>CM050201.1:5190000-5197500 GCA_027475355.1 Coilia nasus | reverse complement strand
GTAGACGAGCAGGTAATGAGAGTGTGTGGGCCTGGCGAGGCAAACTCTGACGCCTTTTCTCCCGGGCTTTTGTTCTTCACCCATGATAGCATCCCACTGATGTCCCCAGTGTCCTGATTTAGGCCTGCTCACAGAGCTAACACATGATCTGCCGGGTAACGGATGATGACAAGCGTGCAGCCCAGCTATCAGGAGGACCAACGGAAGCCACAGCTCAAGCCACCAATGTATGACTGGAGCTCAGAGGCAGCCATCACTCTAATGCAAAAAGACCCCAGATAGTCAGTAGTAGGGGTGTGCAAAAATATCGATATCGCAATGTATCATATCGTGAACTCCTTGCCAACACAAACCCCTGGTCAGTAGCACCAGGCCTGATGTAAACTCCATTAAGCAAAGGTCAGGTCCAAGATTGTCATTTAAAAGGGCACTGTGCAGGACTGTGTTTATGCCCTGTTGGTGCTTTCTCAAACCATCTCAATGTAAACACTCACAAACTTGATTGATATCGATCCTTTCCTCTGTCTGCCCTTCCTTGTTTCCACACACTCGCCCAAAATTCACTGCCCCCTCACCCCTTTTTTCTAGGAGGCAGTCAGGTATGCACACCCTTTTAGGGCAGAACACACACACCTGAAAATAAAAAAGAGAGAGTCTGGAGCTACACAAATCTAAAACAACTGGAAACTTACAAGCATTGACGTCAATGAAAGGGGAGTATACATGGTGTGTGTGTGTGTGTGTGTGTGTGTGTGTGTGTGTGTGTGTGTGTGTGTGTGTGTGTGTGTGTGTGTGTGTGTGTGTGTGTGTGTGTGTGTGTGTGTGTGTGCAAAGGGAATTGGAGATGTTGTGAAAATGCTGGGGGAAAATCCTCTCATGTTCTTACAGCTCCTTCAGGACCAGTATGGGATGTGCAGCAAGAGCCATCATAAACACACACACACACACACATGCAGGTGTGGACTCTAGATGCCCAAAGATATGAGAAAACACACATTCACACAAACACAGACACACACACACACACACACACACGCGCACACACTCTTAAAGACAGAAATGCACACTATGCACTGTGTATTGCTCAAATCACATGTTCTGGCTCATACTCAAACCACACACACACACACACACACACACACACACACACACACACACACACAAATTCACAAGCACATTTCCGAATAAACACTTTCAACCTCTAAATCCAATGCTGGAAATAGCTTGTAACCTTCAGTGATTGATTGGCCGCGGCAGCAAAAATAGCCCTGGGAGGTGGCTTCCAAAGCTTTGTCTTTAGCTCCTTTATCTTCTGCCTGCTTGCGTCACACTGACAGTGGACACCACAGCACCAGTGTGCCCACTGGAGCACACGAGCAGGATGTGTTCCCCACATCTCCTCCATTGCAGCAAAACTCACAGCAGAGCTGAAACACAACAAGAAGTGGCTGCAATGTACACAGAAGCCTCCATCTGCGGGCATTGGAGGAACTGGAGGCCTTTTCACGTCTATTAGGACTGATAAGGTCTGAGAAAAAGGTCCCCAGAAAGGCAGAAGGTCCTCTCAAGCCGAGCCAGACCCTGCAATGATTGAAATGGCCATAAGGCAAGCAAAGGCCAGAGTGTAAGGAAATCCAACACAAGCTGCTTATTAATAAAGGAGCTGAGGTTAGAGAAACATCTCTGACCTCCTACACACAGACACACACAGACACACACACACACACACACACACACACCCACACACATTCAGGAGAAGAAGAGGGGAGAAGGGAAACTGAGACATAAAGGTCCAATGAATCATTAAGCACTAAGTGTGGCTGTGTGTTTAAGTATGTGTGCAAAGAAGATGGAAATCTTTGTGTGTGTGTGTGTGCAAGTGACAATGTCTGTGTGTGAGAGAAAAAGAGAGGTTCAAAGTGAAAGAGAAAAACAGAATGTGTGTGTAAATGTGTCTGTGTGAACATACCAAAGAGCATGTGTGTTTTCTGGGGGGTTCAGTGAAATGTCAAAACATGCCCAAACACGCTTTCTTTATTCTCATCTGCTTTAAATAAACACATGTGCTCAAAGCCTATCGTGGGATTACAGAAATATGAGAACGCCCCATGACTGTACAATCAAACTGTTCATATGGAACACAGTATAAATTATATGTGCACTGTGAGTGCCATGCGCTGCTGTGAATTACGACATGTGTATTATGCTTTAGCACTGCAAGTGGGTTTGCTGGGCCTCAGTCCAATGTAATGTTGTGCTAGGCTCCATATGTTGTATACACCCCCCCAACCCAATTCTGTGTGCGCAACAGCAGGATACACAGGATGTGACATCATGCCCTGTGTAGTCTGGCAGACTCTTCTGTTGCTTTTGGAGAATGGAGGTGTGGGGGTAAGGTGGTGGTCTAAAGAGAAGCTGGAGAGACCTCCATATCTAATCTTTCTCATAAAGGACATCAAAGTGTATTCCAGTGCTGTTCCCAGTGCTCCTGGACACTGCTGACAGTAACCATGACAGCAGGCAGGCATGGGGGAGGAATTTGCTCTGGCTAGGAAGGGCATGATCCGCCCGGTCTCTGCATGAACCAAGACCCAATGAGAATGAGTTTGAGACTGACAAACAGGACAAGGCAGGCTCTGAGGCATTTATACAGGGACTAACCAAAAACTAGTGCTCCACTGATACACTAGGCACTGTATGATTAGACATAAATTCACCTCCACCTATTCACAGGCCTTTGCAAAGCAGCCCTGCAGGATACGCAAAATGAGCATAACATTGTTTAACTTGGTAATAATGCAAAACACATTTCCATGCATTTTATGCAGTGGCTACAGTGGATGTCCTGGAATGGAAAATGACAATATGTATAAGATTTTCTTTATTTTGATAACTATGTCAGTTCCCTGACTGTAGATTTCCTGATTCCAGCTGGAGCTCAAAGACATGAGCAGGTGGTGCATTGAGATCAGAGAGCTAGAGAGTGGGTGACAGAATCAGCATAAGAGGACACCGGAATTTGGACTTCTCATGACAACAGCATATAGGGAGAAATGGAAACAGGGAGGGCTAGGGGGAGTCAGCAGGACTCCTGATGAAGGTAGAGTGAGGAAGAACACGAGAAGAGAAGAGAAGAGAAGAGAAGAGAAGAGAAGAGAAGAGAAGAGAAGAGAAGAGAAGAGAAGAGAAGAGAAGAGCGGAAGAGTCCAGTCATGGCTGTCAGATATGGCTAAGAACATGGCTCCAGCATGGCTGTGAGGAGCGCTACTGGGCGACGGACGTGGCCCGGGCTAATGTGGCTTTGATTAGCCTGGCGCTCTGAGGTGAGAGCCCAGGCTGCCCGGGGCCAGGCTGGAAATTGAAAGGTGCTCAAGCGTGGCCGTGTCGAACGCCTGGGCTTCCTCCTTCCTTTTCAGCCCGGTTAGCCTAAGTGCAGCCCGGCTTCATTTGCACTGATTAAAGACTAGGCTCGGCTCCTGCGGGAATTCCCCTTATGAGTGGGCTCCTGGCAGATAGCGGGGGGAGACTGTGTGTTGTGGCCCACCACGTTCCGTTTAGTCTAGACGTCAGCCAAGAGTGCACCGCAGTCAGCACTGGGGAGTCAGTTACCATGGAAAAGGTAGGGGTCTAGGGGGACTCCTCAACACGATCATGTAAACTAGCCTGGTAAACCAGCCCCTCGTACTGCATTTCATTTAGTACAGAGGGTCTGACAGTGCTGTATTGAGAAATGATTTCTTCCTGGAGATGTGGACTCTGCTGAAGTTTAAAATGTTACCCAATCGGTAACGTCTGGTCGTGGCACATGCAATTAGCCTGTCTTCATACTACAATTCAAACGTAGCACACCAAGTCAACATCATCGCTCATGAACAGTCCCTTCGTTCACTGATTGGCTAGGCAAAAATTCTACCTAATACAGCAGTGTCAGTAACAGCACTGCCAGACCCTCTTTAAAAAATAAATTGAAGTATGAGGGGCTGGTTTACCAGGCTACATGTAAATACATGTCCATACATGCTCTGCCAACATACATACACTCACACACACCTTGACATTCTTTCTGGCTTTGGTCATGTCTGCATTGATTTCATTAAGTTTCTTTCAAATTAACATATCCATTCATCTGTCAATAATACACAGAAACATGACCATTAATCTCACACTGAAACAGAAACAGACACACACATACTTAGTCTGTTTAAAAGGCTACAAAGAGAACAGTGTGACCAAATATGAGCAGCGTGCAAATGAAGATGAGGTAATCTCATGTGTCTTCTCAAAGCTACACAATGTAGGTGCTACCTTAGAGATTTCCTCTCTTTTACTCTGTCATTCTCTGTCTTTCTAATTCCTTACAGCTCTTTTGCTCTCCACTTGCCATTGTCCTGCAAAAATCTCTCATCCCTTTTTTCCTGCTTTCTTTCTTTCTTACTCTCTTGATTGCTTTGAAACACTTACACTCCTTAACACACTCCTTAACACACTCCTTAACACTCTCTCATGCCCCTTTGTGCACTCTTGTTACTCCTCTTTACTCCTTAGCACACTACTTGAAGGTGTCATTGCATTGATTTTTCATTAATTTTGTGGTGGTCTCTAGTATTAATGAATACCCTGTGAGCCGGTTTTGGTGATGCTTTGGTGCTCTTTTTACAGGCTGTTCTAGTTTGGTGGAGGAGATGGAGTGGGGAGAATGACAGGTTCTCAACTATGCTAGTCACAGGCTACAATCATTCAAAGCCCATTCAGTCATAGCACACCAGTTAGAAAATTTAAATGAGACTTGTCCGGTAATCACAACTGTGGCATAGCTTTTTCTAATTAACAAACTTATGTCACTTTGTTTGCCTTTTCCTTATTCGCTTGTTTTTCTGCCTGTATAGGCAATAGGGTTAGGAGAACATTTCACTTGTACCATGTACATGCAATTCAGAGTGACCTATTGTATTTCAAAAAGAGCAAGTACTAAACGGTTTCTCTTAGAATGAGACCTTTAACACTCTCTCTCAATATCCCGTTGTGCACTGTCTTTACCCCTGTCTCTACCCCCCCCCCCCCCCCCACACACACACACACACACTCTACTCTCATACATCCAACAATCAACAATCCACTCCCAGTGTCTCCAACCCCTCTTTGGGCTGTTTCAGTGCCGGGTCACTGGGTCAGCTGTCCTATGCCAGCGGTGGGACCATGGTGCCCATTAGGGGGTGGAGTGAGAACTACAAACCCGTCCCAACGGCCCACTAGGGTAGAGGGGCAGGAGGCTGAGGTATTTTTAGGGCTCTTTAGCCGCCAAATGTGAGGCAATTACCTCGTCTGGTCTCAGGTGCAGCGGGCCACTGGGTGTATTTGGAGGGCCCTGGAGCACTGTAGAAAACAGCGATTGTTTTATGTCCAACTGTTCCCTTCTCTCTCTCTCTTTCTCTCTCGGGCTCTTTTTCTTTCTGTCTTTTCACCTTGTGCTTGCTCTTTGTTAGTCTTTGTGTGATCCCTACTCTTTTTCTTCCTGCTCTCCCCCTCTACCTATCTCTCTCTCTCTCTCTCTCTCTCTCTCTCTCTCTCTCTCTCTCTCTCTCTCTCTCTCTCTCTCTCTCTCTCTCTCTCTCTCTCTCTCTCTCTCTCTCTCTCTCTCTCTCTCTCTCTCTCTCTCTCTCTCTCACACACTTTCTCATCATCTCTCCTCTGTCACTGCCTCAAAGCAGTGATGGTCTGGTGAGTCAGTGGCATAGAAGTTCACTCTACCTTGACTCCACAGCAGAACAGAGAAAGCCCCCTGGAAAAATGAAATGTGTTGTTGAAAGACACCCACACTCTCTCTCACACAAACACACACACGCCCACACACGTGCAGACACACACTCACACTCACACACACCAATTCTCACACACATCAATCACACTCAATTTTTAAAATAAAAGAGGAGGGGTTAGCAGCGAGCAGTGAAAGAAGCGGTGGTTTCACTCTCGTGATGATCAATGACTGCATGGGCATGGGTGGGCGCTGGGCTAGTAATTATTTTGCCTGTCAAAAATAACTCACCCTTCAATTGCGATGGTCACTTTTAGAGTAGGGTGGTGACATTACCTGCCAGTCAAACACACTTGCCAGTCACCTCCACTGCCACCCTCTCAGCTCTTGCTGTTACAAGCCAGGCCTGTTGTCGCAAGCAACAACAACTCGGACTATTTCAGCCCTCCTGGCATGCATCCCTACACAAATACAAACACACACACACAAACAAATACATGCACAGACACACAGACATATGCACACGCACACACACGCACACATAAACACACAGACACACACACAGAGCCGCAGCCAAATGATTCCTGTTCCCTCAGCCAGCTTCATTATCAGGCCGCCAGGCCCCTGCTAATGGATCCCCAAAACAAACAATAAGGAAGCAGCATGCTAATTAAGCCCTTGAGCCTCGCTGGGCATCTCCGCAGCCAACTGGCTGGGGCTGGGGCTGGGCCCGCGAGCCGGCCGCCTGGCTGATTGGATTGGACATGTTCGCCTGCTGCGTCCATCATTCCCTCAGCAGCGCGAGGAGGCCCAGTTGGACCCTCTACAGAACACAAGGGAGAGGGGGCACAGGGGAGGGGAGTAGTGTCTGTAACTCCATGGTGTGGGTTTTTACGAGAGAGAAACAGAGTGTGTGTGTGTGTGTGTGTGTGTGTGTGTGTGTGTGTGTTTGTGTGTGTGTGTGTGTGTGTTTGTGTAAGTGTGTAAATGAGGGAGAAGAGGGGGGGGGTTAAAACCCCTTTATTAGACCTCAGAGAATGGAAGAGTAGTAGTATGCCATGCTTTTCATAAAAGAGAAAGAAAGAGAGACCTGGAGAGAGATGGAGGAAGACAGATAGACGGAGAATAACAGTATAAAACAAGAAGAGGGTAAGTTGTGAAAGGTCCAGTGAGAGAAAGACCAATATGCCACACCGTGCTTTTTACAAGTGTGTGAGAGAGAGAGCGACAGAGTAAGAGACAGGAAGAGAAAAAACAGACAGGGAAAGTTGTGGTGCAGAGGAGGGAAGAGAAGTATGTAACGTCATGCTTTTCACAAGAGGAAGAAAGACAAAGTAATGAAGAGAAAGAGACAGAGAGAGAGAGAGAGAGAGAGAGAGAGAGAGAGAGAGACAGACAGAGAGATACTGTAAGTATGAGCCCTGAGAAAACTGAAGGGTTGGTCTGAAAGGTACAACTTGCCCCACATCTCTATGTGCTCAGAGGTGGACATTGTGGTAATTAATCACTAAAATTAGTAGCATTATGTGCACAGGCAGAAGAATACATTGGCATTTTTTTCTTTTACTTTCTGAAGTCAGGATCTTGACCTCCAGTTCAGACTTTACAGCTGAGAGGAATAACAAAAAAGAGGACAAGAAAGAGAAAACAACCTTAATATAAAGTGACAGAGTCGATGATACAGAGAGATGAAAAGATGAACAGAACAACAAGAAGAATGGCAGCGGAGCATTTGCTGTAGTGTG
>CM050201.1:5177500-5185000 GCA_027475355.1 Coilia nasus | reverse complement strand
TGGAGTCCCCTAACACCATCAAAGACTGACACTGACAACGTTAGCAATACCTGCTGTTTCACACCCACAAAGTGAGATGCCTTTATTTGACCTTGTTTACAAACAAATCTTTCTACTGTGAAATGAAAACATGATGAAGAAATCTACAGAGAAACCTTAAAATGGCTCATAATGGTTCACATTGTTTCTATGACCCAAAAGAACCCTGTTAGATTGTGATGACCTGCGAGTAATTACTGCTAAATACACAGCATGAAAGCACACACTGAGCCAACTGATTAAACAGGAATAAAAGAATTAGGTAATGTAAATACAACATCCCACATAGAAAGAAGGAGAGAGAGAGAGAGAGAGAGAGAGAGAGAGAGAGAGAGAGAGGAGAGAGAGAGAGAGAGAGAGAGGACACAGACATGATCTTTCTCTTTCTCGTTTTTAATGAGGGGCATGCTGTGTACATGGTCATAGGGTTGAAATCACCGCTGAATTTCTGGAATTCCCACACACACCACACACTCTTTTAACTAGGAAATTAAATAAACTCCTACACACAAATTATGCACTCATAAATAAGCTAGGTAAAAGAACAATGCAACTGTTTGCCATTAAAAAATACAATGTGGATGTATTTAAAACTGAAAAATAAAACTCCAGGAGACTTGTTTTTAACAATCCAGGAGACCTGTTTTTAACCAATGATGGAGACCAACTAATTTGTTGATGATTTAAATATAAATAAGTATTACTTCTCACTGTCTCTGTTTCCCTCTGTCACACTCTCACACAAAGTCATTCTGTCTCTCTCTCTCTCTCTCTCTCTCTCTCTCTCTCTCTCTCTCTCTCTCCTCTCTCTCTCTCTCCTCTCTCTCTCTCTCTCTCTCTCTCCTCCTGCTCTGCTAAAGAGGATGATGAAAGCAAGTGCTTAAACCCTGTCGCTGTGACAGCAGAGGTGTCCTACAAAGCCTCAGGGATCATTTCTACGCACACAACTGTACACCCAGTCCAACATCATAGGCATTCCCCTGGGCTTCTTAGCTTTAAAAATACACACACACTTACAGACACATACAATACAACACACACTACATAGATGCATTCAAACATCACATAGCACAAACACACAGGCATATGCGCACACACACAATACAAACAAATGACAGATAACAAAATATGATGTACAACATCTCATTCATTTACATAGGCTCAGGCCATTGCATACACACACAGACACACACAGACACACACAAACAAATGTAAGATGACAATCAACAATCTTATTCATTTACACATGCTCAGACAGCAGAATGATATTTATACATACAGCCAAGAGCTCACTTACACATGCGATGTAGTTCACAGTGCTAGTCCATACACACACACACACACACAATTAAACCAATTGCACTGTCAAGGTCATTTTTGTTTGTAGTTCACAGTGCTAGTCCATACACACACACACACACACACACACACACACATAGGTCCAAAATTTGGATTTGTTGCTGAGCCTCTTAATTGAGATATCATGTTTGAGAAAAAAATGTCAGTAATTCCATGGAGTTGGATTGATCAGCAGTACCTCTTTCCACCACATGTTGTGCTCTTTTAATACAATGGAAGTCAATGATAGGGTAGCATGTCATTTACAGGAAAAGCTGCCAAATAAACTTTGTGTTACAATTAAACCAATTGCACTGTCAAGGTCATTTTTGTTTGTAGTTCACAGTGCTAGTCCATACACACACACACACGCACACACACACACACACACACACACACACACACACACACACATACACACAGGGGGGGGCTGGGGCGGTGGAGGAGTGGTCTGCCACTTAAGCCATCATTAGCAGGGTTGTGAGAGCGTGATCAATGAGCCACTGAGCCTGTAGAGGCGACTGAACTCAGTGCTACAGTAACAGCTACTCTCACTCTCACATACACACACACACACACACACTCCTCCTCTCATTATCAGTGTGTTTATTTCAGCTTACACACAGTCCCCTCCCCGACCCCCTTACCCGCATTTCACAACAATGACTGATGTCATGCTCTTGTCTTGTCATCTCGCTTTTGCTCTGTCATTTTCACCTCTCTCTCTTTCTCTTTCTCCCTCTCAACAAGTCTATGTATTCCTCTTTCACTTAGGGGTCATTCCGTGTCAAATCGAACGATGGCCGACAGTCACCCTCTCCAAAAAATCTGAAAAAAATCACAGCTGTTTGTACATCCAACCTATGTATAAATCTGAAATATTAAGTATGTATCACTAATAGCTCCAAAACTACAGCCCTTTGAAATTTCAGGTCATTTTGGGAATTCTGGTGAACAAGCCTTTTGCTCAACTTCCGACATTGCTGGCTCTTTTAGTATTCCACACACATTAGTGTAACTATGTGAAAAGTAATGCATTTTCCTGTAGAATTCAAAAATCAAATCAGATCAGATGTACCTTGTGTAATTCTGTCTCTCCAAAGCTGTGAAAATGGCTATAGATTCAATATGTGAAATGACACCACCACTTTTGAGGGGCTTCTCGTTCAAAAAGTATGGCACACAAATTTATCAGATTATTTTTCCCAGTCATATACGGATTATAATGTCATGCCTATGCATTAACCTTTGTTGATATTGTTTTCATATGGTCAGTGTATTTTCTTGAAGTTAGGCTTGATTTTCAAAAAGGCTGTTTTCATCTTGTCATTTCACCATGTGGACAGTTCACAGGATTTTTTTTTTAAAAATTCCACAATCATCCTGTAGGTGAGGAATCATTTGTCCAAAATTTGGATTTGTTGCTGAGCCTCTTAATTGAGATATGATGTTTGAGAAAAAAATGTCAGTAATTCCATGGAGTTGGATTGATCAGCAGTACCTCTTTCCACCACATGTTGTGCTCTTTTAATACAATGGAAGTCAATGATAGGGTAGCATGTCATTTACAGGAAAAGCTGCCAAATAAACTTTGTGTTACAATTAAACCAATTGCACTGTCAAGGTCATTTTTGTTTGTAGTTCACAGTGCTAGTCCATACACACACACACACACACACACACACACACAGGTCCAAAATTTGTCCAAAATTTGGATTTGTTGCTGAGCCTCTTAATTGAGATATGATGTTTGAGAAAAAAATGTCAGTAATTCCATGGAGTTGGATTGATCAGCAGTACCTCTTTCCACCACATGTTGTGCTCTTTTAATACAATGGAAGTCAATGATAGGGTAGCATGTCATTTACAGGAAAAGCTGCCAAATAAACTTTGTGTTACAATTAAACCAATTGCACTGTCAAGGTCATTTTTGTGCAGGGTTTTGTTGTACAGCACACAAAAAAACAAGGCAAAACTGAAAAAAAATGGCATTATAATACAAACACAAAAGGACCATAAACAGGAATGTTATCAATTTAAAGATCATAAACAGTAACAATATGCTATGCAAACATCAAGAATGTGAAAACTAAGATCTCATATTTTTAAAGTAATGAAACGCAAGACACAGACATTCACACTCATGATCACAAAATATTATGCACATCTTAAATTTAAACATTGAAAAATATGAGACAAATGATCCTCAACTACAGGATGATTGTGGAAAAATGAACTATTAGTGATACAGACTTAATATTTAAGATTTATACATAGGTTGGATGTACAAACAGCTGTGATTTTTTTCAGATTTTTTTGGAGAGGCTGACTGTTGGCCATCGTTCGATTTGACACGGAATGACCCTTAGTAACTCTGTCTTCCCATAGGTCCCTACCCCCATCTCTGTCACTCTCTCTCCACCTCTCACTTCTTTCTGTCTTCATCTCTTCGTCTATTTATTCCCCCCTTTCTCTCAGGAACTCTCTGTCTTTCCCTGCATCAATCACTCCTGTGGTGCCTGTTGTCCCACCCTACCTCCCTCTCTCACCCTCCCTCTCTCCCGCCCTCCCTCCCTCTCTCACCCTCCCTCTCTCTCTCACCCTCCCTCTCTCTCTCACCCTCCCTCTCTCTCAGACGCTCCCTCTCTCTCCCACCCTTCCTCCCCTCTCCCCGCCCTCCCTCCCTCTCTCACCCTACCTCTCTCTCCCACCCTCCCTCTCTCTCAGACGCTCCCTCTCTCTCCCACCCTCCCTCTCTCTCAGACGCTCCCTTTCTATGTTTATTCTCACTCTCCCTATCATTTTCTGTCATTATTTAGTCTTCTCTTTTTCCTCATCTTTCCTTCAGTCTGCACATCCCTCACCCTCACTCCCTCTACTGTTCCTCTCCCTGCCTCTCTCTTTCTCCCTATCCCCCCCCCCCCCTCCCCCTCCTCTTTCGACAAATCTCTCAGAGATAACTGCCAGCTGTAATTCCATCGCTCATTATTCTCTATTATGGCGGGTTGGGAGAGGGACCTGGGGCAACGATCGGATTGGCCGTTAACTTAACTTTCGGCGCCAATTAGCTCAGGTTGTTAAAATAAATCACCGTTATGGCCACCGCCGGATCGTGCCGGGCCGCCCGAGATTCCGCCTTTTACGGTTTGTTTATCCCGCCGGCCCTGCAGGCGGTAGAGGATATCGATACGGACTCGCCCCGCACACAAACGCACAGGAAGAGGGTGGGAAGAGGTAGCTCTGAAACCACCCTGAAGATTCTCTCTTAACAGTGTACACACACACACACAGTCAGGAAAACACACAGATACATGCCCACACACGCACACACGCACACACACACAGACACACACAAAAGGGTGTGTGCTGAGGATAGAGGAAAGACACTAAAAGCGCACACAAAATTCATCATGAAATTATGGAGGATCACCACGGCCACCAATATTGGCAAATCAAAGTCAAACAATTACACAATGAAACACACACACATACACACACACACACACACACACACACACACACACACACACACACACACAGTGATGCCACAACAAAGGCAATGGCAGAGATGGGATCTGATGAGAAAGGAGTGAATCTGCAAACACACACACATAGACACACACTCACCCAGCTACAATCACTGAGCAAGACAAACAGCTGACACAGGCCTGAGCGACTATCCCATGCCCAGCAGCAGCACAGGCCTTCAGTCCGTGACTGCAGCCATCACTCTGCTCCTTAATGGCATAATGGCCCATAGATTATTCCAGCGCGCCCCCCATCACCAGTCAGATGGCTATGTGGTTATTAAGTGGTGTGTGTATGTGTGTGTGTCTGTGTGTGCGTGCGTGCGTGCGTGTGTGTGTATGTGCGATGGGGGGTGGAAGTCCTGCCTTGGAGCTGCTGTTTTTATCTGCCCATCAATCAGGGCTTGATTGACTGTGACCGTCAGAGCCTCATGTGATCAAACAGGGACGTTTATTAGGCGCAGACACGTGTGGCAGACTGTAGAGAGATCAGCAGGAGGGCGTAGGAGTAAGCTGGTGTGTGTGTGTGTGTGTGTGTGTGTGTGTGTGTGTGTGTGTGTGTGTGTTTGACAGAGTGTGAGACACAGTATGAGGAAGAGAGAATGTATATTAATGCTGAGCAATATGGCAAAAAAATATATATTTTCACAATACGCCTGCTATTTAATTCTGTACTTGTTTGTTTATTTTGTTATATGGTTTATTATTCATGTTTGTTTGTTTGTTTATTTAGGTTTATTGCCATTTTGAGCTAATGTGGATATTTCATGGCCAAAGCAGTTAAAGGTAAATATTACACATTTTTAAAATACAACAATCAAATAAATAAATAAATAGATTACAATAGTTTTTTTAACATTAATACATGTTAAAAAGTTCAAAACCTTTAAAGGTGGGACCTTACAAAAAATGCAAATTACATTACTTTCTTTAAAAAACTGCTGCCTTTTAAGTCTCTGGGCCATTATTCATGTGGTGAGTGACGGGTTTGTAGGCTATACGGTCGAGATGAATTGATGTTACAGTGAGAGCCTGCAGAGCCATATATGAACACTGACATTTGGTGCAAATTTAAAGTCAATTTTCAGCGAGTAGTGACTAGCAACATTGGAAAGTTAACGCTGTACACTTTCCCAAAATATATGATGGGACATCGCTATCAACAGCCTATACAGTGCAGTCAAATGAATAGCCCATTCAAATCATGATGTTTTGATAAGAGAAGTTATTTTTTATAGATTTTTTTTTCTTCCAGAGAAGAGTGAAAGCGAAGAGTGTTCATTTTCAACCTTTATATAAAGCGCTGTGGGAAACACTGGGTTATTTAACTACTATGTGCTAATCTTGCAGGCTGTGCACGTTTAAGTCACATTTTTCATGCTTTTGTGTGGCTACTTTGACATTTTTTAAGTGATTGAAAAGTGATTTTGTTGTATTGACTGTCTTTGGAGGTACCTACAGCCAACATATCTTGCATAACTGCTCATTCTCTAGCTATAGACTAGCTAAACCAGCACCACACAACAAACATTTTAGAACCTTTTGGTCAAAAATGACTTTAGCTTCAGGGGATAACGCCAAGTCGTTCCTGGCAACTTATACAAACAACAGTGGTGCAGGGAGCGCCACTAATCACTGTAATCGACCTGAATTTCATCGCAATCACTAATCGTGGTCACTAATCGTGGTCATATAATCACCCAACCCTAATGTATCACATTCAAATGTGATATAAATGTCACTGTATCAGTATGTGTGTGTGTGATGGGAGAGTCTGGCTGCATGGCTGTATAGGACTGTATATACAGTGTCCTCTCTTGCTATGTGACCTGAGACTTACAGCATGATATCTGTTGGTCATTTCCTGATTTGTATCAAAGTGCCGCATCAAATGGCCTGGGTTGGCAGCACTTAGTGTTGCCACCTGTCCCAGTTTTACCTGATTGTCCCGGTTTTTAATGGCCTGTCCCGGGGAAAAAAAATATTTTCCCAGGACACTGACACCCGGATCTCTACTTATAAGCAAAAAGGTTCATTGGGTTGCCAAAATGTCCCATTTGTTTGTCAGACATAGGTGGAAACCCTATCAACACTACACATTGTAAATATGGCTACATTTTTAGTAAGTGTCAATCTCCTCCTGATTGTGTGCATTTATCCCAGAGAAGCAGCAGAGAAGGAACTTGTTTCTCGTCTTTACTCACAAAGCCAGTCTGTATTGTGTGCTTCTCTCTCTCTCTCTCTCTCTCTCTCTCTCTCTCTCTCGTTTTCTCTCTTCTTCTCTTTCTCTCTTACACACACACACACACACACACACACACACACACACACACACACACACACACACACAATAGCATTCTCAGCACACAGCCCACTGGTCTGTGCTTTGGGATTTCTTCTGTAATGGAAATAGCCTTGGCAGTGGGTGAGAATGCTATTAAAATGTGTGAGTGCGAGCGTCTACAGTTCTGTGCTTAGTGCGTGTTTGTGGGTGTGTGTATGTGTTTGTTTGTAAGTGTGTGTGTGTGTGTGTGTGTGTGTGTGTCTGTGTGTGCATGAGAGACAGAGAGAAGAAAGAGTGAGTGAGTCTGTGTAG
>CM050201.1:5160000-5172500 GCA_027475355.1 Coilia nasus | reverse complement strand
GAAATGAATGAATCTTTCTTCATGGAATTTCATCAATTTTACCCCTTTGTAATGATACCAATTTTATGGAAATAAAGTGATGGGTTTGCAAAATGTAGCCAATTTTCTGTTTCATAGTCACTAATTGATGCAAAAGCAGTGAAATTTTCAAAACTCTCTAGATTCGTGAAAAATTGAGTGGTTTAGCATGGAATGACCCATGTACTTCCCCCTCAAAACCTAAAAAAATGGGTAATTTCAGACATTGTTCAGAAGAAATCATTAATTGGAGAGGGTAAAGCATATAAAGAAGCGTAGAAAATGGTAGGCTGGTAAGCTAAAATAATCTGCAATGCTTTGAAATAGAAAGTAAAACTAGAACAAGGCATGGAACAAAATGAAGGACTACCATTCGAACAGATCGAAGGAATAGTCAGAATGGCAAACACTCAGCCAATGATCAGCTCCAGGATGATACAAGAGTAAATTTAACTGTGAGTGCTGTAACTACTTGAATTAGTCTTAGATTAGTCAAAGAACACATTAACTGTCCTAAAAAGAAATGGAGAAACATTTTGTGGACCGATGAAAGTAAGATTGTTCTTTTTGGGTCCAAGGGCCACAGACAGTTTGTCAGATGACCCCCAAATACAGAATTCAAGCCACAGTACACTGTGGTGACGGTGAAACATGGTGGTGGCCTATGTATTGCATACAAGGGGTCATGGATCAATGTGCGTATAATACTTGAAGAGGTTATGTTGCCTTTTTGCCAAAGAGGAAATACCCTTGAAATATGTGTGTTTTAACAAGACAATGACCCCAAACACACCAGTAAGCGAGGTACATCTTGTTTCAAGACCAACAAAATTAAAGTTATGGAGTGGACAGCCAAATCCCCAGACCTTAATCCAATACAAAAATTTGTGGGTTGATATAAAAATGCTGTTTCTAAAGCAAAACCAAGATCTACTCCTTCTGGGCTGGAATACCTGTTCACAGGTGCCAGAAGTTGGTTGACTCCATGCAACACAGATGTGAAGCAGTTCTCAGAAACAGTGGTTATACAACTAAATATTAGTTTAGTGATTCACAGGAGTGCTAAAAATTAAAGATTTTTCTGTTTATACATTAAATATTTAAGTTTGTAAAAAAATGCAGGAACTGTTGGGTTTTTTTTTGAACGCCACAATATAAATTTTTTCCTCATGTTCTGTAATAAAATAATAGATCAATTTTTGATGCTTTGATTTAGAGTATAAAGTGCAGTGTTCCCAACATATGGACATAAACAACTATTACAGGGACTTTGAACTTTACTCATGTTTATAAAAACACTGCTATTATTTTGAACACAACTATACATGCTTATAATATGCAGTCAGTCAGTGTTTCTGTGACTGCACCCATTCAGCTGGGCCCATGATTGATGTTAACCTGAACTGACTCCATTCTGTGGCAGGCACTGCAAATCATGGTTAAACAGTGGTGACACACAGTGATTATGCAATTAGTTCTGTGTAGTGCATTCAAACTAAAATAAACAATACATTTATCAAAACTTGCATGATGACAAAAATATTTCTGCTTTCTAGTGTGCTGCATACACTCTTTAAATAACAAATAATCATAAAAATAATCAATGGTCACAAATGTAATGTCATACACTATGACTGGACAACATCTTGAAATTGTAATTTCTGCTATGTTACCATGGTCACAGCATGTGGCTGTATTTGATTACTTTGATATTATTATGCTACTTTAAAAGGTATCATTTACAGAGAAACCATTTAGTACTTGCCCTTTTTGAAATACGATAGGTAACTCTGAGTTGCATACATTAAAATATTCTTCTACCCTGAGTGCATCCATCAGTCAATGAAAGAACAAACCAAGACGAAAATAGACGAAATAACAACCAAGTAAGAAAAGGGCAAACAAAGTGATGTAAGTTTGTGAATTACAAAAAGCCATGCTATAGTTGTGAGTCTTGTTGCAGCACACATTCACCTAGCAAAATATAGGTATGTGTGTTTGTTTAGAATGTTTAGATCTTCTATTTGGTGTGCTGTGACCGAATGTTCTTTGAAAGATGGTAGCATGTGACTAGCATAGCCAAGAACCTGTCATTCTCCCCGTCCCATCTCCTCCACTAAACTATAACCGCCTGAAACAGGAGCACTTAAGCTTTTTTTTTTCACCAAAATCAGCTCACAGGGCATTCATTAATACTACAGACCACCACAAAATTAAGAAGAAAAAAAACAAAAAAAAATGATGCAATGACACCTTTAACATTAGGAAATGTAAACTGAAATTAGCCATGTTGTCACACAAGTTATCACAGGAATTACAGTCGATGTGCTATTCTGTGTCTGGTTGGAGCTGCAGGACTAAGAAAGAAAGAAAGAAAGAAAGAAAGAAAGAAAGAAAGAAAGAAAGAAAGAAAGAAAGAAAGAAAGAAAGAGCAGGTATAGAAGACCAAATGAATGGAGAGGGTGGGGGAGTTGAGCTGGTTGTTAGCATCGATCCGCTACAGTCCGCACCCAGTGCTCAGCTCAGCTGTAGTGGATCACTGGTTCCTCCTGTTCCCCAGGCCTGAGGGTCACAGCTACACTGGACAGACACATGAGAGACATGCTCCATTAGGGGCTAGCCCGATTCTGCCGCATGCTCTCCATGTTCCATCTCCAGGTTATGCTACATTCCATCAAAGCTGAATATACTGTACTTAAGTGATTTCATATGTGTATATACATATACTGTACAGACAGACACACACACACGCACACACACACACACACGCACACACACACACAGACACACACACACACACACACACACACACATATGAGAAAACTGTGCTTGTCTGTGGAAGTACCTGGCTGCTCGCTAATAATAATGGTAGTATCCCATCATCCCTCAGTGTTCCATCTACGGGGCAATCCATTTAGCCTCACCGCTATTTACCTTCTTCTTTTCCTCCCTCCTGCTAACCTCGCTCTGGTCTCGCTCCATCTCCTCTTATGCAGCACAGGTAAGCAAATGGATCATTTTGGACTTTTTTGCAGGCTGGAAGGACTTGGTTGCAGGCTGGCGGAAAGGAATGGCAGAGATGTAGTAGGGGTCTACACACACACACACACACACACACACACACACACACACACACACAAAGGCTCACTCAAAGGGCTACACTTTATTTCACTTATTCCAGAATGTTCTTGTAAGTAATTTGTGCTAAAAGTAAGGAAAAGTGGCATACTCCTCCCGTTATTCCACCCCCACCCCTTGAAGGCACACACACTTACACACACACCACCGATACCACCGCCAACCCACCCATCCTCCTCCCTCCCCTCTCTTTGGCTGGGTCGGGCCACCGCTACCACCGACCTTGATGCAAATAGAATGAGAGAGAAATGTGAGCTGTCGCCGCGGCCGCCATTAGGAGCGCATGAGAATTGCCACAGTAGCCCATTACAGGCCCTGGGAAACACTTTCTGATTCTGGGCATGCCTGGTCATCACCGGCTTCCCGCTGCTAGTCTGACACGGAGAGAGAGAGAGATGGAGGGAGAGAGGAAGATGGAGAGGGAGGTAGGGAGGGAGGGAAATGAAGGAAGAGAGCAGGGGGGAAGGAGGAAGTGAGAAAGACAGAGTTGGTAGAAAAGGCCAGGTACAAAAGGGAACAGATGAGACAGACAGATAGAGACAAAGACTGAGAGAGGGGAGAAAACAGAGTGAGGCAAGAAAAGAACAGAATAACGGGAGGGACAGAAAGGTGGAAACTAATGAAATTGGGAAAGGAGGGGTGCAGAGAGACTGAGAACAAGGGGAACGAGGGAGACAGAGGGAGGGGGACTGACAGAGGGGATGCAAAAAAAGAGTCACTCTGAACTAAATGACCGAGACAAAAAAAGCGCAAGAGCTATTTTCCACACCCAAAAAAGACCAACATTTCCCATTGAAGGGGACGTGACATCCCTGATATGAGTTGTAAATGCATGAGAGATAATTGGATTTGCTTGCCGTCATAATGTGGGGAGCCTAAAACAAATAGCAGATTTATTAGATTAATCAATCCGGTGTCCTTGAGCAGGGCAAACATAGCCTGGTAAAGCAGCCCTTCGTACTCCATGTCATTTTGTACAGAGGGTCTGGCAGTGCTGTATTGAGAAACAATTTCCTCCTGGAGGTGTGGACTCTGCTGAAGTTTAAAACAAGTGGCTCTGCCTTTACCCAATTGCTAATGTCTGGTCATTACGTATGCAATTAGCCTGCCTATGCACTACAGTTCAAATGTAGCACACAAAGTCAAAGTCATCGCTCACAAACACTCTGTCTATTCGATGATTGGCTAGGTAAAAATTCTACCTAATACAGCAATGACAATAAAAGCACTGCCAGACCATCTTTACAAAATGAAATGAAGTACGAGGGGCTGGTTTACCAGGCTAGGGCAAACAAGGACCTCAGCCAGATTTTTGCCTCAAAGATGCATAGCCTATGCACGCCAAAACTGCCAATAACAGACATAAGATCAGTAAAAATATTCATTTTCTGTCCCTCAGTGGGGAAATTTACAGTGTTGTGGCAGAAAGGACAGCACGATGATGCCTGAAGGCTTTTTTCTGAGCCGCAGTGAGTAACTGCCTGTTGGTTGAAGGTTGCTGCGTTTTTGTCATAACACAGTGTCAGTTAATCAGATCGGGAGACTGGAAGGCTCCCAGTCATCTCTGACACAATAACATGAATGTCCTCAGATGGCCACAGTTTTTTTTCCTCTTGGTGGCGTGTCAAAAAGCAACAGGGGGAAGAGACAGCCAGTGGGCGTAAAATGGAGGATGAATTACTGCATAGGACAACGGCAGGGTAATCCTAAGACAACATCTCTGGCACGCTGTGCGATCATAACTTCTCGTTTATGCGTTGCCTTTGGCGGACCGCACTGATTGCACAGGCTGTGTGACACACGGCGCTGTCAGAGGATTGACACATGCGTCATTTGCGGTCAGGTTATCAATCTCATCACGCGGTAGAGAGACCGGGCTGGAGGGGATAGAGGGTTGAAAAAGGGCCCGGTAATCCTCACCGACAAACAAGACAGGCCCGATGTCAGCCAAATTCACACGCGTGTCAAATCCGCAGACGTAACCATAACAAATGCAGAAAACAAAAGATACCTTCCTGGTGGGGGGAAAAAGCTCAACTGTACACTGCACAGTTATTACTCTATATATTAAATCCTTGTGGACACTGGATTCAGGCTGATTTTCTTGCTCACACTGGCATGTCAACATACACTAAAAGGTACAGTTTAGAGTTGGTAGTGTTATTCCACAGTGTGCTGAAAGAAACAAATGTTTTTCGCTTTTTTCTGACAGCCTCCTCTTGTTCATAGAGCTAAAAAAGTAAAGAAAAAGATAGATGAATAAATAAAACAAATCCATAGATGGCTGTGCAATTCAATCTTGAGTTGTAATTGCGGTGAGGCCGATCTAAGGCCTGCGTTTGGCCCAGTGAAAGGCAGACAGCGGCACTAATGAGAGACTCAGTGCCGGGCTTTAGCACAACGCTAATTTCTTGGCCTGTCAGCTTGTCAAATTAAGAGTGATGGCCCTATTTGTTCTTTCGATTTCTGCCTTGCAAAAAAACATTTAGCTTATGTATCTTTGGCCTAATGTATAGAGCACGTTCTGCTGAAACGTCAAGGCCTGAAAACAACAGATAAATCTTTTCATTTTACATCCGAGAAAAACAAAAAAAAGGCTAACCAGGGTCCATTTATTTCATCGCTGGAAAAATAATAGGGCTACATTCCTTTGACAATATAATTCCATTTTACATCAATGGCTGACTACACACATATTTAAGGTTATTGCCCCCCTCCTCCCACAAATAGATCTGGCAGTCTAAAACAATTGCATTCATGGCCTTGGGGCCTACCTAGAAAAATATCATACCCATGACATAACACCAATTATGACAGCTCCTGTCTGTGCAGCCTATTGCTTTACATAGCATAACTAAATAGAGGCAAAACCGCAGCGGTGCAATGCTTGGAGACGTAACACAGTCACCTGCAATTACTGTCACTCACCTCCGTGACAAGTGGGGTATTTTCTATGGTCTGAAGCCCATCAGTGCTCAGCTACATAGCGGAGTGTTTAAGTGTGGATTATGCAGGCGTTGAGGCTGTACCAGGTCCTCATTTCAAACCCGCTCATCAAACACAACACCTTCACCCCACCCAAGCCTCACTCTCACACAGAGTCACACACACACACACACACACACACACACACACAGTCCTCTTCCCCTCGAGCAAGTATGGAAACGTACTGGGGGAAAAAATGTGTAAAACGGGAATGGAAATGAAAGGACGGAGAAGGGGAAGAAAAAAAAAAACTCTTTCTTGGCCGCCTCATAGCGAATACTCCTGTGGCGCAAGTGTTGTTTATTTAACATTGCCCGTGTTGGCAGCGGAGGAATTCTTTGAAATGGGCTCGGTTTGGAGCAGAGCAGGAGAGAAAAAAGGTGCACACACACACACACACACACATTTAATTTGCCTTGCCAGGTGGAGCCATGATAAGAGGATTTAATGAGCTCAGTTACAGCTGGTGACTGCGTGAGAGAGCAGGACGGACAAACAGACCACCACACACACACACACACACACACACACACACACACACACACACACACACACACACACACACACACACACACACACACACACAGGAGATGGATGGGATAATTGCACTTTGTAGCAGAGGCAGACTATACTGTTGTTGTATGCCTTTATGTTATTCTCAGCTGCATCTGAAAGTGTGAAAATAGCAAAAGGGTGACACAAGAGGCAGAAAGAGAGAAACGAGGAACAGAACAAAGAGACATAGAGTGAAACTGACAGCGAGAACAAAAGAGAGAAACAGTTGCAATAAAGGCGATGTATATAGTGAAGAGTGAGAGAGAGAGAGAGAAAGCAGGAGAGAGAGAAAGATAGAGAGAGGAGAAAAAAGAAAGAAACTCTAAGACTGCAGTGAAGAGAAACCGTTAAAGTAGCGGACAAAAATCAGGCCGAGAGTAAGAGAGGGAAAGAAACAATGCAAGTGCAAGTGAGAAATGGGAAGAGGGAGAAAAAAGCCAAGGGAATGTGAGAAAGAGAGAGTGGAAGAAATGGAGGGGAAGAAAGAGAGAGGGAAAGAGAGAGAGAGAGAGAGAGAGAGAGAGAGAGAGAGAGAGAGAGAGAGAGAGAGAGAAAGAGAGAAAGAAACGAATGCTTCCATCCCCTGGGGAGATGACTGAACTTTGCGGGTTGTTTCTGCTGACCAGCGCTGAGCACAGCCAAACAGATAATCCTGCCAGACCTGCTAATGGTATTCATACCGACACTCTCATACAGACCGGCAGGGTGTGGGTGTGTGTGTGTGGGTGTGTGTGTGTGTGTGTGTCTGTGGAGGAGCTGAGGGTTGTCAGTAGGGGGTACAAGTTCCCCCATTTCACCTACCCCCTCCTGATCCTACCTGGGGACCTGAGATGACAGGGAGATTAGTCTCATCAGATCCGTTCCCATAATGCACCCTATATACATGTACACATACACACACACACGTACACACACACATGTACACACACATGCTCCCTGGTGTTAATTCCACTTTGATGAGCCCAGAGAGAATCGAAGCTTTGACATTTTCCGAGGTGGCGAGGACATTTGCACACACAGACACATACACACAAACTCACAGACACATACACACACACACACATTCACACTACATCGGGTGGTCAGCTGGCACGCTTTCATCCTGCTGACCGTCACGCCCCGCCATGTTGTCATGGCAGTGATGGACAGACAAGGGCCGCCCCCACCGAGCTGAGAGGAAGAGGAAGTGGGCAGTTTGTTTGAGTAGAGCACAGATCTGAGGACTCACCGCGCCTCAGTCGAGAGGCCCCAGGTCCTTGCCTCTGCCACAGAAGACCCCGCTCATAAGCACAGCCTCCCCTCACAACAACATCCTCTTTGATTGGTCGGATCAAAGTGCACAGTAAGCACGCAAGACAGCCAATCCCAATGCTCCAGGCAACTCCAGACTCCCGCCATAGCAAACAGCAATCGACTGTTTGTACGGAGTATCAGGAAACAGTTCAAGAGTGGCTCCAATATACCCATCTTACCACCACTTTCTGCATCCATCACATTCCATTTACTGGAAATAGCTTCTCCCTCTCCTCCTCTCTCTGTAACTGCGGGGCACTCTCCAAAGATATGACTAATATTCAATCACACCAGAAATGTGGTGGATAAACACAGGGGTGCCTAGCATTACTTTCACACTTTCTACACACCAACACGCTATATTAAGTCTGACACCTGCGAATCAATGATTTTAGCTCATAACTCTCTGCTTTTTCAATACACCGCAAAACTCCCACAGGGCTCTGAGGACAGAAAAAAAACATCATTTTCGGAGCGGGGACGGATCTATTTCTGCTGACAGACCCTTTCCAGTCTCACCACCACTGTTGCCACTGCTGCGGCGGTCTGAAGTTTTGCTTCGAGTGGCTGAGGGCTTTCAGAGCACCTAAAATCTGATCTCAGGAGTAATAAACACCAACAGCTGGCCTGCGTCATTGCCATCGATCCTTGCCCCTCTCTCTTCCTCTTTCTCTTTTTTCTCCCTCTCCATCTCTCTCTCTCGGTCTCTCCAGTCGCCTCTCCACTCCAAACAAAAATGGGCCCTTGCATCAGGAGAGCATTTATGAAAGTATGGGGCCAGCAAGAAATAATAAGTCTCTTGCTCTGAGTTTTCACCAAAACCTTGGTATCGATCGGCATCAGCAGGGCAGAGTCCCCTCGGCTAGGGGTTGGGGGATTGAGGGTCTAGAGCCTTAAGTTTATAACTTTATGTCCCCTCAATATGTCCCGGCAATTGATCTCTACTCCTGGATTGGACAGATACTCTTGGCTAGCATTGTAGGTGACGTGCACATAGCGACGCCATTTTGAAGAGTGCCATTACACGTAAAGAAACAGCTGTCAATGTGTTCACTGTGTAGGCTGCAGATAGACTGTAGATAAGCCTGTATTTTACTTTGTCCGTGATAAATAAATAGTCAAACTGATTCAGTATGGTACTCTACATATTATTACTACATATTACATGAAATGTGAATGTAAATGGCACAGAACAAATTTCCGTAAGGACAATAAATATTCTATCTATCTATCTATCTATCTATCTATCTATCTATCTATCTATCTATCTATCTATCTATCTATCTATCTATCTATCTATCTATCTATCTATCTATCTATCTATCTATCTATATCATCTAAACATGAAAATTACTTCTTACTTGTGAAAGGAGATGTAGCAGCCAAAAGCAAAACACTGGATGCCTTTAGATCATTTCCTTGGCTGGTGCTGCTCTGCCATGTTGCAGACAAAAGTAGCACTTTTTAAAACGGTGGCGTTGTTGACACGCCAAAAGTCACGTGACGTCCAGTGCAAGAATAGAGATCAATAGTGCCTACATACACTGTGATCGTCTTCTGACAAAATGTGAAAAAACTTTTACCTGAAGATTTACATACCTTCAACATTCAGACACGGTAAAAAGAAACAGAGAGTAGCCTACCAAAGAACATCCCAGGCCCAGCTGACAGATGGAATGGTGGTGACCTTCTCCCTGACGTCTTTCTGGTGGCTTAACACCGAGCCAGAGCTCTTCCCGCAGGGCTGCTCCAGAGGTTGTTTACATACCCTGGTAATAATGTTTGTACACACTAGCCTTAGGGGGCTGGGGTGAGTAAATATCTGAGCTTTTTAATGGGGATGCAAAATACAGGGGCAGGTGGATGGCTCTCTGTGTTCTGAAGGCAGTAGAAACTTCCGGCAGGAGCCCAGGGGATGTGCTCAGAAGTCCTCCAAATGAGCACTACCTTTCTGCTGCATATACACAACAGGGGAGAGGGAGCGAGAAGTTGGCATTTTAAACAATACAAAGGAACAACAGGATATAGCCCTCCTGCAAATACACCCACGTCATGATGTAGGAGCACCAAGCAGATCAAAAGTCTGTCCCATTGGTCATTGTATTAAAACAGCACACAGTGAAATTCAACCTCAGTGACACTACTGGCAAACCTGGATTCAAACCTGTACCTTAACTGCTAGGCCACCACTGCCCCAGACAGACACATATCAGCAGAGGAAGGAGGAGTAGAGTAGAGTTACTTTATTGATCCCGAAGGAAATTAAGGAGAGGATGAGAGGGGAAGCAGGGAAGGTATACGATAGAGCAGGAATGATAGAGAGAGAATGAGAGAATGAAAATATAGACGCAGGAATTCGTACAGAGGAAGAAACTACGAAAGCGCAATAGAGAAAAAGAAAGCATGAAACAGATATAATGAGGTAAACTGTAAACAGTGCTCCTTAGCATCAACTTCATAAATATAAGGCAAGGTGCTGTATGCATCTGGATTATGTTGGTTTTACTTAACAATGCCATGTATGCTCATGGTGTACATGCCATTGTCAAGTTAAACCATGCCAAGTTGTTGCTATGCTTCACTTCTCACAGTAAGAGTAAGATGTAAGATGCCGACATATAAAAAGAAACAATAAGGGAGAAAGAAATAGAGACAAAAATAGGGGGGGGGGGGGGGGGGGGGTACAAACTGAAGCTAAAAGGGAGCACAGTAAATGTACTGACACCAGGACAGCTTTACTGCTGGTTACAGAAGGACACTTTTAGTGAGGGCCAAAATTTAATGCACCCCTGATGAACTAGAAGAAACAGCACCTTCATAACATTCTTCTCAACTGGTCCTCTCTTCCATAGATATGTAGTTACCTAGATACCGCATTGTCCGCTTAGTTCTAGTAGATGGAATATGTCACTGCAGCCGCCATATTGGTCGGGACAACACTTGCCACTAAACAGAGAATAGAGAGCCACGTGATTTTCTGACAAAAAACACCTAATTTGCTTATATCGCAACCAATTCCCACATTTTTTTTATCTTGCATCAAAGGGCTGGTTATACACACCTCAGACCCTACTTTTGCCATGATGCTGAAATTCCTCTGTTTATTGTAAGCTTTTACTGTTCAGATTACCATATACCCACCTACAAATAGCCAAGGATAACTGTCAGCACTTACCAATGCACTTTTATGAAAATTATCTCCATGTGAGACAGCTCATTTCCGTGTTGTGAATACAGAAGGTGTCTTACACTATATTAATAAAACCATCTATGTTGTGCTGCGCTGGATATTTAAAAACACATCCACTGCTGTCTCACCCCACTGACCTCTCCCCTTGTAGGCGGGTAAGCAAATTTCTGTAGGCCTAAAGATAATGTGAACACTAAGCAGCTGCATAGACTATGTTTCTGACACAACTGAAACAAAACTCTCAATTATGAAGCAAGGTATATGATTTTAGTATTTTGTTTTTTCATAACTTAATATTCCATGGTGGTACCATCAGATAAAAAGACTCACAGGCCTACCAAAGCAGCAGATGATAAAGCCAACAAACAAGTCAAATATCAGAAAGTAGTGATCTGACTATCGGCACAATTTTAAAATAACAGAGTACGACATCTACGCTTTGTCATGCTTACATGATCATGCCGTTTCTTTTAAATATTTGAGTACAGTACGTCATCTAAACAAATATCTCAAAGAAACGGCATGATCACGATGAAGCTGCAGGGATTATGCTGAGCATGGAAAGTGGGGGGGCTCCTACTGGCAGATAAAGCTGCCAACCCACAACAACAACGTCCAGTAAGTCACCATGATCTTCAGAAAGTTTTAGTAGAAGTAACCAAGGTGATGCAACCATAAAGGAAGCCGGCGATGTGAATGGTACAGTACCTGAAAAGCAATCTAGCAATAGAACATTTGTACAACCGTGTATAATGTTATGAGAGTGTTTGTATTTTGCCTTCTTAAGAAAGACAACACTCCTGGGAAATCCCCCAAAATAGTCCTGTTAACTGTATGACTCCCAGACTTGACCAACAAGACCCAACAGATAACATTAATTAGCGTTATCATAGCGAATTGTAATGTGTAACAAACAGTTAAAAAATATCATGGAGGGAGAAGGATAAACATTGTTTCACAACGTTATAAAGAAGACAATATAATGGATGGCTCTACTAATTATGAAATTGATGGGTATTGATGTAAAATGCTGTTCTGTTGTCAGTGGTAAAGAACTAGCACACTAGCAAAACTGTAACCCTGCAACATAGCACTTTTCAGCTAAAATGTCCCTACAAACATGGTGGCGCCATTGACAAACGGCGGGTTTCTACCGAGCGATGGTTTGAGCAATAGCCAGGCTAGCGCTGTCTAGTGCTTCCAGTCACAATCATTTACTTCCAGCAACTGTGTCAAGGAGCATAGCACAAGTTTAGGTTCAGGCCCATGTCTGAATGTGTAGGAGCCAAGCAGCAAACAGAGGGAGGGCAGAAAACAATGA
>CM050201.1:5112500-5155000 GCA_027475355.1 Coilia nasus | reverse complement strand
GTGTGCTGTCCTCTGTGATTTTGCAGACAGACTAAGATGTGAAGGGCTCTTGTCCACATCGCTAAGGCTGTGGCCCTTCACCATCTCAACACTAATTACATGAATAGGGTGCTTCCTGATTTTATGTCCCTTACTGTACACACACATGCAAAAGACTGAGTGAAAAGACAAACACTACAAACTACAGAAGAGACTACACTACTAAACACACACATACACACATAGTCCGATAGATAGGGCTGAGATTTGGCATTTTTAAACATACTGACATCGGCAGACATCTGCAAAATATTAGGCCGATTTATAGAGATGTAAATCTGTGAGTGCAAAGCAAGGCAGAGTTGGTTTTTTAAAGGGGCACCAATAGGACACTTAACAGGGCAAGGACAACTTCAGGTTCACGTTATTTTGTTAATCTTGTACCAAGTATGGAGAGTCTATTATGACTTTTGCCCATAGCTAAAGGCAGCTTTAGATAAATGACTGCAACTACAATGGAAATATTGGAAGAAATAATGAAATAATATATTTATCCTTGATATATTTCCACTCTTTTGCAACAGGCATGTATGACATGTAAAGGTTAAAATCGTTCAAGGGCACTTCGTTCAAAAGAGGCCGAATCAATCACCCAGCCAGGACAGGGAGGGGAGACTGCTAAATGTGACATCTCTTTCCAGCCAATGGGTCACTACTCTCTTACAGGAACACATAGAACAATAATACAATTAAATCACTATAACACACTGGAAAGGGTTAAAAAGATCGTTGCCATGCATATGGGCTTTCTTATGGCTTTCACAAGATCACTAGTGGCTGCTTTTGTCCTTGTGTAGCAGGCTGTGCTATACAACTACAACCTAACAGATTATTTTTGGCCTGTAAATTTCGGCCTAAGCACAGTGCAGGCACAAACTGAAGGATGGACAGAGAGACCACAGGTTTACATTGAGTGTTTTTGTTTAGCAAGTCATTTTCTGTCTCTGTCTATTAAGTGTGACATTTTCGCATGCAAATGAAGGGGAAACACAACAAGATATCAAACATTTGGCAGCTTATATCGGCCCCAAAATGTCATCTCTTTATATCAGCCATCACTGATCCTGACTTATAAAAGTATCGGTCATGAAAAAAACACCGGTCGGCCTCTAATAGACATAGAAAGAACTAAAAGGACCAGGGATCAAAGGATCAGCATCTATGACAAATAAACAACACATCTTGCTGGCAAAGGTGTTTGCAATGTCAGTTCTTAACCTGTGTGTGTTTCATAGCAGACTACAAAGTGAGAGAGGTTAGAGGTGCAGGTATTAAACCACACTCCTGTAGAGTATTACAATAAACACACACACACACACACACACACACACACACACACACACACACCCTATAAGGTTTAAACACACCAAAGGGACATAACTCTTTTATTGTCTCTCTTAACTGCTCTGTGTCCCTCTCTCTATCCGTTTCTTTATTCTGCCTTTCCAACTGGCCCTCTTTCTGTTTGTGTGCATGTTACTCCCTTTTTATCTGCCTACACCTCTGTCTTTGCTTGCGTCTATCTATCGTAAGTCTATCTAAAACTATCTTTCTATCCATCTACGGCTGCGCTTACACTGCAGATCAGATATACCCAAATCTGTTTTTTTTTTTGTTTTTTTTTGCCTATATTCGATTTTTTTGACTGCCTGTTTACACTGACTACGGGCACATGGTAGGATCGGATTGGATTGGGATTGGGTTGGGTGTTTCTACCCAACGGGTGGTCTGTCCCAAATGTCTGTGCACATGAGAGTTCGTGTTAGCGGATAATGGTCAGAGATCTGGCCGTTTCCGCTACGCTAGATGGCGCTATATTCCTTTCAACAAGTGGTGTTAGAACTACTTCAGGTTAACGGCTGCTAAAAGAAAATAAACAAACTATCTGGCGGCATACAAAACAAAGATAGCGCTTGAGGAGGTTGACAGAGCAGCAGTTGCATGCAAGCTGTGCATTCTCCTTTCTTTGAAAGAACAAACAGCGTTTTTGGTTTCCTTGATACGACATGAACTGTGCCGTCGGCGTTTGATATTACAAGCAATTGAGGACAACGAGACTTGTTGAGAGCAGGCGATAGAAAGCCTCGACGTTCAATATGGATGAAAATCAGGGACAGAAGCTTCTGGGATCGAGTGGTTTTACATGCGCAGTAGGGCTGTCAACATTGCTCAAAAATGATTTTCGAATATTCGCTCCAAATAAAACACAAATATTCCAACTACACCAAGTATTTCTTTTGCCTCCGACATTCCAAAGCGCAAGTGCATGTTTTTTCACATTCCAATATTAACTTTCACCTTCGAATTGCTTTTCTAACTAAAACTATTCGAATATATATTCGAATTTCGAATATTCCTTGCCAGCCCTAATGCGCAGTACACGAATCCAAACCAATAACCGTGCACAAGGCGGCACCAAGCGGATTGTAACCGGCTCAAGCCAGGGGTTGCAATCGGATTCGCGAAACCAATCCCTATACGATCCTTAGCCTGGGCACATGAAGTCGATACGATCCCAAACCATTTCCAATCGGATTCAACTCCTCCATGTGCACGCAGTGATTGATTTTCAACAGTGACCCAAATCCAATATGCTTGTTTACAATTACCAGACTCTTATGAACTCCTAAAATAGCCCACATGTGTAAACGGGACCGCACTGTTCCAAAATGGATACCACAGAAATATGTGTACCATGTTTCTTCACACTCAGGATGGACAGAGCAGTGCTGGGGAAATCAGAATCCTTGTAACTTTTTACTGTTTACACTGTCATGACGCCTATGGGATTTTTGCCACGTGAGCAAGAAAAAATCGGAATTGGGTCACTTTTTACTGGCTGTGTAAACGCAGCCTATCTGTCTATCTATCCATCTACCTGTCTGACTATCTATTTCCATCCATCCATCCATCCATCCATTCATCCATCCGTCCGTCTGTCTGTCTGTCTGTCTGTCTGTCTATCCATCCATCCATATACAGTACACGTCTATCCATCTACCTGTCTGACTATCTATCCCCATCCATTCGTCCGTTCTGCCATCCGTCCATCCATCTGTCCATCTGTCTATCCACCCATTCATCCATCTACCCGTCTATTCATCTACCTGTCTTACTATCTATCCCCATCCATCCGTCTGTCCGTCCATCCATCCACCCGTCTATCCATCTGTCTGTCTATCAATCCATCCACCCGTCTGTCCATCCGTCTGTCTGTCCATCCGTCCATCCATCCATTTATCCATCCGCCTGTCTATCCATCCATCCATCTATCCTGTGAGCTTGCTTGTCTCCTATGCCTCAGTTACCTCATATTTAGATATCTATCTCTCTATCATGCACACACACGCACATACACACCAACTGTCTGTCTTACCCACACACTCTCTCTCTATCACACACACACACACACATTAACTCTCACACTATCTCTCAGCACTGTCTGGTATTATGATGGCACGGTGGAACCCAATCTCACACCAAACGAACTGAGCGGGAACAGCTCAAGCGCGGAGGAGTGGGCCTCTCAAATGTACTCCTCCACTCAATGGGCACACTAAAGTACTGCACCTTGCCACTGCCTCTCACGGTCTGACAGGATGAGAAGATACTGGATAGAACACACACACACACACACACACACACACACACACACACACACACACACACACACACACACACACACACAAAGCAACCTACACGCATAGACACACAGAACAAACACGTACACACACAGAGAAACACAGAAAGAGAGAGATAAACAGAGAGAGAATGTGAGAGGAAGAGATTATCAAATTAAAATATAAAATATAAAAACACAGACACAGAGAGAAATAGAGAGAGAGAGAGAGAGAGAGAGACAGATACACATGCACACACAGAAAACCATGCATACAGAGACACACACACACACACACACACACACACACACACACACACACACACACACACACACACACATACACACACACACACACACACACACACAGGTCATGGGGATGTCCAGAGAGGCAGACATGGGGGGGAGTGTTGGGTTACAGTTGCCGTGTGTGTGTGAGCTGATCCTCAGACAGTAGGTGCTGGGTGCTGAGGCGGATGTGAGCTATCACTTACAGCCATGTGCGCACACACACACGCACATACATACACACACACACACACACACGCACGTATGCACATGTCAGACATGTACACACACCAACACACAACCTGCAACTGAGAGTCTGGAGCTCTTATGCATGCAGATAGCCCCGGTTCCAGCAAGACCTCAACAACATGCACTGAAGCATTTCTAAAGACCCTGATGCAAAAAAGCCTATACTTCTTTCACTCTGTGGCTTTTGTGTGTGTGTGTGTGTGTGTGTGTGGATGTGTGTGTGTGTGTGTCTATTCCCAGTGTTAAACACACCCTCTTTATCATACTGCTTTGAACAGTGGTGTAAATGCAATGGAATGGAGCAGGGCTGATTGGCTGATTGCAGAGGCCAAACCTCTCTCCTCTGTCATCCTGTGCTACTAGTTTATGGCTACAAAGGGCCTTGCCGAGGGTTTCTTTCACATCTCTCCTCCCCTACAAATTGCCACTGTTTCACCTCAGTGGCTTCTGGCTGGCTGTGGATGTCTTCCATTAGAGAGAACGGGCAAGGGGGAAGGCAGGGAGAGATAAAGAGAGAGAGTTTGTGAAAGAGAAAGAGAAAGAGAAAATGAGAGAGAGATAGAGAGCTTGCCCTGCTACTTATAATCTCAGACTTCAGAGAATCTCTGATTACATCATTTCTGAATCACAAGCCATTTCCCAGGGCATTCTGGGTCCGTTTAAAAGCCGCACTGAGCCAATGCTCCGAGTGGACTGACTGTAGACTGTCTGGTGGACCGACATGTTGGGTCTGATAATAAAACCATACTGCGCCCTGGCTCGGAGAGTGTGATTACGGAGGCGAGAGAGTTGCCTAGTCTTACTCCTCCTCCTCTTGCGAGGAAGGAAGGGAATTCCTGTGAGGCTATTCTTCAAGCCCGAGGCAGCTCACCGACTATCCCAGCAGTCCATCAGGTCTGGGCGCCAAAACACAACAGCCATATTTGCGCACACAGACACACACATCAAAGCCAAACACACAGACAGTTCCACACCCATACATACATCACACTTTTTTTGACTTGTGTACAAATGAACAGAAGAACTACGGGAGACAATACATCTCTACACTCTACAGTTATTTGGAGAGCCACTACTAAACTAGAAGGCCCTTCTGACGTTTAGGTGCCATTATCCCTGCCAGCGCTCTGCACTCCAGCCCTGCCCCACGTCACCTCCAACAGCCCTGTGTAAGACTACAGTCCTGTACAAGCACAGAGCCTCTCACCCAGCTCACCTCAGCACTGAGAGGAAACTACATCTGCCACTGGATGTCCACTTATGCTTGCTGACACTGACGTACGGGTCAGTAACACATACAGACATGGCATCTGGAAATGCAGGAGACGTAAATATGCAGGTTGACTTAATCCCATGCTGAAGCACAGCTGCAATTTAAACCCTCTCACACACACTCTCTCTCTCACACACACACACAGTAACGCAGACTCCATATAAACTAGACAAAATTCTCCATATAAAACAACACAGTGTATGGACACACACACACACACACACACACACACACACACACACACACACACACACACACACACACACACAAGCATGTAGAGTTACACAGACATGCTCATCTAAACACAAACTCAAGATAAAAAATACTCCACCTAAAACAACACAATTTATGTGCATGTGTGCACGCAAGCACACACACACACAAACGTACGCACGCACACACACACACACACTAAGGCTGCTGGATTATGGAAAAAATCTGAATCACGATTATTTGGGCCAAAACTGAAATCACGATTATTGAAATGATTATTTTGTTTTCCTCAGTGACATGCTTCATTTATTGAAAATGTATTCAAAAACATTTCGAAAAAAATATTCTTGTACCTTCGGATTTTCCCTAATACCTTTCTTCGTAAACATTAGTAAGTCTCCTTTGATGTACAAACAGTAGAAATGTCTAATGTATACATCTAATGTACAGTACAAACGGTAGAAAATAATTAGAACAAAAACATTGTTGCCCTCGATTTTATTTGTTTTGAGATCGTTTGGCCCTGAAATCATTATCACGATTAGAATTCGATTAAATGAGCAGCCCTAACACACACACTTGAAGCTCTAAAGCTGTGTGGTGGAGAGGTGCTGAGGTCAGGAGTGGTGCTCTGCTGCGAGCCGAGGCGAGGGCTGAACAGGGGGATTACGGCCAGCGTGCTGGGCTGGGATGTTCTCCTCTGCAGGGCAGGGCAGAGGTGTGCTCTTCTCACACTACCTCTGCTGGTGTGTGTGTGTGTGTGTGTGTACATGCATGTGAGTGTGTGTGTGAGAGAGAGAGAATGAGTGAGTGAATGAGGAAGGGGTACAAATAAGTGGATAGTCTGAGAGCTAGAAAGGAAGGAATGGTGAGGTAGAGGGAAGCGGTAGTGGGGTCAGGCTTATGGGCTGAGCCCCAAGTCAGCAAGAACAAATCTGTGCGCCTTCAGATGACTTCCACAGGAAAGAACGAGAAAAATATGGAGGTACGAGACTGTAGAAATGAAGAAAGACAGAAAGAGAGAGAGATAAAGACTGAGAAGAGCAAGATCTTCTCATCCTGATTTCACAATAGGGGAAAAGGGCATGTAATAAAATGGAAGAAGGGATGAAGAGAGAGAAAAGAGCAAATGCAGAGGGAGACAGCCAGACAGACAGAGGGTAAGGCGAGACAAAGAGATAAAGACAGAATCGATGCAGAGAGTTAGGGATATTTCTGTGGCCTTGTGCGCTGCAAATGGGATTTACAGGCCCTAGGCTCCACGGCCGCTTTAGACAGCCTCTTTAATCGCCCGTGAATGAAGAGAACGTTCAGCTCTCAACAATACCACACACACACACACACACAGATATATTACTCCAACATATATTTTTCCAATGACAACAAAGTGAAGACATCCAATTTCCTTTATATACCAAAAATGAAATACATATGGCCTAAAAACTCTGGTATAACATTTTTTTAAATTTCCACTGCATCCATAGTGCACAAAATGCCAAGCAGGCGAAAAATTCAGGGTCATGAGGTTCTCACTAAACCACCCCAGTGGGCCGGAGGTCTATACAAGGGCATGACTCTCTGCTTCTTACTGACCCAACAGTGCACAGGGGGCCCGGAAGGTACTGACCCAAAAGGTACCTGAGGCCTGGCTGACATGCTTGGTCATGCAAATCCAGCAAGTGTGTGAGTGAGCCTGAGCTGGCCCTGCTCAGTGAAGAGCTCATACACACATACATACACACACACACACACACACACACACACACACACACACACACACACACACACACACACACACACACACACACACACACACATTAAAACTTATGCATGCCTAATCAGCACAGCATGGGAGTACAGCACAGCATTTCCCTCCCTCCCTTCCTCTATATGTCCATCTTCCATCTTTCCTCAGCCTAAATCCCATTCTGGGTAGCTGATGGGATTTAAAGTGAGCTGTGTGTTTATATATGTGTGTGTACTGTGTGTGTGTCTTTTTGTGGCGAGTGCCAGTAACCTGATCTCTGTTCTGCTCACTCTTTAGGACGTAACGGTCACCTTAGTCAACCAATTACTGTCATTACACCGGTTACTCAACCACCTGCTAATCTGACCAGCTCAGCAAGGGGCGGGCACTGACCCACAGCAGGGGGCGGGTCTTATGCTTACAAAGGGGGAGGGGTCTGCACAGGATGCTCACGGCTCGATGTCATGGGTTGGAAGGGGACCAACTCCTCCTGTAATAATTAACATGCTCATTACAGTTACGAGGTGAGATGATCAGTCCATTACCTCATGCGAGTATTAGGTAAGAGCGATACCCTGCCTGTCACAGTAAGCCAAGTGTCTGGGCCAGTGCTTCCCCGATGATTGACTATCCGTTCACACTAAGGCAGAGTTTCCACTAAGCTTCACTTGCATTTGTCTACCTTCTGTTTCCCATTCATTTCTATGTAACGCTCCTATAGGTCATGTGAGCTTCCCAAGCACCATATTGCAATGCTTTTTGAAATATACGGTAGCATTTAGATATTTCCTTACATTGACCACGTAGGGTCACCTCACGTATTTCATACTGAATTTCGGACGTACAGCGGAACCCCAACCTAAGAACTATGCCAAGAACTATAAAGACAATAAGAACTTCTACTATAATGCCATGAGTGTCCACACTGATGAACAAAATTTTAGTGCAAGCAACTAATAGAATATGGCATCCTGTAAATTCTAATTGATCCCTATTGGTTGCTCGACTTACATCATTCATCAAATCGCTCTTAAAATTATCTTGTAACAAATTGGCTCTTAAAAACGCAATAACAATTATTAGCTGATGTCAAGACAATAAATATGTGGTGTAATTACACGAGAAATGCCAGGGAAAGTCATCGTCTGCAGTAAACATTATATACAGACTAGAATGTGCAGTCAGAAAGTCGGAGTTTATTTCAGCGAGGAAGACATCCTATGGGCATGGTTGCCCTCCAGAATACACAGAGAAGTAGCGTAGGGGCCACTTCTAAAAGCTGGCTTTTATGCCAGTCAATCAGATTGTCAGTTTACATGGTAATGACAACATTGTGAGGTGTGGTTTAGTGTATGGCTAAGGTGCATGGCTGGTAGAAAAAGGAAACATGGCTGACCGGTAACCAAGGTAACCAAGGAATGGTGTGAGGGCCAACAGGAAGGGTGGAGGTGTATGTGAGAACCCAGAGCAGGCCAGACCACAATCACCACTTACATGCCAAGCAAGTTAGTCTCATACAGTTTTTTACACAGACAAAGACACAAAACCAAGAGATACAGAGAATCACAAAAGCTAAACAGCAGTATTCAGATTTCATCAAAAAGTAACCCAATTTTCCACTTTAATTTGTGTCTGTGTGATTTAATAGGAAAAACATTAATCTCAAAAACTCAAAAACTTAAACAATGCAATATGTTCATACTTAGTCCAAGGAATAAAATTAAGTCCAAAGCTCACAGTCTCCACAACAACAAAAATATCACAACAAACAAACAAAAAATATCAAAAACAAACAAAAAAAGTTTGGGCTCACCAAAAAATTGTCCTATTCTCTCAATGTTCTGCAAGAAAAAAACTAAATCCAAGATTCAAACAAAATATTAATCCAATGTGTTGAGATTAGTGATTCGAAGCCATTCCACGCAAGGCTTGCTTGAGATAGAGAGGAAAATTGTCAAAAGTGGCAACAGGTCCCAAACAGAAATCCCCCTAATTTCCTTTATCAGTCTCCCCAGAGGCTGCCAAAATGGCTGCCCACACCTGCTCTTTTGTCTACAGGTAAGTCACCTTCACTTCCTGTCTCATCAGTATACATAAATTCAACTTAAAAGTCTGTCCTTGTTGCTGTGTGCAGTAAAGGCCCTGTTGGGTTTTACATACATGGGGCAATGTTTCATAACATGATTCACTCAACATAAAAAACTATTTGATATCATATTATTCCATAGTGATGCAGCTAATATTACTGTCAAGTTCTGTTGGTTTCTCAGCTCTTGCTCAAACTTGAAAACTGCCTGGCAAACACCCAAGGATGCAAGGGACAACTTGATCGTTCTTCTTTTTCTTTTATTTTGAAGTTATTCAGGTTGATAGTGTGAAGTCTGTGCGTGTGTGTGCATGTGTATTGCAATCCTGTCTGTGGCAGCGTCACAATACAAAGGATATCATTTAGCCCTATCATTATACAGGGTGAGCCAAAAATACAGGACACATTTTAAATCTTAGATATAAAAGATACACATTTTTTATATCTTGGATCGAGTACCAAATATATTTGTATCTTCTATACACTCACTGGCCACTTTATTAGGTACACTTTGCTAGTAAAAGGTTGGACCCTCTTTTGCCTTCAGAACTTCTTCAAGATTCAACATGTTGCGCATTCAGAGATTATATTCTGCATTCCTTGGTTGTAATGAGTGGTTATTTGAGTTACTGTTGCCTTTCTATCATCTCAAACTAGTCTGCCCATTCCCCTCTGACCTCTCACATCAACAAGGCATTTTTGTCCACAAAACTTCCGCTCACTGGATATCTTCTCTTCTTCGGACCATTCTCTGTAAACAATACAGATGGTTGTGCGTGAAAATCTCAGTGGATCAGCAGTTTCTGAAATTCTCAGGCCAGCCCCTCTGGCACCAAGAATCATACCATGTTCAAAGTCAATTAAATCCCTTTTCTTCCCCACTCTGATCCTCTGTTTGAACTTGCAGTCATGTGATTGGCTGATTAGCTAATTGTGTTAGTAAGCAAATACACAGGTGTACCTAATAAAGTAGCATATCATTTATAATGAGTGTATAATGTATTCTTTAAGTACATGCGCGACTCGTTTTAAAGTCCACACCATTATTAGGGAATATTAAAGGGGTGGAAGGGGTGGAATTCCTCAGCTCAGGAGTGCACTGCTTCTAGATTGGCACTCAGCAGAGCCCACTTCACAAATTTTAATCATAAACAGTTTTCCTATATTTCACACATCTTAACTTTGAACTGTTTCGGTGGACAATGTTCAATGATCTCTTCATATTTTTTTCAGGCCTATAGGTGTGAAAAGTTCTTGGCTGTGTTTTTGAAAAACTAGCCTTACATAAAAAAGACATCTCTAATTCGCTTCTAAAATAGTGTCTAGAGAAATTAATGTATGTATTAGAAACTATGTATCAAAAACTCCTGAATGACAGCTTTACAACAAATATATTTGGTATATTTGGTTCTATTATTTTTGAAATCTAAGATATAAGCATTTAAATTGTGTCCCATATTTTGGCCCACCCTGTAGTTGTGGTGTGACCTCCACTTAAGTTGCAAACATTTTCAAAAAGATATTAGTTATAGTTATGGTAAGCTGTCCTGGTGTGGATGACTCTTTCCACTCAGATGAGGTGGAACAGTGACTAGCCTAAACATGCAATGGAATTATGTGGCTGGCTTGGCTACTGTCTGTGTACGGAAGCCGAGAGAGGCTATGGTCTCAATCATTTTTTTCCACCTCGTTATCCCGAGATAACAGGATAATTAATTAGAGATCTCGAGAAAACAGGCACCAAGACGTGAATGCTGACTTCGGGCTATTTCTCATTCTTTGTAAACGCAACTTTAGTCAAGAATGTCTGGAATGATCGATCACCTAATAAGGCAATATTTTGATCAGGGTTTGACACAGGCAGAGATTGCATTAAGTCTTTTAATAAGGGATAATGTCAAAATCAGTCCGCGCCACCTCCGCAGAAGACTGGCCCGGCTTCGTCTCTACCGACGGAGATACAGTGATCCAGCTGAGGTTGTAGGTTTTATCTCTAAACGTATGAACGGGCCAGGAGAATCCGACTAAAGTTGCGTTTACAAAGAATGAGAAATAGCCCGAAGTCAGCATTCACGTCTTGGTGCCGCTACCTGAATGACCCATAATCCATCTCTACATCATAAAATAATAGTTTTGTTTTCTCGAGATCATGAAATAATTGTTTTGTTTTCTCAAGATCACTGAATAGTTGTTTTGTTTTCTCGAGATCATTAGTTAATTGTGTTGTTTTCTCGAGATCTCTAATTAATTATTCAGTTATCTCGGGATAACAAGGTGGAAAAAAATGATTGAGACCATGGCCTCTCTCGGCTTCCGTAGTCTGTGTGATGCAGTGTCCAACAATTACAAGGGGCTCCGAGAGACAAATTAAATCTATTAATTACCATGCACTCTAAGTCGTGCTATTCACACCATCATTATTGCCTTTGGCTTCCCTGAGTTCTCGAATGGACCCTCCTTTTAATCTTTAATTCATAATTAGTTGCGGTGCCGTAATTCGTTTTTACAAAGAGAAGCTGGCTGCTGCTAGCCTACATTAGAATCATTATCTGCAACTCAGGATGTGCAGGTTCCTCTCTGCGCTCCAAGCCACAGTATTTTGTCTTTCTGTGCAGTGGCCTGACACCAGGCTATGAAAACAAATAAGAGAACTGATGACAATATTACTTGCCAAGCTTCTATGTAAATTCTTAGAAAAACGCACTCAAATCTTAACCTCTCTTGTTGTGTGGAGAAATACTGCACAGACATCTGAGCTCTTGTCATACCACCCACCCCCACCCCCATCTCTCTGTCTTTCTCTCTTTCTGGCTGCCTGTGGGTGTGTGTTGCATTGTGGGCCATCCGGGCCATGCATTGTACATTATTTACACACAGGTGAGTGGAGCCTTTAGTCTCCTAGCTGCTGCTAAACCTGAGGCCTGAAGAACCAGGCAGCACTGGACCTCTGGTCCTCTTACCTGCTGCAGCAGCCCAAATGTGTGTGTGTGTGTGTGTGTGTGTGTGTGTGTGTGTGTGTGTGTGTGTGTGTGTGTGTGTGTGTGTGTGTGTGTGTGTGTGTGTGTGTGTGTTCTATCCAGTATCTTCTCATCCTGTCAGACCGTGAGAGGCAGTGGCAAGGTGCAGTGTTTGCGTGTACATTTGTGTGCATTTGTGTTTGTGTGTGAGGATGTGTGACAGAGAGAGACAGAGTGAGTAGGTGAGAGTGTGCAGGGACAGTGAAGAATTGTAAGCAACCGTTTTTTTTTTTTACTTTCCTCATTTGTGCATTTACATGCCTTATTTAGGTCTATTTAGCAGATTCTAGAAATAGAATCATTTTTTGACATTTTGTCAGTGTTCATTCAAAACTATTTCTAGCACAGAAAGGGAACATATTAAAGCATTGTATATATAAATTGACACCTCTGAACCTATATCACACAAAGCTGCTTTTTTTTAGGAAAGTAACTGTGGTTTAAACCCAGAGGTCAAAGCGAGTGGAGTGTAATGCTTGAGTCAGCACTGTGGGACTGACGGGTCCAGCCGGCAGCAGCAGGTGTGTGTGCATGTTTCAAAGGGAGTGGTCTGAGTGGTCCCAGCCAGCGATAACTATCCTCTCTCCATCTGTGCCATCAGAAGGTCAGTCGGGCGAAAGGAGGAAAAAAAAAGGAAACTTCCTGGAGTTACAGGGCATAAGGAGACTAATGCGTAACTGAAAAATGAAAGCACACAGCCCTGGAACACATAACGGTCATGCAGAGCACTCCCAGGCTCTATAATGCTTCTTTTTATGTCTCTCTATACTGCCCTGTCTAAATAAAGGCTAAGTGACCTCAAAAACAAAAGACAATTCCAGAGCAACTTCCAAGCGGACCCATGGCTCAGGAAGGAGTGGCTGGACTTAGGTAATTCGTTAGGCTGACCCATGTAAATGTCATCTCCTCATCCCCCCGTGCATGAAAAGATCTACTTACAGGCCACCCCCCTCTAGTAAATTACCCCGCTAAAGCCCCAGCGCAGCAATGCTAGCAGACAGTTATAGGCTGCCTTATAAATGACTGCGCAAGATTATTATTATTCTTCCCTTTGTGCTGCTGATCGGGCCATTGAGGGTCCCAGCAAGGAGTTCAAGGACGCGCAATCACACACATTTGTTTGGGGTTCTTGCCAATTTCCACTTACAGGCAGCGCGGGACACTTAGTCTCCAGAGCGCCGCACGTGACTGAACATTTCAACTAGATTGCAAGGGGGAGGTTGAGGGGGAGGGAGAGAGCGCGGCACTTTGGGGCCATGACACACACACACACACACACACTCACTGACATTCACACACAGACACAGACATGCACCCTCACACAAACACCCCCACACCCACGTACATGCACCGACACACACACGCAGAGGCGTGCACAGTCAAACAAACACTCTCTCCTACACACACACACAAACTGATGTACACAAGCAGACACACACACACAAACGTGTACACTCTTACAAACACACAGCCATACACAGACACGCACGTTCACACACACACACACACACACAAACACACACACACACACACACACACACACACACACACACACACACACACAAACTTACATGCACAGATACAGGCTTGCACATTCAAAGAAACACCCCATATACACTTATATAAACGTACAGACACACAATCATTTACTTACACAGACAGAATATAAAACACAGCACAGAGAGACATCTACACAAGCGCACACAAGGTTTCCTGAACAGAGTATACATCAGCACAAATATAAAACCGCACAAAAACATGCACACAACACAGTTCTGTATATGTCCTCCATGATGAGGACAGCATTAGCATGAAAATCACCCCACTTATGTGTAACGCTCGTGCCATTACAGACATTCTTCATTTATGGCATGTGTGTATACGCTGAGAAATGTTGTCTCCAACCACTCTCCCACCCCCCACATAACAGCCAGCCCTCCTCAATCATCCCATATGTTCCCTATTTACACTTTTATCACGATGGAGGCCACATCAGTGCAGCGCTGGTTTTGGGGCTGCCAAAGCGTATTTCAGATGGAGCAGATCCATGCAGATGTGGGCTGTTCAGTGAGAGACGTACCACTAATAGAGTAATAGACGTAAGTAAATAAGGAAAGAATAGACTGATTTACAAACAGCCAAAGATATGCAGCAGGATGCAGAATGTGTGTGTTTGAAACCTTTACAAATACATAAACACATACACACACAAATAAGAATAAATCATACAAAATAATAATATTAATAATAATCATAATAATAATAGCTTGGTTTTATATAGCTTTCAAGATACCCAAGGTCACTTTACATTACATGTAGAGTGGGGGGGGGGGGGGGGGGGGGTGCTTGGTTGCCACCACCATGAGCTCAGTTTTGTTGCTGTTTAGTGTGAGAAGACTAGAACCCAATAACCCGAAGGCTCCCTCAGAGCAGATGCACCAAATGAACAGCACTACACAAAGCTCATTTACACATTTATACTGCATTTCCATATGCTGCTTTAGCACAGACTTTGCTATGATCTAAAAGCAACCTTACTGTACAGTAGAGCACAGATGTCTATTTTTAACTGTTTGTGCACAATCTTGAACCCATGATATTACTGCTGTTCTCTGCACATTTCTCTACCAGTGGAGTTACTGGACTGAGTGGGGGGGTGGGGGGTCACAGACTATCACTTCAACACCACATACAGCGTCAAAGCGGCTAAAGTTGCTAATCCCAAACACTATAAATACTGAGTCAGGCAAGAGGTGGCTGCAGCAAAGAAGGTGGTCAGCGTGACGTGATGAGCGGGGTCAGGGGGACAGGAACAGGATTAGGGCCATGATCTTGTCAACACAGCACCGGTCACCATGACAGACAGCAGTCCTGTCAACTCATCTCATCATGCAGGATGCAGGATGTTGTGTGTTTGTGTGTTTGTGTTTGTATGCATGTATGTACTTATGCCAGATGCACCAGGCCCCACCCCACCTCTCCCTACTCTACTGAGTGCTAATCTCATTGACTTGATGCAGGATTTGTTTTGTACAGGGCAGTGTATGTGTATGTCTATGTGCCTGTATGTGCTTATGTAGTGTGTGTGTGTGTATTGCTTTGTATGTGCATGCAAGCATACAGCTCTGGAACTGCAAATATTCCTAAAATCAGCATCTCTACATGTATGACAGCCATTCCTTTCCAGTGTCAGTTGAATTTGGAAATTAGGAGAAATACTGTCAGTAGCTTACAGAATAAAACAAAAATATTCGCTTTGCTCACACATATACCTATAAATAGTTAAATCAGAGAAACTGATAATTTAACAGTGCTCTCTTCATTTTTTCCAGAGCTGTATATGTATTTTTGCGTGTGTACATAGACAAAGTGCTAACTGGAGGGCTATTTTGGGGCAGGACTCCCTGCTTTCCAACCAGGGTGAGTCCCTCATGTCCTCCTCCATCACTCTCCATTAGGGCGCGCTGGGCACTACGGTGGGGCCACTTCTGCTGGCTTTGCCGGGAAGCAACCTTTTAGCAGAGAGGCTCAGGCGAAACAGATCAGGGCCAAATGTGTTGTGACAGTGGCTAATCAGGCTCACTCTTTGAGGTGTGCAGGGAGGCGTGTGTGTGTTTGTGTATGTGTGTGTAAGAGAGAGTGTATGTGCGTGTGTGTGTGTGCGTGTGCGTGTGCGTGTGTGTGTGTGTGTGTGTGTGTGTGCGCGCGCGTGTGTGCGCGTGTGTGCGTGTGTGTGCGTGTGTGTGTGTCCATGTTTCTGTGTGTATCACAGACTAGGATTGTGTATGAATCCGTGTATGTTTGTGTGTGTATGTGCTTGTGTGTGGGCAGTGAGTCTGGGAGTTTGTATTTCCTGCAGCATAGCAACAGCAATACACACACACACATGCATCTGCACACGCAGACATACACGCACGCACACACACACACACACACACACACACACACACACACACACACACACACACACACACCACAACACCACAACAACATCAACAGCATGAAGTGTGTATTTCCAGGATCATAGCTATAGCTATTCATTACTTTTCTTCTGCATTGTGCCAAGGTAGCCACAGGAGAGCAGAAGACCGCAGCTACTGCAGATTACATGGGAGAGAATGGGACCGGCAGGATTGTGAAGAGAAAGAAAGACAGAAAGAAGGTAGCAGAAGGTAAGAGAGGAGGATGACTGGAGAGATGGACGAGAGAGGGGAGGGGGAGAAAAACGAGAGCAGAGCAAGGGAGGCCTTTCACACTGACCGCACTGCAGTTTGATCCTGGATATCTCATTACATAATGCATGCTTTCCATCTAAGAGCCTCACAGCAGCCCATCAGTGGTACACACACACACACACACACACACACACACACACACACATATGCATGCGCGCACACACACACACACACACATGCAAGCGCACACACAACCAACCACACACACACACACACACACACACACACATGCGCGCGCACACCCACCCACACACACACATGCACACGCACCCACAACCACACACACATGCATGCACACACACACACACACATGTGCAAAGTTAATCACCCACTAAACTACACACACACACTTACGCACACACCCACTCCCTGGGGCCACTCAACCCTATAAGGGCAGGAATGGGCAGCACCCTCCCTCACATTAGTGGCTAATCTGCTACATGACTGAGGCTCTTCACTGTGCTGCTCTTCATAATTGCTATCTGCCCCTAATACAGCTGATGAGAGGGGTAAGAGAGGGTGACCTAGCACAGGTCTAACTCTCTCACTGTCTTCACCACACCACTGCTCTGCCTTACAAAGGCAAAGTGCAGTAACTCTGTGAACATTGAAACTGAGAAAATGACTTTAAAGTTGTCATAATGCCCAGTCAATTATGTTGTTGGTATAATAGTGGTGATCCTTTTCTGGACTTTCTTAATAGGAAGAAGCAAGAGATTTAGTCACAAGACAAATAGGTTTTATAACGTCAAATTCCAGTCTAAACTTAGGTTTACTTTTGACATATGACGAATTTACTGCCTTTTGGCTTTGTAGGGCAGTGTTCTCCTGCGCTCCTCCTGGCAGTGTTCTCCTGAGGAGGAGGAGGAGGAGTAGGAGGATGAGGAAGATGTGTTTACCTCGGCTTCCTCCTCTGGCAGCCCGAGATCAGATTGCGTTCCTCCACGGGCACCGCAAATGGCACACCGCACAAAGGAGGAGCAGAGGGTGTAGACCGAAAGAAAAGAGAGAGAGAGAAAGATAGGAAGAGAGAAAGAGAGTTGAGTGGCAATGGGGGAAATGCAATATGGACATGCCGTACTGTCTTGCTCTCTCACTCGCCTCTTGCTCTTCTCTCTCCTCCGTTTCTCTGTCCGGTGCCGTTGGCAGGCCTAATCCTGTTTCATGCGGAGGCAGGACGCTCTGCGGTAATGACAGGCAAGCGCGGCGGGGACACAAAGACGAGACGCCTGCCCTCCAGAGTGGTACGCTGTCCCTAGCCGACTCCTGCGCGTGATTAGCCAAGAGAGGGCTCTGCTTAGAAGCAATATATATGCCAGTCGCTCTCAGCTTCACCACTCAATAATCTAGACAGAGGCCCTGTGTCTCCTGGGCCTTAGTGCAGATGTCACCTTCCATATGCACACATACTGTATCAATACATCTGTATGTGTTACTCCATATAATATGGTATGGGTAGTATCCTTATTATACAATTTTATGACAATATTATTTTCAGTGCGGCTTTAATTCTGTATCTCACCTCATGTAATGTCCTACCATCCTAAAATATAAAAAAAAACATACCTCACAGTTAGTGCATGCTTGACAGTGAGTCTGTGCAGAAGTAGGGTTGTACAGTTAGCCAAAGAGAGATGTGGAGAGCTAGAGCAGTGGAAGTCAGAGATGATTAAAACATTAGTGGCAGTATGGCATGTTGCTGGGGCTAAAGGTCCATACACCCTAGGACCCAGGAACCAATCAATGTGAGTAAGGCAGGTGCTGTGCCTGGCAACTGTCAGGGGGACTAAGAGACATCTGTGTGTGTGTGTGTGTGTGTGTGTGTGTGTGTGTGTGTGTGTGTGTGTGTGTGTGTGTGTGTGTGTGTGTGTCAGGGGCAACCCTGATCACCTTCAGCAGGGGGGCTTCCTGATAGATCGATGATCGAGATCAAGCACTAAGCTAGAGGTGTGTGTGTGTTCTTGTGTGTGTGTGAGTGCACACAGGGTACGATTGTGTGCTATATGTGTGTGTGTGTGTGTGTGTGTGTGTGTGTGTGTGTGTGTGTGTGTGTGTGTGTGTGTGTGTGTGTGTGTGTGTGAGCTAGTGTGTGTGATAGGGAGCTGTGAGAGTGCTGTAGGACTTCAACTACACGGGTGGGTGGGGTACTAGCACAACATAATTAGCAGCTCCTGGGTAGCATGGTAATGCACACTGCAGGGGGACAGCAGTGTCTGCCTCCATACTGCTTAAAAAATGAACAGGGGGGAAACACACCCACTTCCCCTTGCTGTACATTCCTCACCTGAAAACCAGAGTTTTAGCACTGAGAAGAAGAGAAGAGAAGAGAAGAGAAGAGAAGAGAAGAGAAGAGAAGAGAAGAGAAGAGAAGAGAAGAGAAGAGAAGAGAAGACAAGAGAAGACAAGAGAAGAGAAGACAAGAGAAGAGAAGAGAAGAGAAGACAAGAGAAGAGAAGTCTGTCTTTTGTTGAGCTTTTGAAGCAGGAACTTCATTTTAACATATGTTATACCATATGGAAACAGAAACATTTCAGTAGTGAAATAATTGTTATGGGTCCAACAGAAACATTTTATGTGCATTTAAACAAAAATAGGCATGTGCATAAATTTGGCCACCCTAAAGAAATAACTTTTTTTTTTTTTACAAAGAACACAAAGTACTTGTGCATGTAATTAATATTACCATTAATATTTAGTAGAGCCTCCTTTTGCTGTAATAGCAGCCTGTAGATGCCTCCTGTAGAAACAGACAAGTGGCCCATTCCTCCATAAAAACGCCTCAAGTTCTCTCAGGTTTCTTAGCTTCCTTGCGTAGACAAATCAATCCATACATTTTCAATGTTGTTAAGGTCTGGAGGCTGGGATGGCCATTCCAGAACATTGTACTTCTGTATGAACGCCATTGTGGATTTTGAACAGCGCTTAGGATCATTGTCTGTTCAATCAACCCCAGCATAACTTCAACTTTCTGACCGACTCTTGAACATTTTTGTTAAGAATCTGCTGATACTAAGAGGACTTCATGAGGCCCTCAGCTTTAACAAGGTGTCCAGTACCTGTGCTAGCCACACAGCCCTTTCACAGGCAATACGTTCTTCTCATGGAATTCAGCGTGTTTTTTCACCATGCATACCTCCCCTTGTTCTGATCAAGTAACTCTATCTTAGTCTCATCTGACCACAGTATTTTTTCCAAAATGTTTCTGGCTTGTCCAGATGTACTCAACTCTTTTTGTGATGAACTCTCAGGAAAGGCATTTTTTGCGTTTCACCCTTCCACCAGCTTTTTTTCTGGTGCAAAGTACACTGTCGGAACAGTGAACAACACCATCAGCAGCTAGATGTTCTTGTAGTTCTCTGGAGGTGATCTGTGGCTTGTCTGTGACCATTCTAACTATCCTTCGCCTGTGGATTTCTGATATATTTATTTTGGCTTACAACATTTTTATTTCACAAGGACTGTTCCTGTGGCCTTGCATTTCTGCACAGCATTTCTGACAGTGGAGACAAACTGTCCAAACCTTCCACGTTCCAAAATGGAAAGGTAGCTGCCTTCTGGCTCACTGCCTTAAGGTACTGATTAAAAACTTTGTTTCAGGTAATCTAGCTAGACAGCAACACAGAACGCTGCTGCCAAGATAGCTCACTTCATGCTGTAGAAATTTGGATGTTGAAGGCAGCATGAAGGCCTTCAAAACTGCCTTGATGCCTTGCTGCTATTAAACGCTTCCTTATGGCAGTCATGGGCAAGCAATCAAGGACTTCGATTTGCAATCTAAAGGTCATGGGTTCAATTCCTGGGGGGGGGGGGGTGACTGATCAGCGCTCTTCTTCATCCTCCCCCATGACTGAGGTGTCCTGAGCATTGCACCGTCACCACACACTGCTCCCTGGATGCCGTTGTCATGGCTGCCTCCTGCTCACGTGTGTGATGGGTTACTGTGTGATCACAGTGACCAGTGGGACTGACTTTCACATATAATTCAGCATTTTCCGCCTGCTTTGAACACAGGCGATGAAGGCAAGATAAAGGAGATAATATGATAGCATCTAAATTAGAATGGTCCTCCAGCCTTTTTAGTGTTCTCGGACTTTGTACACACTTTTAAAAAGCAGTACAAACTCCCCTGTTGAGACAGGCTTTCCGAAAAACTTATACAGATGCAGGGTATATAAGCTGTTCAAACATTGTGTTGTCCTGTTGTGTGTGTGTGTGTGTGTGTGTGTATGTTTATTTATTTATTTATTTATTTATTCATTTATTTATTCCCTGCTTCTGTGAAGTACTGTAGCATTATCACCTGAGCCTCTTCACTGGTGGATGACGCTCCTGCCCATTAAGACCTCACCTCTGAGTGTTTTAAATACACAATGGAGCGCATTGCCCTAGACTCCCTCCATCACCATGGAGACATGGTGCACTCTGAGGACACACACACACTCACACACACACGCACGCACACACACACACACACACACACACACACACACACACACACACACACACACACACACACACACACACACACATCCTTCACGGCCTACGGCATCACCTCCAGAGCTGTTTGCTTTCTGGGCCTAGAGAGAGACACTTTGACAAGAACATTCTGGTTTACCGTGACTCATGAGAAAATGCCACCTTGCGTGTCTTTCCTTGTGTTTAGTGTTTTCCTCAGGCTGACAACAACACAGAGTAAGGGCTAAAAAGAGCACACAACGAGCCTACAGATTTTGTTGCATGGATTATGATATGGCATGTAATATCGCCATTATAATAATTTATGCTACATAGCCTCGTATTACATAGTCAGTGGTACAGTCAGCATAATCTGTGTATTACATAATGAATGTAATAGAATAACTTTATGACTGTCAACGATGCAACACACTGTGTACTAACAAATGTATAGTTATTACATACAACTAGGACTTTGGTCTTAGAAAGGGCTAGTGCTAAGGTTTGGTGAACATAGACCATCAAGGCTTGTGACAACATTCATGACATTAGTATTTACAACAAAGCAAAACCTATGTGGCTAAGTATAACTGTGTACTATTACAGTGCCTCTCTTTCATCTGTACCATTTCTAGATTTAAAATCAGATAGGAAAGAGATGTAGCACAGAGAAGAAAGTTTTCTCTCTGCAACATTGAGACCCGATGAGCTATATTTCCTGCACTAAAGCTAGATTGCAGCAAGAAGTCAAATTTGATCGGACTATCTCGCAAGCCAATCTGTTCACCCGCTGAGGAACAAGATGGGAAAATTCACAGTTACGGTGATACACAGCAAATAAAACATCTTCCCTCCACAGCACAGTCCCTGTCAGAACACAAAAGGCACAGACACAACCAAAAGGAGCATTTGCAAAGCGACAGACAAACATAAATGGACCTTTATTTTGCTGTTTTTCTTTGGGACTAGACTCAAACCAAACATCTAACATCCATCCTAGATTTATCTAAGAATTTGATGAAGCAGGTGTATTTTAAAAGCTTGAAAATCTTTATGTAAAAATGACAGATTAAAAAACCTCTCACACCGGCCCCTGCTGCTGAGAGACTATAACTCATACATCCTCCATCACAACACAGTCTGTTCTGAAGACGTGTGCGCCACATTAAGTCATGGTGAGAATGAGTTCAGTCTGTGGCATTACACACAAAATTACATCCCCCATTCATCCAGCTGAGAGAAAAGATCCTGAACAATAACACGCCGGGAACCTATTCCCAGACTAATAGGAGCTAATGAAAAAGAGCTGCGCTGTCTGACTCTTCTTTTTTTCTCTCACCTTTCATTACTTTGCCTGCGAAAGACAAAAAAGAGCACACACATGCACAATAGGAAAAAAACACACACACAAGCAAAACAAACGATCTCTACAGGGACGGTGAGAGGATATGCATGCCTGAAAATGGAGCATAATTAGGGGAAAAAAGGACAGAAAAGAAAAGTGTCGATTCAGCCACCAGCTTTTAAGTCCACCCACCCCCCGCGTAGCCGCCTGACTTCCTGCAAGTTGTTGCAGTTAGCGAGCTAAAGGTTACTCAGCTGTGGTGACACCAATTACTTGCATGTTACAGAGCGCTAGCTTGGCCAACCAGGAAGCACTGGGGCATTAGGGATCATGGCAGCTAAAGCTCTGGGGGTGTCCTGTGTGTGTATGTGAGACGCACTAGAACCCCCTCCTCCAAAAGCCACTCCACCCCCCACAGAACTGAACTTACTGACTCAGAGTCTCAGAATATTACAGGAATTACTTTAAGACACCAAAGAGAATGTTTTCAACCTTTTAATCCCCCGAGGTGAGAAATTCATACAGGTACCTCAAAGTGTTTTAATGCATATTTGTGCCTACGTTAAAGAAAATGATGAGCTTTAAAGCCAAACAGTGACAATCTGTGATTGACTGAAGAAGGCAGATCTGTATTCTATGCCAGAAGCGTCTGAAGTACACGTAAAATTTTTGTAATATATCATATTACAAAATTATTTTTAGCAAGTTTAGAATGCAAAATGCAGGAAATCATACACAGACATCTGATAACTCAACACACATGGCCGTTTACTACTACCCACTATGGAGTTTCTACACTCATACTAATGTCTCTGTAACTTGGATTCCTCTTCCAAATAAATGTTACAACTACACAAATTACACCTACAAACTCCACACAATTTACCCAAGCTGCTACAATTTACCCCAGCCTCTCCCCCGCCACCCCCCCCCCCCCCCCCCCCCCCCCCCACACACACACACACACACACATCTGCTGTATGCAACTATTCGTCAGTAATAAACAGGCGTGTTGTCTACAGGACCTGAAACAATTTAACAAGTGGCTACCAATGGCCGGCTCCCGGTGGCCTATGACAGTTTGATGAATAAACTCGCTGCTCTAATGAATGCAGTCGCGCCAAGCTCAAGAAGTACAGAGCCCCGGGCCCACTACAATAAATTGCCCTGTCTACCACTTACAGCACACCACACAGGTGTCAGCGAGTGTGTGTGTGTGTGTGTGTGTGTGTGTGTGTGTGTGTGTGTGTGTGTGTGTGTGTGTGTGTGTGTGTGTGTGTGTGGGGGTGTGTTTGTGTGTGTGTGTGTGTGTGTGTGTGTGGGTGTGTTTGTGTGTCAGAGAGAGAGAGACAGAGAGAGAGAGAGAGAGAGAGAGAGAGTGAGAGTGAAAGACACAGAAAGAGTGAGAGAGAGAATGAAAGAAAGATTGTGTGTAAGAGAACACATGCATGTGTGTATGTGTTCATGTTTGTAAGAGTGACAGAGACGAGAGAGAGAGAGAGAGAGAGAGAGAGAGAGAGAGAGAGAGAGAGAGAGAGAAAGAGATTATGTGTGAGAGAATGTATTTGTGTGCGTGCACGCATGTGTGTGTGTTTGTGTGAGAGAAAGAGAAAGAGAGAGGGAGAGAGATCCAGCCTAACAGGCCCATTCCAGAACAGTGGCAGATCCATAAGCTTCATTCACTGCGCAGTGCAAGGATAGCATGGCATCATGCACATACATTATAAAGCAATAAAGCCAAAATAGGTCAGCCATATTGGCAAAACTGCAGAGTCTGCAGTGTAAGTGCTTTTCTCAGCCACGGCTTGCATAGTAAACACAAAATCAGTCACATCTGCCCAGAACTAAACAATGCTTATAACTTTTTACATTTCGCGTTCAAATACATCCAGCAAAACAGGAATGTTTGAAATTAGAAATCAAATTAGCAGCACTGCCATCACTCATGTTCAGTGACAATAAACCCTAGGGAAACATGTGCTGCAACACAGTACATGTTAAATAATAATAATAATAATAATAATAATAATAATAATAATACATTTTACTTGAAGCGCCTTTCACGGCACCCCAGGACACCGTACAGTAATTAAAATAGTAGCAAGACAGACTGTAACATACACACACAAACGCCACCATCAAAATCATACACAAACAATAAAGCAAGAGACAAGATAAATATCAAATAAAATAATAAAATCACCTAATAGTCAGCACTATGTTAGAAAAGCCAGGGTGAAAAGGTGGGTTTTGAACCTAGTTTTGAAGGTGGAGAGTGAAGTGCATTGACACAGTGCAAGTGGAAGGGAGTTCCAGAGTTTGGGACAAGCCACACTAAATGCCCTGTCACCCATGGAACGAAGATGTGCAGAGGGGGTGGAGAGGACAAGTGTATCTGAGGAGCGTAAAGTGCGGGTGGGTTGGTATGGGGTGAGGAGACTTGTGGGTGCAAGATTGTGCTTGGCCTTATAGACAAGAAGGAGGATAGGATTCTGAACTGTATACGTGACTGAACAGGAAGCCAGTGGAGCTGGTGGAGGACGAGTGTGATATGGTGCCAAGGTCTGGTAGTGAGAAGAGATGAGTGAGAAGTCTTGCTGCAGAGTTTTGGATATATTGTAGTCTATTGATTTTGCCGGAAGACCAATGAAAAGAGCATTGCAATAATCAAGTATGGAGGTTATGAAGGCATGAATGAGGGTCTCAGCAGTACCAAGGCTGAGTGAGGGGCGGAGTTTTTCACCTCTTTCAAAACCACCATTTATTCACTTAAATTCTGTCAAACCTCCCAAAAGCTTTTGTTGGTACCTAGCCATAAAAATGACTGTATTGGGGTTTTTTTGTTTGCTTGTTTTTTACTTTGTTTGTTTGTTTTTTCTGTGTGTATGAACAGTCATTTCAGTAGAGCTGCCACACTCGGGGGGGATGATTGACGCAGGGTCCTGCCTGACCCCTGCCTCCGACAGCTTGTGGAACTATAGTCTGGGCCCACTCACATACACCCACAGCAGGTCAAGTCACCATGGATACACACAGAAAATATATACAACACAACAAACTAGACACACACACAGAAGTGTTATTGGCTGTGGTGAAAACACACTCCTTTTTTGCATTGAATGTATGCAGTCTGCATGATGTCGTAACTTTAGGGCTATACGTTATGATACTGAGGCATAGTGTAAAAACATCCAGTTATGTTATTTATTGTATGCAAAAGGAATAAATTGTAAGCCACCAAAGCATATCTCTGTGAATCACTTGACATGTTCATCAAACCCATCACATAATTGCCAATGAGCAAATAAATAGTTCACATGACAAAACAGGCTATTTTCACAAATATGCATCACAGATGTTTTTAAGTTGCACATACAAAGTTATATCAATTAAAGTGCAACTGGACTGATTTGATTAATAAAACAAAAACAACGTAACTGCAGTTTGTTTGATATTTGCTGAAATGCAAAACTAATGAACAAAATGATAAATAGAAATTCATCAAACTTAACATAGACAGGCTCAAACCATTTCATAGCAAATCAAACACAGGTGTAGCCCATGAACACACAAACAAACATACGCACAGGTAACAGTCTCTTAGACAGCTGACTGAAATGTTCATATGGCCCTTTTCTCTTTTTTGTCTTGTGGCTGAAGCTGCCAACTGATGCCACTGCAGCCACACTCAGTATGACACTTGGCCGTTATGCCCTGACCCCTCCTTCCTCCCACAGTCAAATACTATTGGCCCTCGCAGGCCTACAGAAATCTCATCATGGCTTTCTCAATTTTCTCTCTCTCTCTTTCTCTCTCTCTCACACACGCACGCACAGGCACACACACACGCACACACAGTGGGGTGAGCCAAACAGTGGGGCGAGTGTGGGGAGAAGAAAGAGATGGGGGGGGGGGGGATGGGTAACACAAACATAGAGACTGGAAGAGGGACGGGGACTGAGAGAAGGTGGGGCTTACCTTTCTGTCGTCTCGGTGGACGAGTGTCGGCACGTCCTTGGTGTGGCCATGGGCACCGGCAGGCTTGGCACCACTGTCCTTCTGGCTGTGGTCGGGCTGCGTGTGAGGCTGAGCGTGCGTGTGACTCAGGGGCTCGGACAGGTCCTGTGCCTGGGACTGAGGCGGCAAGGACTGGGGCTGTGGATGAGGAGGAGGCCGAGAGGGAGAGAGCAGCGGTGGGAGAAGAGGCTCAGACTGCTGTGTGCCACCCTCCACCTCCAGCTCCATCTTCCCCTGCACTGCTGAAGAGTGAGGGAAAGACAAAGAGAGAGAGAGAGAGAGAGAGAGAGGATGGGGAGTGTGTGTAGGTGGTGGAGGGGGGGGGGGGGGTTGATGAAAAGTAACATAGAAAAGAATTAAAAAATAGCAAGAAGACAAATGCACACCAAGAGCAAAATCAGACAAGAACAAGTTAAAAAATACAAACACATAATGCATGTTTAAGGCACACAAATGGCTGAACTCTTTAAAATCTTTAAAAGACAGAAAGTAATAAAAGCTCTCTGAAAGTCAGTACAGAATGCATCTCACGCCGCAACTAAGTAAGGCTCTGCCTGCAAAGAAACCGCATGGTAGGAATGCATTTCCTCCTATTTTTATATTGCTTAAGACCATGTCCAGTCAGACAGCACTACTCTGTATGCATCAGGTGTTCGCAAAGGCATCACTGAAGCACAGGCAATCCATTACCAGAAAATCAAACTGTGCTTGGACAAATCAAGGACATACTAGGGCTCAGTCTAGCCAAGCATCAGCTGAAGTTACATTAGATTTCACCAGAGGCTTGTTTCCTTGTCATTTTACAGCTGCTAGAGCTCCATGGTTAATGTATCTGGGCTGCACTGAAAATAAAAAGCTCACAATTCACACTATTTGGCACCTACTCATTAAGGTTGTGTGTGTGTGTGTGTGTGTGTGTGCGTGCGTGCGTGCGTGCGTGCGTGCGTGCGTGCGTGCGTGCGTGCGTGCGTGCGTGCGTGCGTGCGTGCGTGCGTGCGTGCGTGCGCGCGCGAGTGTGTGGGTGCGTGCGTGCGATCATGTAAACCAATTCAGTGTGCTACTACAGGCCCACATGATCAAATCCAAAGTCTTCATATTTAAAGTTGGCATATTTTAACTTGGATTCATATGTTTCCTAATAGATAAGTGTAAAAGCCACTGAACATATGACCTGAATAACGTAGATCCAGCTAAGCCTTTTACCGATCCACTGAACGGTGGTGAAGAGAAGCCAATTTTACTGTCAGGTAAGTGTGTACTTTCCCACTTCAGTATCTCAGGTATGGTCTAGTGGTTAGGGAGTTGCTCTTGCAATCGGAAGGTTGCCAGTTCGAATCCCGCCCTACCCATGGTTGAGATGCCCTTGAGCAAGGCAGCTAACCCTACACTGCTCCAGGGACTGTAACTGAAACCCTGTAAATATCTGTAAGTTGCTCTGGATAAGAGCGTCAGCTAAGTGTAATGTGATGTGATGAGTATCTGCGTACATTCAATTTGGCTGACAAACTTCAGTTGTTGAACTGTATGACAGCACTGAAGCCCAGTTCTAATGTTGGGCTTGTTTAAAATGACTAGGCTCATTCAACGTGACAAAAACGTTTGCAGTCAGGAGCAGTGTTTGACTTTATCTGATGCTGAAAATGTTGCATGATGGTTATAAATTGTATCAGACTTGCCCTAAATGTGTGAGGATGTCACAAAAATGAGACTATGTCACATGACCCGAAAACTTACAGACCCTTGCAGTTGCTTCCACACAACTGCAAGCGGCTAGCTAACGCCTCCTGGGTGACGCTGCTTTGCCGTGGTTGGTTAAAAGTTCACTGACGTCTGTGCAGGTGCATTATCCGGTGCTGCCCCACTCAGCTTGCCATCTAAAGTGTACGTTATTTAAATCGAATTTGAAGACATGTCTCTTCTCTCTATTTTTACCTTGTTTCTGGTGGTTTTGATGCGTTTATCTGATGCTGTCAAGCCCGGCCTTTTATTTATTTAATTATTAATCTCATTTCTATTTCATTGTCCGTATTATATACCTACTTATGGTCTTTGTTTTATGGTTTTGCTGTCTTAGTTTTCATGTTTGTGTTGTGGAGCACTTTGGGGCAACTCATTTTGTTTCGATGTGAATCTAAAAAATAAGAAAGACTCAACTTGAATTGAACTCTCAGTGCACCCCACTACAACCATAGACAGTAGAGGACTACAACCCCCACCCTCCCTTATCTGCTATGGAGATCAGGGAGGTGCCAGCCCAGTCTCATTTAAAATTTGTGTTCGACGTTACCTTCTGCATTTTAATGCCCTGCTGTGACCAGCAATTCTTATTGACATATGTAGACAGACGCAGACAGATGGGCTGGAAACTCGAACATACCTAGGGATGCATTCTGGGCTGAAAGTGTTGCATGGTGGTTATAAATTGTGTCAGACTTGAGCGAAAGCTGTGAGGATGTCACCGAAATGCGACCATGTCATAAGGCTCGAAAACTCGCAGAAGCAAGACATTTGCAGACAAGTCTTACAGACCCTTGCAGTTGCTTCCACACAACTGCAAGGAGCTAGCTAACACCTCTGTGATGACGCAACTTTGCCCTGTTGGTTTAAAGTTCACTGACATCTGTGCAGGTGTGTTGTGCGACACCCCCCCACTGAACTCTCAGTGCACCCCAATTCAGCCACCCCCCCAACCTCTCTCTGTCCCCTACACACAACACATGACATCTATGTCATCTGCTATGGAAATCGGATAAGTGCGAGCTCAGTCACATGCAGGAAGAAGATTTGTGTTCGACTTCACTGCCCCTGCTGTTACCAGCCGCTTTCATTGACCTATGCAGACAGACAGGTTTGTAACTTGAATGAGCCTACTGGCTGGCTGAGTGGCTGGCTTAAGCAATGCATTATGGACTTAAAATATTAGAATAAAATAGTGACGTTTTTGGACAATCTCATCTGAAGGTCACCGTATCACACGGGTGGGTACGGTGTGGTACGGTGACGTTCAGATGAGGAGGGTGCACTGAGAATTCAGTGGGGGGGTGTCACACAGCACACCTGCACAGACGTCAATGAACTTTAAACATCCTCACATCTTTTGGGCAAGTCTGAGACAATTTCTAACCATCATGCAAAACTTTTAATCTTGTCCAAACATCACCGTATCACATGGGTGGGTACGGTGGGGTACGTAGATGGTTGGATGAGTTCGGATGTTCAAGTCCAGAATGCATTGCTTTAAGCCAGCCACTCAACCAGCCAGTCATTTCGAAGAAGCCCACTATTTCAAGTCCAGAATGCATTGCTTTAAGTCAGCCAATCAGTCACCAAGTCATTTCCAACAAGCCCATTGGCTGACACCTAGCAAAATGACGTAACTACACGTGCCCCCACGTTCGCAGGTGTGAAAATAGTGATTAAGCAATCACCAAGAATAACTGTAACAGCAAGCCACACTGTAAAGTTCTCTGGTGCAGTACATATTTCTGTCCGAACAGCCTTTTAACACAGAACATACTATACTCTATAGTGTTATATTTACAACACCTCTCCCTGAATTGACATTTACCTCAGACTTCAGAGCAGCCCGCAGGCTTTGAATATCGTATAACGGGCGTTCACTACAACTGGTGTAATAGATGCCGCTAGCACTAATACAGAAACAGCAGTCAAGTCAAGTCAGCTTTCTTGCAGCTATAATTGTTTTTTTCTATATAATGACAGGCAATGCTACATCTGAGGCTTACGTTCGGTTAAAAAAATTAAAAAGATATGTCTCAGGCTATTCACGCACGTCGTTACAAACAACATACACCTTGTTCTGTGGCCAAATGACTCAAACTGCGTCCACTACACGGAAATATCTAAAACGTGTTGTAAATACCATGTTCTGCATACAATAGAGAAGTGCAGCTATGGAGTACCGAAATACCTCTTACTTCAGCGTTCCAGGTTATGTCAGTAGCATATCAAATGGCGCTGAAATTTCTACCGTCTGGAATAAAATGGGACAAACTGACAGATAGGGTGAATGAATAAAGTTGTCCCTCCAAACTCGCTAAGGTTGTCCAGACAGATCCACCGGTAAGCGTTCAGATATACAGTGCACCACACAAACTATGCCGATGTCACAGGCAGGCGTGTCCCCGAGCGCAGTGACGGGCCCGCCTCCGCTTTGCGGTTCGGGCGAACAAGTGTCACAAAGCGCTCGGTTCCCTCGGAGGCGGAGCACAAGGGAGGGACATAGCAGCTTCTAAAGGTGATGCGAGGCTGACTTGTCAAATAGTCAGACCTGGCGTGAGAAGGTGATTAATGTATTTTAGTAACCAAGACTGCAAATCACCGACTGCATAAGGTTTCCAACCGTTTAATTCGCCTCAGTTTGAAGGTTGAGATCATGTATTTAGCCTATTCTAGGTATTAAGGTAGTTTTTTGCAGCCTGTATTCCAAAACCCTTTTAGGCACATGCACCATGCGTTTATTTTAAATTAAAGCGTTAATGTTTATCATAACCCCCACCTCGAGGCCTCGACAGTTACCTGTCAAGCTAGAAACTGCTAGAAGCTGTCAACATTGTTTTTTTCTCTGATTATTAGTTGCTTCTAGTAGACCTAATGTCGTGTGCATTCAAGGCTTATCTTAGGCCCATATGCCGGAACTGCTTTGGATTCAAGCGTTCAAAAGACCTAGTGCAGGCTACAGTAGCCTATATGCAAGGTATCCATAGGCTAATGCATCAGCCGCTTTCACATTGTTTTACTTCGTAGTAAGCGTCCGCACATCTGCATTGGCATTCATTCGCTCCATGGTCGCTTCAAACAATCGGTGCTTGTTATATAAAGCTTTTACCAACACGCGTAAAAAGTAGACCAATTACCGCTCTCCCCTCGACAAAACTCCTCAAGCATTATTGTTGTTAGGTATCATTGTTCACATCAGTAATGCTATGGGACCCTCCTGGGGATTAACTGACCTCAGTGCCAAGTTTGCCACTTTGTTAGCTAAAAACTCTTCCGATGTATTCTGTCCTAATTTGGGACAGAGAAAAAAAACGTTATCTCTGAAACAGATCTAGTCAGATTTCTTCAAAGACTGTATAGCTACGCTGAACGTAAATGTACCTGGTAAAGTATGTTATATAAATAATGTTGACAGAATGTGAGTTATTTATAGGCTATCCATTCAGTTTTTAGATACGGACCTACTGATATTTGTTGAAATAACACTAAAGCTTTACATGTGTGACCTCAAAATGCATGTCCTGCATACAAACATTTTATGCACATGAAGTGCAGACATCCCATAAAAGTCCTCATTTGTTGTTCCACCCCATTCAGTTAAGTAGTTAATAATAAGGTCATTCCCTAAGCAAAACATTTAAGATAAATACGTAAGTTACCTGGCTTAAGGGCACGGAGGAAGTAAAGCAGGGCAAGACTTTGCTGACATTTCTGACGGACGAGCGTCTGACTTAGTAATAGGGAAATCTGAGGACATCTGAGATTTGACATTACACTATTTCTATGGGATATCTGGATTTTACCTGGCAAAAAGGACGAGGATATAGTCTTTAACGAACATTATCAGTATCATCTTCATCATACTGTAACTGCTGACTGTTACCAATATTTGCCATGTGATACTCAAATTAACCACATGGTGGCAGCATCAGCCTGTTCTCAAAAGTAGAGTGCCTATCAGACGTAGCAAAGAGGGCCATCTTCACTTGTTGAAATCCACATTGCAGCCCTTTAGGAAGAGGTGGCTGCTATGTGTATGACTGAATGACTGTATTTCAAATAATCACATATACATTCATTTCCTTATCGACAAGGCAATTCAAATAGAACGGAACTCTGTATTATTGCATGCAAGTGGCATGTGCCCTTTTGGGTAGTGGCACTGTTCAGTCCTATATCCCACATAAAAATGTATATAATACATTTTCTCAAAACATGTTGCCTTTTAACTATCAAATATGGTGAGCTTTTCACCAAAAACAACTTGACTTGAAGCAATTGTGTGCAAGCGCAACACTTCGTGCAACTGTGCGCAAAGCGCAAGCTTTTAGCTGTCATGCAGGACAGCTCTGGAACAAGAGAAGTTACAGCTGTAGCCAGTTCCAGATCTGTAAATCCATCCACTCTTAAAGGCTTTTGTTTACCTGATAAACGTGCTCTATCTGCATTATTATGACTATTTTCTGCTGTTATTTTTTGTTTTATATGCAATTTCATGTCATCACTGACTGTGCCTATTTATTTATTTAGTTAGTTAGTGCTCTTTAACTCTTTCAGTACTTGATTATCTTGCTCATTAGTAAAACCAGTGCTGTACTGAGTAGATACATCTGCTTTCCTTAGCCTGTTTCACAACCTGAAATGTGAAGCAACCATGTTACTAGACATGTGATGTGGAACAGTTCTTTCCTAAGATTTTTTCCATCGTGCAGCCATATGCTATAGCACAAGCACAATTCTCGCAAGTCATGCGTCAGAGATTCAGCACGCGTATATCCATCTGACTTGTCTTCACCTTAGCACCCTCATCTCGCCTTGCCTTTAGCATCGGATTCATAGCTCTATACCACTACCTCGACCCCAGGCACATATCTACCCACCCCGTGCTAATTACAAAACAAATGCATTCGTTAAGTCTTACAGGCTGAGTGGAGGAGTAGGGGGTGGGAAGTGGTGCGACGTGGTGAGGGTGCGGTGGGCCCGTGTCTGCGCTCACAGACCGGTGTCGGAGGCGTCACATGTGCGTTGGCCACGCCGAGGCCTCACTTCATCAGGGCCAGGCGCGCCAATTTTCCAAGACGACGAGGGAAAGCGCCCAAGCTGCACAACTGCGCCGACATTTGGGCCCTCGTCTGTGTTGATGGCCGCGTGCGCCAAAGGGAGCCAGCCAGGCTGGGCGTGCACGCAGCAGGATGGCGTTCAGCTGGATCCCGCCTGCTTAATCAGACTCTTCATGTTTGAGTTAAACAGGAATGGGAAGGACTCGCCCGCTGTCTTCATCAGCCGCCTAAAGGCAGATGTTTTTCGGCAGTATTGTTATCCAGCTTGTGTCGTTAATTGTTTTTCCTTGCGACAGGCCAGAGGAAGAACGTGCCAGATGGGAGTGCCGTCAAGACGTTTAGGGTGAGGTTTGGGTAGGGCGATGGGCGCTGACACTCAGTACAGCACTTTCTTCAAATGGTTAATTCTAGGTTCCGTGGAAAATAAAACATGAACAGCGGCATTGTGGAGTTTAAAGAAAAAAGTAACCTATGTTTAATGCATGTTGTGGTGATTTCTGTTAGGAAGGCTAATTAGAGGGTTTAGACATTTGACCAACCACACATTAACAACGAAGCAAACTCTTTAAACTGAAGAAATGAGCATTACTTCAAACCATTAATTTAAGATGTGGCACCTAAATTTGCACTCTTTTCAAATAAGGCAAAGTTGAAATAGGTTAATGTTCTCCTGTGGAGTATCTAAGTGCGCAGGCAAGATTTGCTGTGAGATTCTGTGGTAAAATGATTCCAATTAACACTTACAGGGTCCAAACCCTCATTACTGCGCTGTGAATCCTCTCCTCCTCGTTTCAGGCGGTTGTGCTGATTGAAAGTGACTGCTTCCATCTGGACCGGCGATGGATCCTCGCCTCTAGAGGGCGCAAATGCACCACCTCAACTTTCTTTGGACTTCCTGCCAAAGGTTAAGGTCCCCAAAACTGACAGGTTAAAACAAATAGGTCTAACCAGCCATTGGACAAGACACGTGAAACACTAAAATACTTACAACAGGATATTACTTTCAAAATAAGGAAACGACAAGGTCCAAATAATTGCTCTGTGAGTTCAGTATTATTTTGTCTGCAATGGTTTAGTATAGATTCTTTGACATTCTATCAGCATATAGATATGTGCTGAAAATCTAGCTGCCAGTATTGGACAATTATTGCATATCAGTGTAATGTCTTTCAGTTAGGCAGCAATATCCCAAACTGATTAAAACTGATTTTTGTCTGAAATATAAAAAAATCTGATTGTAAAACAAACCTAAATGATATGAACACATCTTCAGGAAGTCTATGAGCAAGAAATAAAAAAGTAACAAACTCATCTCCACTCATACTCAAAATAATTATTGTTTTCAAAAAGACAATGCTGTAGTGAATCTGAAGACAGTGTTTAGTCATTTTAGAAATGCTCAGGAATCCCACCAATAAATACCACTACATAGGGAAAACCCTTATTAACTGGAGCAATGTTGTGGTTTTAAAAGGTGACAATCATGTGGGTGTAAGTTTGGAGTTCTTATGGTGAAACTGTCCTGTTGAGCCGAAAGCCAAAGTGTGTGTCCTGATGTGTGCATCATCTCTCTATTGGCATTTATGGGTTGGCAATGGAGACATACACCAGCGTAGATTGAGATTGAACATGTTTTTTTTCTGATGTGTGTGTAAATGATTAGGTATAGGTCTGTGCGTGTGTACATGTTTTGGGTGAATGGTGACAGAATATGCATCACATATGCATATGTTCATATATGTAATGTATTTACATTGCATTCACATTTTTGCTTGCAAGATTGCTTGTGTTTCTTTTTTATGCAGTGGAAATCATGGATTTTTTGTGATTTGCAGGGACAAGGGGTAGCTTTAGACAGACAAGTGTCTGTCTTCCCTTGGGTTGCAATGCAGTGTTTGGATGGTTCTGTGCATAGACATGACCTACCAACACCAAGACCTCCCAGCCCCATCAAGCACACACACACAGACACACACACGCATGCACAGATACACACACACAGACATACACACACACACCTCCACCGCAACAATTTTGTCACCCCGACTCTTACCCCTGTCTGTGAGTCATAGCTGTCACACCATCGTTGTCTCCAGTGACTCAGCTCTGCCCCCGGCCCGATGACTGACAGCTCGCCTAGGCTGGTAGAGTTCAGAAGCAAGCGATACACACAGACACAAACACACACATACACATACACACACGAGCGCAGGGCCAGGTTGTCATCTTCTCGTACGTGTACAATAGAGCACAGCACAGGCCTGGGATCAGATCTGCTGTCCGCGGTAGGCGAACAGTAGAACATTTGAGTCACTTGTTGACACCCGACCAGCCAAGTCATTAGCCTCCCTTAGTTCACTACCTTTGCACCGGAAACCGAGCAGGATTGCTGCAGTGCTGTGGAATGTGTGTGTGTTTGTGTATGTGTGTGTGTTTGTGTATGTGTGTGTGTGTCAGTTTCTGTGCGTTGTACATTATAAACATGCTTAAGTCATGTAGAAGTCATGAAGATTTGGCTTTTGAAGTTCGTGTGTGGGTTGGTGGGTGTGTGTGATGCATTTCTTTTCTCGCCTATTTTGTTTACTGTGTGGTTTCAATGGTCAGTGCAGTAAGTATATCTGTTCCGATGGTTTTTCACTCCTCTGACTGATATCAGTAACACAAGTACATACCAACTCATAATAGTCACAGTGCACAATTTTCCATAATTATACTTGCAAAAAAATAAAATGTCATTTTGACATACGATATATATATATATATATATATATATATATAATCAACCTGTCAGATTTATTAAAGATTTTATGCTGACAAAAACACATTATTTATTTCTATTTTAGTAATATCTACTGAGTAGTACTAGGATAAAAAATAATACTTGAAATATAAAGATATAATGTTATATGGAAACAGTTTATCATTATTGATTATAGATCACTTGAACATCAAAAACATTAGAGATTAAACAAGATTGAACTTGAAACCATATGTACTATAAAAATGGCCCATATATTTCTTCCATTGTGTACTATTAACAGAATTAACTATTAACAGATACGTTTTCCAAAAGAGTAGGAAGGTGACTAACGAGTATTTCATAATTTCCTGGCACTGTTGCACATGGGAAGATGTAGTGCAGGGCCGTAACTGCTAGGAAGAGACATGGCTGTGTATGTGTGCATGTGTGTCTATCTGTGTTTGTGTGCATGTGTGTGTGGGGGTGCATGTGCATGTGTGTGCATGTTCTGTGCGCAGTAACAGGGTGTTTTATCGGAGTGAGTGCTGTTTTGAGTGTAGCTTTCTTCATTAGTGGCGCACACGTTGTAACGAGGTCCTCGCTGTTGCGCGCCAGTGTGCGAGTTGTTTTGAGTCGAGCCTCGTCATTAGGAGTGAATGCGTTTTGTCAGGGTCTCCGCTGTTGGTGTGCCGGCGTGTAGCAGGGTTGAATCATTAGGAGCACTTTCTCTGTAACAAGGTCTTTAAAGCTGTTGGGGAAACATGTTCTCTTTCTCTCTATCTCTGTCTCTGTCTTTGTCTCTGTCTCTCTCTCTCTGTCTCTCTCTCTCTCCCTCTCTCTCTCTCTCTCTCTCTCTCTCTCTCTCTCTCTCTCTCTCTCTCTCTCTGTCTCAGGCAGGTTTCACAATGAAGAACATGTAAGAAGTCTATCAAGGTCCTTGCAGTTGGTGTTTTTGTGTTTGGTGTCATTTTATTTTCTCTCTTGTTCTCTTTGTGTGTGTGTGTGTGTGTGTGTGTGTGTGTGTGTGTGTGTGTGTGTGTGTGTGTGTGTGTGTGTGTGTGTGTGTGTTCATGCCATTTTAATTTCGGGTGTTTAGTTCTGACTGATTTTTTTGCTCAGTCACTCCCAGATTACTCAGATTGAGGTCCCTATTCATCTGTGCTTTTAGGTTATCCCCTTTAAAATCAAGTGCAGCTTCCATAATACGGGAGAGAGTGCAGGCGGTTTTAACGGGGTCGTTAACAGTGTGTGGCACCTTGCAAGGAGCGCCCACCCCTCCACCTCACCCCACCCCCCTCTCACCTCAAGGTCCTGGGTGTTGACTTATAAAGGCCTGGATATACTCGCCGCGTGCAGTGGTGGGCGCGCAAAAGTGACGTCAAAATGACGTCAGTGCACATCTGGCGCAGCGTTCTCAAGCGCATATTTGCCGTATCTGCACCTCCGATTTTTTGTAACTTGCGCGCAGCAGCCCCATTGAAAACAATAGGCAATGGCTAGTCTGGTTTCAGCTAACTTTAGCCTAGTAACTACCAGCCTAAACATGTATTTTCCATTGCTACAAATCAGCTAATATTACTGGAAACTCACAAGAAATACAAACACTGACTAAAAACTTTTAGGATTTAGTTCAGTTTTATCCACAAACCAACTTAGGTGCAAACCTGCAGTTCGTTTATTAAGCTAACTTTTTGCCTTATCCTATCATCACTCATAAGGTCTTATAAAGCTGACAACACTGTAAATATACACACTGACTCAAACCTTTTCGGATTTATCCAGTTTAATTCCCAAATCATGATGTAAACCTGCAATTCAGTCATGTTTCAGTCCTCTGACACACAAGGTTCCCGAACTACTGTGGCATTTGACACCTCTGACGAGGAGAGCTGTGACGTCACTTTTGCGCGCACACTTCTGCATGCGGCAAGTATATCCCTAGCTTAAGAAGTCTTCTTTAGTACAGCGGAGAGAGGAAAGGAAAATGTCTGACACCCTGAGCCTGTTGTCATTGCACGTTTCCGATTATGACACAGGCTCTGATATGTGCACTTACTGGGCCTAAGTATAGACAGTTGACAGGCCACCAACACACAGACACACACATACACACACACAAACACATATCCACGCACACACACACACACACACACACACAAACACGGTTGTTCAGTTGAAGTGAATCCAACTAGAAAAAAATTAAATGAGAAAGCAATAAAGAAATGGCTTTTTTATTTGTTTCTTGTTTGAGTTTATTTCTATTTACTATTTTTTAATATAAAAAAACAAAACCATTCTCTCAGGTTGTTCTTAGCCCCCCTTGTTTGTCCTGAGTTTTTTTTGGGTTTCGCAGTTCAGCTATTCAGCTATATCGGTGCGAGCAATTTGCTTTCAGAATGTTGGTACGAGTAATCTGCTTTTCACAGTTTTTGCACCAGTGCTACTTCTGGGCTGGGCCCTTTAGTTTTTTTTACCACGCCCAAAAATGAAACAAGAGGCCCTGAAGCTAGCGCAAACACCTCCAAATTTGCCTCATGTGTCAGGCTCAACATCACACCCAGGGATATGTTAAGAACACAAGAGCAGCCGACGTATTATTATCAACCCAAGTATGTCACTGGGCTCAAGTCCATCAATTCAGGTCTGGCCTAATTGTTATTGGTGAGACATTGAGTCATCAGCAAGTGTATTTGTTTGTGTCACCAAGATTAGTGTTAGATTTGTGATATCATTCCAAACTGAGGTACAATAAATAATAAACAAACTGTATGCGGACAAAGAAACATAAAGGAAAGCAAACCTCATTCAATGTGAAATGTGTTCTCTTCTAAATGAGCTTTGAAGCACAACACCAAACTGGACCTCCCCCCATGTCTGGCTCATTTCTGACAGAAGCCTGAGGATCATAAATGACAGACTTGTGAAACTATAATGAAGTGGTATTGACAGGGGAGAGGCCTGCTTAGAGGTGGGGAGTTTGTAAATGTGTGTGTGTACATGCGTTTGGGTATTTGCGTGTGTGTGTGTGTGTGTGTGTGAGAGAGAGAGAGAGAGAGAGAGAGAGAGAGAGAGAGAGTATCCATGTCCATGAGAGTGTGTGTATGTATGCATGTGTGTGTGTGTGTGTGTGTGTGTGTGTGTGTGTGTGTGTGTGTGTGTGTGTGTGTGTGTGAGAGAGAGAGAGAGAATGGGTGTGAGAGACAGAGAGAGAGAGACCATGGATGAGTGTGTGCATGTGTGTTTGTGTGTTTGTGTGTGTGTGTGAACTTGTGGAAGCGTAGCATTTGACTGTGGGCGTCCGCATGGACAGATTACAGAGCTACAGTAGCGGGCGTAATGAGCCTGCGATCCCACACCGCTGGCTTCCACTGTCTATTCCCGCGACACAGCCACCAAAGCAGAGGTGTAAATTAAAGCAAAAGGAACAAGCACGCGGCGCACAGGCATCAAGCCATCATTTATTCTCTCTGTGTGTTTTCCTGATGTGTAGGTTTGTGTGTGTGTGTGCGTGTGTGTGTGTGTGTGTGAGCAAAGGAAAGAAAAAAAGGTGTAATATGCTTAAAAGAATATTTCCATCTCCATTTTTTTCTCTTCCCGTCTCTGTCTGTATGTGTGTGTATGCATGAAGCTGTGTATGCAGGTGTGTGTGTGTGTGCAGGCATGTGTGTGCGTGTGTGAGTGTGTGTGTGTGTGTGTGTGTGTGTGTGTGCGCTCATGAACGCGAGCATGTGTTTGTGTGTGCAAGTGGGTGTATGTGTGTGTGCGAGAGAGAGAGAGCACTCTCCTCTCCCCCAGTGCTCTTCCTCAAGTACTTGTTGGGATTTAATGAGTGACGGTTCATTTCTTAGTGGTGTGACAGAGGTGACAGTTTCACACACAACTCACCTCCTTCAGTTTAATCCAATTAATTCAGGAGCCGGTGGGATCCTGCAGCACCATCTGATTAAACTCCCTAACTGCCCATCTTTCATCAAGTAGGCTGACAGCCTTTGTGTGTGTGTCTGTGTGTGTGTATGTGTGTGCACGTGTGTGTCCTTTTTTAATTTTCCTGCAAATAAGATTATTAATCTTTGAAAAAATTATGATAATTAAAAAAACAACTCACAAACTAGTTGTTTTTAGGCCAAATATTTTTTTGTGACCCTGATAAAAACAAACTAGCATCATCTTGTGTGTGTGTGTAGTTGTGCAGATTTTCCTTGAAACTTCATCAGCACAATGTGTCAGGAATTTGCTTATTGGCTTGTACTAGAAGAGTGAAGTGTTGCATCTCTCTGCACTTTAGTTTTTTTTTCTATGCATTGCAGTTTCTTCACAGCCCTTTGTGGTAAACGTCATGTGCAGTATGTCTTCTACCCATGCAAACAAGATTAGCCATCAAAATGTGAGCATTCCTATACAAACCCATATGACTTGTGTTATCTCTCTCCTGTGAAACATACACAAGCATGTATCACATTTCCACTCATTATCATATACCAAACATGTGTAACCTCATGATCATGTTACAAGCATGCCACCTCATCCAACTCGTGCATTTTTCTGGGTTTCATACATTGCATGTATGCGTACTTCGTTAAACTGTCTCACTGTTAAGCACTCTAATATTATTTTATAACAACACGTATGTTGTATGTTGTTATGTTATGTTATTTTTATTATAGGCCTATATAAATATACAATATGAGTGTTATTGCAGCTACATTTGTGGCCTACAGCTGATGTCAACAGAGCTGCTATAGGGGGCTTTAGCAGTGAAAATGGTTAAAACAGATTCACTTCAAACAAGCCACTTTAACTGTTATGCTTTCATGGGTTTTTTTGACCAAGTATGGATGCAGGTCATCTAATGACATTTTTTAGGAGGTAAGCCTGTTTGGTTGAAAAAACAGCACCAAACCATTTGTATTCCCAGGAAATCAATATTAATATATCTGTTCTTACCTTAAGTACCTTAGGTACCATATATGTTCAAAGCTGCTGGTATATTGAAAGCTTTTGATTCCCTAAAAGCTGTTAAATGTTGCTGTATAATGTTAAAGGTGTCATTGAATTGTTTTTTTTTTTTTTTTTCATTATTTTGCAGTGGTCTCTAGTATTAATGAATGCCCTGTGAGCTGGTTTTGCTGAAAATAATGCTTTAGTGCCCCTGTTTTAAGCTGCTCTAGTTTGGAGGAGAAGATGGGGCGGGGAGAATGACAGGTTCTCAGCTATGCTAGTCACAGGCTACCGTCATTCAAAACCCATTCGTTCATAGCACACCAAATAGAAGATGTGAATGTTCTGAACAAACACACCAACTTGCCAATATTGTGCTATATTTTGCAAAACTATGGTTTTCTAATTCATGAACTTATGTCACTTTGTTTGCCCTATGGAGGCAATCGGGGTAGAAAGACATTTGTATGTTGTATTTCAAAAAGAGCAAGTACTAAACGGTTTCTTGGAGACTGACACCTTTCTAAATTAACCTAATTCAGTGTAGATGTTCTTTTTCCAAGTAACCTCCACCCGTTTTAAAAAATGCAGAACCACATTAGATGATAAAGACTGGAATATTTCATAATGTTTGAAGGGGAAATACCCTTTGACTTTAAAGAAAGAGGAGCTTTTTGCTGAAACTGTACTTACACGTTCAGATGTGGACCTCAATCATTAATCTTAAGATGAAGCTTGCCCCCTTATGTGACACACACAGACAATTATTTTTTCCTCCATCTGTAATAATGTTTTGTAAATTTTTTGTTACTGTGACATATCTTGAGAGGAACGTGAGTAACAGATGCAAGAGATGCAGAAAGGCAAGGTGGGTGGTAGGGAAGAATAGAACAATGGCACCTAATTATGCACACATATTCTTCTCCTCAGTACTCACACAGAGACAACTTCACAAGGGGATAAAATTGTGTAAAATATCATGCAGCCATCTCTCTCTCCATCCCTCTCTCACCCTTTCTCCCTCTCTCTCTCTCTCTTCGTTCTCTCTCTACCTCTCGCGCGTTATCTCACTCTCCATCCCTCCTCTCTGTCGGCGCTAAATCACACATTAGTACAGCCAGGGAAAGTGTTGACAGTTTTACAAACAGAAATGTAAGACGCCATACTTGGGGTGTGCATGGGGTGCGGTGGGGTGGAGTGGGGTGGGGGTGCCACGGGAGTTTTGGGGAGGAATCAAGCCGGGGTAGGAAAAACCAGTCAGCTCCGATGCCGCTGCAGACACCCCAAGAAGTGAAGTTATTTTAATTACTGTACAACACACCAGAGGGTCCCCCCCAGCAGCAGCAGACACCCTCACAGGAGAAGACAGAACAGAGTGAGTGAGAGAGAGAGAGAGAGAGAGAGAGAGAGAGAGAGAGAGAGAGAGAGAGAGAGAGAGA
>CM050201.1:5082500-5102500 GCA_027475355.1 Coilia nasus | reverse complement strand
AATGTAATGTTGTAATATTACAACTGTGAGCCCGTGAAGGTTAAAATCATATTTCACGATGTGTTAAAAAAAACTTCCGCTTACGGGTAATTATACTCACAGGCAACAAAAGTAGACATGCAAACATGCAAAAGTCTCTGACATACACACACGCGCACACACAAACACACCAACACACACACCAACACAACCACATACACACACAAACATACACATTACCAAGCAGAGGTGGGGGTCCCTGCTTCAGAAAGTAAAACCTTGCCACACATTTGATCCAACCATTTTCTGAACCACTTGATCCGAATAAGCACACAAATGATCATACAGGTAGATCAGCTTCACCTGTGTCAAGTATACAGGCAGAGGGAATACATGGCAGGTTTTTTTTTTTACTTTCTGAAGACCTTTGCTTTTAGATGCAGATTTGGAGGTTGTTTCAGTAATGCACTATGCAAGTATGAAGGTTGTTTTAGTAATATACTATGCAAGTATGAAAGTTGTTTTAGTAATGTGCTGTGTGTATGGAGGCTCTTTCAGTGATGGACTATGCGAGCATAGAGGCTGTTTCAGTGATGGTCTCTGGGAGTATGGAGTGCTGATTGTGCACCAGGCTGGCTGGGGGCCCATGGGGAGGGCTGGGCCCCCATGAATAGAGGCAGCAGGAGCCATTGTACGTCTCTGGCTGCAGAGCCAAGAGCCTGAATGGAGCTGTAGGCTCACCCTCTGTGCAGCCACAGCTGTTAGTGACAAGCAGGGCTTTCTGTTGCTGGTGGATGGGTGGAGAGGAGTCGCAGGGTTGCTGGTTGGTGGTGTGTGTTTAAGAGAACTGAGGCTTCTGAACACAACCTTTTACCCGTCAACTCCCCTTTGTTCTCTACACACACACGCGCATGCAAGCACGCGCGCACACACACACACACACACACACACACACACACACACACACACACACACACACACACACACACACACACACCCCGTAAGCGCTGTTGTGTTAGCTGTAAGCTAATTAATGTCAGTAAATCAGATCAGCTGCAGGAATGACAGGGATGGGGCAGGTGGGCGGGCTAGGGAGCAAGTTTGTAAATAGGGGTTGTGTGTGTGTGTGTGTGTGTGTGTGTGTGTGTGTGTGTGTGTGTAGCTGACCTTAGGAGTGTGGACAGGGTGCTTACTCCCTTCTCTGGAAGGGTATTTCATTCACCCTCTTGTCATTGTGTGTGTGTGTGTGTTTGTGTGTGTGTGTGTGTGTGTGTGTGTGTGTGTGTGTGTGTGTATCTGTGCAGGCGTATGTGCATGCGTGCATGCGTATGTGCATTGATCACAACTGTCTGCTCTTTTGCCTACTTGCGATGTGCAAATTGTGTCATCCACGTCACACTATCATGGTAATACTGTCATGGAGAAGAAGTCTGAGTATGCAGTGTGTCATCCCCACCTTCTGAGAGCTTAAAAGCCAGTGTAATGCCTTGGACACTGGTTCACAAACTAAATAAAAAATTGCCAGTAGTAATCTTATTTTCACCATCTTTTACTGTTGGCAGGGTATAAGCAGCAAGGTATAGGCAGTCAAGTCAAGTCAAGTAGGTTTTTATTGTCATTTCAGCCATATACACAGTACATAGTTAGACGTGACAACGTTTCACCGGGAACAATGGGTGATACACACAACTGTTAAAACACAGTATGGACAAGACAGATATGTAATAGTACCTACATACACTATTAGGACCACATACACACACACACGCACACACAATCATAAAAACAGTTTACAGCTTACAGTTACTTTTGACGTGTTGTCAGAAATGTCAAGAAATGTACATTTCTTTTCTGGAAAAAAAACGCAAAAGTTATCAACACACAGTTACTCCCTGGGCATTTTTGGTGTGAAAACTGTGGTGAAACTGCTGTCCTTCAAACGAAAGAAGCTGTTTATCTCCTTCTTGAATCTTACTTTTGTTGCGTTTCAGTTCTTTTTCGTCAGAAATGTGGGTGCAGTTAACATTGGGGAGGTCCGTTGCTGGTCGAGTTGTGGCTAATCCTGGACTTACCCTCATCAGGCAAGTGTGATCACAGCCTCGCAACACACAGCTCCCGGCTGACCAGTCAGCTACTTATCTTGTGGCTGAGCCCTCCTTTGCTTATTTTTAGGAGGAACAGCTCATCTTTATCGCACGGAATATGTGATCATGTCTGAATCAAGTCTGAATGGTAGTAGTTTATTTTCAAATTTAGGACATAAATACAAAACAGTGGAAAACAAACTTAATGCAAAACATTTTAATACACAATTAATTGATTTGCATATGTATGAAGGCTCTCTCTCTTTCTCACTCTCTCTTACACACAGCACTGAATTATTATCATTGTTATTATTATTATTAGTAGTAGTATGTATGTATGTATTAATTATTATTAATTATGTATTATGTATTATGTATTATTATTATTATTATTATTATTATTATTATTATTATTATTATTATTATTATTATTATTATTATTATTATTATTATTATGTTTTGACAAGCACATGTATGTACTCATAACTTCTGCTGTACATCTAGAATGTTATTTTTGTTTGAGCTCATCTCTTTGGGCAGATGGAGAGTCAGAACTGTGGAAGCTGGAGCATGTCTCCGGTACGTAAGTACGTACCTTCTGAGCTGCATTCCATGGGCTTAATTAATGGAGGTGTCACCCATCTCACATCTGCAGAGGTGCGAGCAACACATATATTTTCGTGAGCCTGCCCCACTGCGCGTTGTGTTTGCATTTCCTCTAAAAAAAGACAAAAGAGAAAAATAAAAAAGGCAGCACAGAAACACAAAGAAAAACATGCTCAAGAAAAACATAGTCACACCTTTCACTCTGGAGATGCAGGCCTGCTTGCTGTATGCAGTTTGTTTCTATGGTGATGTGTACATAGTAAATAAAATGGAAAATAGCAAATGGACTGCATTTTTACATTACATTACACTTAGCAGACACATTTTTATCCAAAGCGAATTACAAAAGGTGGATACAGCAAGCTAAGGGAACACAGAGTAAACAAAGCCAAAACAAAGCCCCCCAAAAAAAATACACACACACACATACAAGCATGAGGCACCTACATAAAGAGTTGGTTAGCAGAGGTTAGTTTTGTTAGGAAGAGAAGCAGTCTTAGAAAAGAAGCATTTATATTGTGCTTTTTTCAAAGCACTTTCACATTGATGGCCAAAGGCACTACCCAGCTGATTGGGAGCAGTATGGGGTTCTTTGTCTGCTCAAGAACACTTCGACCTAGTCAGGAAGGCGTAGTGATCTGGAGCTGTCTTGAGTTTTGGACCTCTTGAATGACAGAAGGAGAGGTGACTGTGCTCTTGTACACTGATTGTGTCTCAGAGCAGCATGGTGTGACTTCACACGCATGAGCTACACAAGGCCACCAGTATTACTGATCGCCACCGGACGACTGCATCCTTCCTCTCCTTCTTTCTGACCCTGTCTTTGTCTCTCTCTCTCTTTCTCTCTCTCTATCTCTCTCTTTCTCAGTCTCTCTCTCTGTTTCTCTCTATCTCTGTCTCTATCTCTATCTCGCTATCTCTCTCTCTCTCCCACATTTGGCCTGTAAACAGTAAAAGGTCACAGAGGAAAGTCATCAGATCACACTTATTCAGCAGTGCTTCTCATCTCTGCCCCTTCAGCTGCCTCAGCATGCTGTGGCTCCAGGCCCTGCCTCTCAGTCATGCAAGTGTGCAATAGAGACTTTACATCCCACACTCAATCCAGCTTCAACAGTTATGAAGGAAGACAGGGGAGTGTGCCACTGACTAATATGTTTCTACAGTATAGTACAGTACTATAGTATTTTGTTATGACAACAGTTAGGGGTCAGTGGATATCTGGCGATTAGCATATGCTCATATGCTCTTTCCCAGGCGCTGTTGGCATGAATGACCCCTGCTCACTATGGGTGCATTCATAAACTGCCACTCTGTGTGCTCGGAGCACACTCTGGCACTTTTAAACCGTTCGTAAATTCTGAGTACTTACGAAACTGACATTTGTTTATTCAGAGTGTCACACATAAAAACAAACTTTTACCTTCAGGGCTATTTGAACTTGATCCACTTATGTAAACAAAACCGTTTGCTAATTCAAACGGAGATGAAATGCTCAGGCTTTTCAAACTGCAGAGCGTAACTCCATTTGGAGTGGCAGATTTTATTTATGAACGCACCCCATGTGATGGTTTAAATGCAGGTCAAATCCTTTGTGTATGTCAGTATACTTGGCCAATACATCTGATTCTGTTCTAATCAGTTTGTTAGCCAGGTCATTAGGCCAGTGCCCTAAAAGAAGTATGGAAAGGTGATTTAGTTTTACTCTGATATTTATCACCATCTAACAATAGGATACATAAGATTAATGTATGCATTGTTTCCAGTACCCTCAATTTTGAAGAATCTTCAGATTGTAATGTTAAGTAAATCATTTAAACTTATTTATTTATATCTGCCTGTATATGTCAGAATAATATTTTTTAACTTTGCTGATCATGTAAAATGAGATTATATTATCGCGGTGAAAAAAACAACTTATATATAGAAGAGGAATTTCAACAGAAACATGAATAAAATAACATCCCACATCTTAGTTATAAAAAATAAATAATATAAAATATGAGACAGATGGCAATGGTGAAAGAAAATCAAATATATAGAGTGAGAAAGACACAGAGAGCGTAGAAACATAAAGAAAGGAACAAGGGAATAAAGAAAAAAAAGAAGGATGGCAAAGAATGACTGCACAGATACTAGGTAGTGAAAAGGAACATGAGAATAAGAGAGAGAGGAAGGAGAGAAAGAAAAAAGAAAAAGAAAGACTGGTATGACAGAAAGGATGTGTATGATAGGAAAAGCTGGGGGGCAAAGGCCAGGACAGAGGCAGGGTTGATACTGAGGCAGTGTGCTGTGGTGGGGTGTGTTCACATGAAGTGGAGGTGTGAACTCCGGGTCAGGCTCCGGCACGACTCAGCCTCTCATTTGAAGATTCTCATTTTCGGCTCCCGATTGGAGGGCAAGAAATCGAACCTGCCAGAAGCCCTCGGGCAGAACGCGGCTGAGGTGTGGAAGAATCTTTATCTCACATGGACCCTGCTCACATACACGCACATGCACACACACACACACACACACACACACACACACACACATACAGACGCTCCCACTCACTGGCATTACATCGCATCACTCCGCTTTGCCACACCGAAGCCTCTGTTTTCCCCCATGGCACTCTGGGAGCTCACAGCAGCTACACAGCTCCAGTCAAACACAGGAGGTGGACAGACAGACCGAAGGAAGGATGGACAGACAGGCAGCATGGCCGTACAAAAACTCCCTGGTGGTTTCCCAGAATGCACAGTGTGTTTTCTCACCAGCCGCCAGAGCCGCGTCTAGGGGATTACACACAGACTCAGTGAGCAGGCTGGATTTGCGGATTCTGGATGATGTTTGTTGGGATGTACATCAGACATGGGGTAATGCCTTTCTGGTAATTTAAGAAAAAAAGGGGTTCAGGCCAGTGCTTATCTGATGCTCCTGGTGTCTGCAGTGCTTTTGGCATGTAAAAGAATTCAGTAAGCTTATTGAACTTACACTGACTTGCGTTCACTGAATGTGCTGTGCTCCCAGAATGTGTTAATGGTTATAGTACATTATACACATGTAAACCGGGCCACCCCGTGGCATAAGCAGTATAGGCAAATGCTAAGGGTGTCGTCCATCCAGGGGGTGCCAGAAGTCGGTGAAGAAAAAATCCACTATAATATATATACAATATAATTTCCACCATTCTTTAAACTAGTTGTTATTATTATGTCTTACTTTAACTGTATATCAAAGCCTCTAGTAGTAATAATAATAATGATATGTTATTTTCCTAAAACTTCCCATCCCCCTTCCCCCCTGCTCCTCCGAGTAATGACACTATCTGCTACTTTGGGGAGGGGTGGTCATTTTTTGATGCATCAATCAGTTCAAAAACATGTCAAAATGTCCCAAACTGTCTGGTGCCCACGGGAGGAAAAAAAGAAGAGGAGGAAAACAAAGACAGAGGTAATGTTACAGTAAAGATGACGTCATGGTATTATTTTTCTGTTGTAGAACGATGATTGATAACGTCATTAGCCATTAGCATAACATAGTTAGCTAATCAAGCCAGCGCAAACTGTTACTTTTAACATTAGTGTATGTTATGGAAGGGCCTAAGCTGTTATAGAAAATAGTAATGTAACTACTTCCACCTTGCTTTCCTCAGGTAAATGTGTAAATATTAGATTTATTCAGCATAATGTTAAATTTGTTTACATTTTGACATGCTTACGTTTTCCCAGCTTGTAATAGTTAATCAAAATGCTAATTTCCCTCTCCGGTAGAGGTGAATAACACCTTTGGTGTGCTCCTCGATTTCCCCAAATCAGAAGAACAGGACCTGCTACAGACGTTTCAAACCCTAAGTGCTGCTCTGACCCATAACAGCCGGTCAGACATTGATGGCAAACTTATCTGAGATCTACTATGATGCAGGGACAACAATGGACTTGCCATTGTAAGCATTAACCATGTGGTCTCAAATCAGTTGTCATATGATGATGTTGTTAATGACCTCGCTACAAGAAAGACCAGGAGAATAAAGCTGTAGCAGGTAATGTGACATTGAGGAGGTGGTGGTGTAGTTTTTAAGTAGTTTAAGCTATATCAGTACCAAAGAAACACCACTAAAGGTGTTTATAAGATACCCTTTTTATATATATATATATATTTTTTTTAAATCCTTGCAATTTTTTGTGCGCACTGGTTTCTTTCATATCTTATTTTGTGCATTGGCTTATTTGTATTGTATTTATAAGTTAAATTATGTCACAAGTTTTACACTTTTTATGGGAGTATTTAAATCTAACACTTTACGTAAGCTATTTATATCTCATATATTCAGTAAAAAAAAAAATATTTGTTTCTTTAAATCTTTGTAAGTATTTTGAATGTGCAATTTCATAATAAAAGAATGTCTAAGACAAAGCTATTCAGTTTCTTGTGAGGATATGTACACTAGCAGTGGAATTTACAGCGATGCAAGGGTGGCGCCACGCTAAAATCTTGCCTAGGGCGCTAAATTGGTCAGGGCCTGAATGTAAATATGCACATGTCCATACTAGTGCTAGCAGGCACACTGTAATGGTGTGTGGGTAACTTAGGACTATTGCAAGGGCTCTGCAATTAGAGAAGGCTCCAATAGACATTAGATGTCAACATTATTAGTAGTATGGTGCAATATCGCGCACATTCTCAAGGCTCAGCATTACTGACCTGTTTACCTTTGGACCCACAGCCACACAGAAATCGAAATCCAATTTGCACCAGTCCATATGGCTTTTGTGTAGTAGTTTGCACTATGTGTGGTCTACGCCGAGATCACTCAGATAAAAAACAACAAAACTGGTTTGTTTAAAATGTTGACAGTTTCTAGGTTGTCAATTTTGCAGAATGTATCTTTCTCTTGTGCTCAAGCAGCTCTGTCTTACTGTCAATGGTACTATTTTGCTAGCCTGGTAAACCAGCCTCCCACACTTCATTTCATTTTGTACAGAGGGTCTGGCAGTGCTTTCATTTACATTGCTGTATTAGGGAGAAATTTTACCTAGCCAATCAATGAACAGAGTGAGTGCCGTTGAGTGATGACATTGCCTTTGTGTGCTACATTTAAATTGTAGTGTGTAGGCAGGCTAATTGCATACATGATGACCAGACGTCCATGACTGGGTAAAGGCAGAGCCACTTGTTTTAAACACCTCCAGAAAGAAATCGTTTCTCAATACAGCACTGCCAGACCCTCTGTACAAAATGAAATGAAGTACGAGGGGCTGCTTTACCAGGCTACTATTTTGCTACATCTGATTCCTCTCACTCTTCAAAATCATCATCATAATCCCAAATGCATATAATGTTCCCATCACATCTCATGACTTGGCATCCGCCTCGCACCATGATGATGTAGGGCTTCCACAGCTGGGTGACCACATGACCTTTGGGGTGCCATGGTCCTGTCAGTCCGCCATGTCGAGGTGGCAAAAGACATCTTCTCTGCCTTTTCCCAATTATGTCACTGGGCATTAGCTTTGGATTCCCTTCGACTGGCTGCCTAACAGAGTGGGGTAATTGGGCCAGGCATGTACTTCTGTTCCAATCAGAGCCTTGTCACACGCAGCCCTCTAACGTGGGTGAAGGGTGTTTGTTGTCGCCTGCAGACAGTCAACTACAAAAAAATGTGAGTGAGAGATACTGAGGGGGGAAGAAAGAGAGGAAGAAGAAGAAGACGAGGAAAGGAAGAAAAATAAGACAATGACAAAGAAGAAGGACAGTGAAGAAGAAGAACAGCAACAAGAGGAAGAAGTAAAGGAAGACAAAGATGAACAGAAGAACAAGAAGAAGAATTTCTATTGCTACAGACAGCAACCAATCCTTAATCAGCATTGTGGGTTGGACAGTGTTGTACTGGAAAGTAAATTCCTTTTCCACACCTAAAAAGACCTTAAAATACAAATAGGGCTTTTTGTTTTTGTTAATGTTGTTCTTTGTTTTGTGATTGTCAGCGTTAAAAAGACCCCTTTTGTATCAGTTCATTACTGTGTGAATAGGATCAAATGCAATGTATCCATCATTTTTCACCACTAAATGTCTAATAATATTTTGTGCCATGGTAACTGAATACATAGTATGTATATATGAGCTCACAACAGCCTAAGACAATAAACAATACAAGTTTTATCAAACATCCTGTTTAAAAAGTAAAACTGTAAAGTTAACCATGATATATCTGTACTTACAATAACTTCTCTGACCTGAGACTGTTGTCTTTGGTGTGATATTTGCCATCTGTATATAAGTTGGAGACAATCTGTACTTGAGAATGTTTACACCGGTCCCTGTGCTCTCTTGTCCTGTGCAGACTGAGGATAAGAATATGAGGTGTATAATCTAACTCTGTAATGGAAGCAGGGATAGAGGAGAGATGTCCTGACACGTGAGATTGGCTGGAGTGAGGGCAGTGGTGGCCAAGAGTGCCTGATTCCCACAGCGACACACAGGACAGGCTCAGTCAGGTGGACGATGTCCACCAGGGAACTACTGAGAGGCTGCTGTAGAGGATGATGACCTGGGTATGTGCACACACACAGACACACACACATACACATATATATGTTTGCAGACACACACACACACACACAACCACACCACACATACACAAACCACATTATAACCCATCTTGTACACCAAACCCCTTCCATACACACACCCCCAGTAGATGCTATACCATAATGACCTTCTACCCTTTACCTTCACCACCCTTTACAATACCACCACCACTACCACACACACACACACACACACACACACACACACACACACAGGCCATATCACAAATGATGCTGGCCTCTAACCCCCACCATCCCCAAGACTCCCCATAGATACAACCCCCCCCCCCCACACACACACACACTCATGTTGAGTGGTCCAGGCCCGGCTTGTATTGTCAAAGGGGCTTGTGTGGCGTCTCTTTCACCCTCAGCTGAACATTTAGTGGCGTCTCTCTGCGCCCCTGACACAGAACTGCACTATAGAGTCACCGATGAATTACTATTTTTAGCAGAGGGTAAACACTGCTTTGTCTGAATTATCCCCTGTGACGTGTGTGTGTGTGTGTGTGTGTGTGTGTGTGTGTGTGTGTGTGTGTGTGTGTGTGTGTGTGTGTGTGTGTGTATGTGTGTGTGTGTGTGTGTGTGTGTGTGTGTGTGTGTGTGTGTGTGTGTGTGTTTATGTGTGGGTTGTGTGAGGATTGAGATTTCACTCTCATTTTCTTCGTCTGTCTATCATTCTGTGTGAAGAGATAGGCTCCATCTCTCTGCGGCATTGCAGACTGGAGGACAGATCATTTATCGGATGTTTTGGGGATGTTTGGGTTTTAGATTTGTACAGGACAACTTGTTTGCATTTCCCCTTTGGTCCTAAAGCTACTATTGATATTAGGTGAGTTTCCCATTCTTTTAAACAGCCATGTACATTGCTTGGGTTCAGTGCATTTAACTTATTTTATGTCCTGTCATAGGTCACACACAATATAATACAACATACTGTTCACTAATAAAAAGCATACTCTTTTAAAAGTGTCTACGTTAAATCACATTACAAAAATATTAACCCTTTACATAATTGAATCTGGACACACACTGCATAAAATATTAACCTGTAATATATGACACGTCCACAGGTATAGTCAAATAATCATATTTTTTCAAGTCACTCCCCCTATTGGTAGTTGCATTGAAACCCCAGCTTTTTCAAAAGCAATCCTGTGAATAAACATGCAGAGTCTCAAGCTAGAGGCATTTTAAAATAGAATTTACTTAAAATGTAATTAAAAATATAACTTGTAAATGACATTTTCTCAGTTTCTGCATTTTGTGACCATGCCCATTTTTCCCATGCACTCCCCCATAGTTCGAATTACGTGGGAGCCAATGGGAGCTGAGCTCCCATACCCTCAGGCTCCAATGAAAGAAGCAAATTTCATTTACTGTGGAGGCTTCTCGAATATGTCATATTACCATGATAAGCTTAAATATATCACCATATAAACATAAATAAAATTCGCTTCATTTACGATCACCATGCAGCCATCTTTGTATTTAATTACGACGTGATATTGATTCACCATCACACCACTATGCGCGCAAATCTGAAATTTGGGGCTTGCGAACGTGACGTTCAGTCCGAAGAAGACTTCTCATCTACCTCCTATCTTATATCAATCTTCCTTCATTTTGTAATGCGTTTTTAGAAATACAAAAATAATACATAGGTTGCCTAAACTTTCCGCCATGCCACTGGAAAAAAAACAGCACTGGCTGGCCTTGTGTCGTTTGGCTTCACAGCGGAAAAAATTAAAAAGGACAGTGCGTTTTGCTTTTTTTTTTTTTTTTTTTTTTTTTAAAGATAGAGACCCCCATAGGGTCAAATTTATAATTCGAACCCTGCACTCCCCATATATTCTTTATGCAATGTTACTGAACTCATAATTGTTAAAGTCGGGATTTCTTTATCTGTATTGCTGCAAACCCTAAACCAAATGCCACAGTAGCAGTATGGTGAAGCAGGTGTTAAGCATCTTAAAAACACTAAAGCAAAACTGGTGATGAGAGCTGCCTTCATCCTAACAGCTGCCATGGGTCACTGTGTGTGTGTGTGTGTGTGTGTGTGTGTGTGTGTGTGTGTGTGTGTGTGTGTGTGCGTGTGTGTGCGTGTGTGTGCGTGTGTGTGTGCGTGTGTGTGTGTGTGTGTGTGCGCGTGTGTGTGTGTGTGTGTGTGTGTGTCATTTGCTGTAATAGGAAGGTGTTGAAGCATCCCTGAGAGGTTCACCTGTGTGTGTGCTCCCTGCAGTCCAGTGTGTGTCACTTTGGGAAATAGTGATTTGGGCACCGCAGTGCAACACCTGCCAGAGGCTGGGGCAGAGCTGCTCTCACTGCTCATGACAGCTGAGCACAAACCCACACACACACACACACACACACACACACACACACACACACACACACACGCTGAAACACCAGCAAAACATACACACACACACACACACATGCACACACACATATAAGCAAACACACATACATGCTGTTACACAGGCAAACACACAAAACAGGTACACACTGCTACACAAAGCCACATGCACATAAACACAATACACACACCAAAGAGAGAGAGAGAGAGAGAGAGAGAGAGAGAGAGCAAGAGACAGACTCACAAACATAAACATAAACACCCAAGTGCTCACATGAACACACACATACACACGCACATGCACACACACACACACACACACATGCAGCTCTCAGTGCTGGAAAATGTAATAAGAGGCTGGTGTGAGAGGCCGGGTGAGAGTGCCCAGACGCCCTGGGACCCAGCGGGGCCGATATTGCAGGCGTCGGCAGGGGAGCCTGGCAGCCGCCCTCCTCTCCTCGCCTACCAGCTCCAATATCAACCAACGCGGGGACTCCCGCCAGCCTGGCCTGTAGGAGCTTAGCGGAGTTAAAGCCTTACCAGCCTCGCCTCTGTTCTCCTCCTCCTCCTCTCTTCTCCTCCCCCTCTCCTACCTCCTCTGTCGACTCCTGCCCTCTTCTTTCCATTCTCTCTTTTCTCTCTCTCTCTCTCTTTTTTACTCTGCATCTCTCTTCTTCTCCCCTCTTCTCTATCTCTCTCTCTCTCTCTCTCTCTCTCTCTCTCTCTCGCTTTCTCTCTCTCTATCTGTCCTCCCGTTGGTCTGTGCCAACACTAGGCGGACTCGTGCCATGACACCGGGGCGGGCCGCTGGCACCTGACCGCTCTCGAGCTCCGCGCCACACCGTCACCTGTCACTTCCGGAGCCTACACGTCGCAGCGCAGCCGAGTTGCCGTGCCACCGTGTCACTGCTACGTGTGAGACGAGCGACATCAGACCGAGTCTAGAACCTTCTCTTACGCCAGGTCCCCTCTTATGTGCAGCCTGTTTAGTATATTTACTTTTCATCAGTGTTACATTTGGGCTATTTACATTCTAGACAGTTGTTAATTGGGTATGCCAAACACTGTATAAGTGGTTGACTTGCACTAGTAAACCTTACTGTAAATGACGTATATTTATGCTAATTTATTTAAATAAATGTAGTGATATTGGAATATTTTAAAATCGAAATGCTCGGGCAATATTATCATCAGATGTCAACATTATGTTCACACAAATGTGTACAAGATTTCCAATTATATCACAATTGTTGAAGCTATTTACACTGAAGCAAAAACAAAGAAAGACAAGAGGGGTGACTGGTCATTCTCTTTAAAGACTAACCTTCCCCATACATTTCCTGTGTGATTTTGTTTATTTTTCCAGGATATGTTTTGCAAATAAAGCACAATACAAATGAGTTTTTTCTTTATTGTAATCAACATGTAATTTAAATTACATTTCCTTGTATTATTGGGAAGAAATAAGGTGTAAAAAATTTCAGTATTAAATATTATAGCATATGTAAGTTTATTATCGTCTGGGTGGTGAGAGATATTTCCATGTGAAATCAGTTTAAAAAATAAACGTTATAAGTTAATTTACTCAAACCAAAGGTTTACGGAAGCTGATTTTGTCTACTTTCTCACGGGGATAATTTCTTTTTCATTGGGTAAAGCTTCATTTTAAGTGGAACAACAACTGAAATGGCTGATAATAGGCACTATGCTGATAATAGGATCACTTCCGCTAATAAATTCATTAATGAACCTTGGAAGATCTACAGAATCCACATATGCAAATTTTCGCTGAAAGGGAAATAATTATTATAATTGAATGTATATTTATAACATATTAATAACCTTTTAATCATTTTATAGATTAATTTCACTCTGTGGGCCTAGTGAGATGCAACTTGATATGACATGACACCAAACCGCTAACCAGAGTTAGTCTTCTACCATTTTCTCTTCACTTCTTTTTTATTGTTTGTTTTTTTTTTCTTATACATTTTTTCACAACTGGTTACTCTCCTTCGTTCCTAATTTTTCTGCTCATCTTCCCTTTTGTCTCTTTTTGTCTTTTTTCCCTTATCCTGTCCCGTCTCTCCCTTCATCTCCTCTCCTTTCTTCTCTTCTTCTACCATCAATTTCATTATATCAGTATTCATGGTGCTGTTAGCAATACATACCACCAAGTGTTGTATTGAGCCCCAGGCACAAGTGGTCAGAACTGAAAGCAATGCTGGCATAAAACTCTCCCTTTTACCAGGGAGAAACTTCTCTCCTCTCCGCTCCTCTCCTCCCCTCTCTTCCCCTCTCCTACACACTCATGTCATCCTCTCCTGCATTTCACCTCCTCCTCCTCCTCCTCCTCCTCTCCCCTCCCGCCCTCTCTCCTTACATCTCTACAGTGAAGAGAGATAGCAGGCGCCTCAGCGGAGGTGACCAGGACCCTCCAGGACCCTCATTAACCCATGGCAGGCTGTGGGGCCATCTCTTCTCAGGGGCCCCCGCTCGACACGGTCACTCCGGTCCCCCCTGTCTGGGCGTCTCTTCGCCGGGCGCTTTTCTGGAGAGGGGCGGCGGCCGGCATAATGACTTAACAGATGGGGTTTTCAGAGAGTGCTTAAAGAGAACAGCGGGAGGCTTCTCCTGGTCTGAACAGAGGTAACGGAGGCTGGGAGGGGAGATGGGGGTGGGACAGGGGTGGTTTGGGAGGTTTGGGATGGGAATGGAGGGGGGGGGGTAGGTTGAGGGTGTTTAACAGTGGGTCATGCATTTTCTTTGCTTTTTACTTGGACCCCTTTTTGTTTCATGTGAATTTTATCAAGTGTTTTATGTATTTGTGTATGTGCACATTTACAGTATGTATGTGTGTATGTGTATATGTGTGTATGTTACATGTATGTGAGTCTGTGTGTGTAGTTGTACTTTGTACATGCACATTGTATGTTTGTGCAGGTGCCAGTGCATATTGTGTTTATGTTTTGGGGGTGTCTGCTGCAGGCAGTATGTAAGGGTTTTATTGGTGCACTCTGCCATACACATTGCACCTTCTACAGTATGGTGAGTGTAGATGTGTGTGTAAATGTTTGTGTGCTGTTGTAAGAGTGCATAGACCTAAGTGTGTGTGTGTGTGTGTGTGTGTGTGTGTGTGTGTGTGTGTGTGTGTGTGTGTGTGTGTGTGTGTGTGTGTGTCTGTGTGTCTGTGTGTCTGTGAGTGTCTGTGTGCACCCTGGCATCTGTCTTTGGTATGCAAATGAGAGCCAGTGTCGTCTTTGTTACCTGTGCGCCGTTAAACGTCGGCGATCTAATGGCTCTGCTTCTCTATCCTCCCTCTCCCCATTCAGGAGGCGTCGTGCCGCTCCCTTTGTCTCTCAGTCCACAGGTGCCACGGGGTCATTCGCTCCCTCGTTAGCCTCTCGGTGCGGCTGATTGGTGCTCTTGTTAGCCCCACGGAGAGTGTGATTGGCAGTTGAATCAGCCCCGATGAAAGCTTACATAACCCTAATTAGCTCATAGCGCTGTGTTGTGAATGCCGTCACCTTTTCTGCGTAAATTCGTCCATATGGGCCATCTCATGCCTTTCATGTGGATTGGAAATTAATGACTATTTACTGGGGTGTTTGTGAGCGTTCAAACACCAGGCTTTCACTGTTTCGCTGAATGTCATATGGGTTCAAATATTACATCCTTTGGAGGGTTTGTTAAACAGGAATTTAATTAACATAAAATAACATGGAGAGATTATATAAAATGTCTGTTGGTTGTACTTCATCGCAGCAAATTTTAGTTCTGGGGCCGTGTAAATAAATCACTATTCTGTACAAACTCGGCGACTGCATTATTGTTGGGACATTAAACAGTATTTGTGTTTTATTCATTTTGTATCACTTTGTATCACTTATTATTTCAGTAATTAGGCAATTTAGGAGATGAGTCAACATGATTATAAGTCTCTTATTGTATGTAATGTACGCTTTACTCACTGCTTTAAGTAAGTTACATCTAAAGCACACGTATATGTCTGTTGTAGTAGTTTTGATTCACTAGTTTTGAATCAATTCACTGACTTGATTTTAGTGTGCTTGTCTATTAAACTGCTGAGATGAGTGTTTAATGTGTCTTTTGAACTGCATGGCACCATATGGCATGTACGTGCATACATCTGGCTACACACTAGGCTGTGCTGTGCCAATTAGCTATGTTGTGTCAGCAGTTACTATTTACAGAGCTGTGCATTCTAATGTGTTCAGCAGCAGTCCCACACATGTATTGCATGGAATGTTACATGTAGTTCTAGGTTTTTGTATGTCATTAATCCAAGTACATTACCTAAACTTTTTAATGTTGCTGTGTCGTTGCAAGACAGCTGGACATGTTTTATTTATTTTACTTATTTTGACTTATTGACCCCTGAACAGCTAATCAGTAGTATCTATTATGTCCTAAATAGATTATGTCTAATTTACACATAGTTGAATTCAGTGGTATTAATCAGCTGCTGTACATGTGTAAAGTGGCTTTCCAACACTGTTCACACAACCCTGGTCAGGATGGAAGAGAGTCCTGGTGTGTCCACCCACCTCCTGCCCCCCACTCAATTACTGTGTACCACTTTTTATTCTTCTTTAATGTGCTTATTCATGTGCCTGTACAGCACAGTGCTCACCTGGCTGCGTTGGTCCCTACAGGTCTTTGTGTACTATGGTTACTGTACTTGCTTTCTCTCTCTCTCTCTCTCTCTCTCTCTCTCTCTCTCTCTCTCTCTCTCTCTCTCTCTCTCTCTCTCTCTCTCTCTCTCTCTCTCTCTCTCTCTCTCTCTCTCTCTCTCTCTCTCTGTCTCTCTCTCTTGCTCTCTCGCTCTCTCACTCTCACACACACATACATATGCACACACACTCTCTCTCTCTCTATCGCTCTCTCTCTATCGCTCTCTCTCTATCTCTCTCTCTATCTATCTATCTATCTATCTATCTATCTATCTATCTATCTATCTATCTATCTATCTATCTATCTATCTATCTATCTATCTATCTATCTATCTATCTATCTATCTATCTATCTATCTCTTTTATTCTTGCTCTCATACTTTTTGTCTATTCACTCTACGTTGTCCATTTCTCCCTCAATCTCCCTCCTTTTTCTACATGTCTTCTCTCTCTCCCTCTCTATTTGTCTGTAATTCTCTTCCTTTTGTCTGTACTTTCTTTCTTTCTTTCTTTCTTTCTTTCTTTCTTTCTTTCTTTCTTTCTTTCTTTCTTTCTTTCTTTCTTTCTTTCTTTCTTTCTTTCCCTCTCCTGATCTGTCTGTGGCATGGGTCAAGGCTGGCCGCCACCATGCCTGCGCCCCAGGTCCTGAATGGGGGGAGTCTGGTTGGTTGGTGTTGCAGTGGAGTGGGGTGGGGTGGGGCAGGAGTGGGTGTGGTGGTGGAGGAAGCTGCTGCTGCCGCTGCTGCTGGCCCTGCGGGGGCAGAAATCAAACGCTTGTTTGGGCCTCGTGGAGAGGCCTTCACGGTCTCTCACCTTCAACCCGGCCCCGGCCGGGGGACCCCGAGGAGGGGCCCAGTGCGTGTCCTTCTGCCCCACTCCAAAGGTCATCCAATCGCGGCCCACAGCTCCTCCGCTGGCACACCCGAGAGAGAGCGAGAGAGGAAGGAGAGATAGATGGAGAGAGAGAGAAAGGGGGAGGGGGGTGGAAGAAAGAGAGAGCCACAGCTTTTAGCCCCTACCCTCTCCAGGGGTGTATGGGGTTGTACTCCCAAAAAGCATTAGGGACCCTTGTACATGATTGTGTTTCAGAGCAGGAAGGTATGACTCCAGACGCATGGGGCACACTCGGCCCCCAGTGTCACTGACCAACACTGCACAATTGCTTTCTTTCTCTCTTTATCTCTCTCCCTCTCTCTTTCTCTCTCTTTCTCGCTCTCTCTCTCCCTCTTTTTCTCTCTTTGTTCTTCCTCTGCCAGGTTGCTTGGCAGGCTTCCCCTGTGTGTCTGTAGAACAAACAGTTCCAGGCTCAGTAGTCCAAGGCCCTTGCTGTTTTCTCCAACACAGACAAATGCTTATATACTAAATACGACTTTACTAGTGTTAAAACAAATACTGTAAAACGTACTATAGCACTGCATTGTCACTGATCTGCAAAGATACTGTGCCTCAACAGAAATACAACAATTAGTTGCTATTATCCAGTTGTCATTGGTGATTATATATTTTATTGCCCATATTGTTGGCCTTTTTGATGTAGAAAAATGTTTTACTCCCATGCACTTGGTATGAGCATGGTGAGATGTAGTGTCAATACATACTGGAGTGAGCCAAAATGGTAATGCATAGCAGTAGTTATTCAGCTTAACCAATGAAACAAATAATAGGGATGATAAATAGAAGTTATTATTCAGTTGTTCAATTAACATTGCACAAAATCACAGCAGAACTCTCTGTGTGACAGAATGATTTTTTTCCCATTGTCAGTGAATAATTAATGGTCTAAAATGGCTGTGATTGCTTGAGCGCCACACAGAATCCCAGCACAGTTCTGTCCCTCTCATCAGATCGATCCCCGGCAGCCTCACAAAGGCTCATCCCGCTCTTGTCGCCTAATCCTCTTAAGCTGTCATTAAAATCGGCCTGTAAAGCCATGCAGGCTATCCATGTGTCACCAGAAGCCCTGGGGGGAGATATGAGGGGGTTTGGTGTGGTGATGGGAGCCCCCATACTGCAGTCTATCCCCGGCATCCATCTCTTATTGGAACACATGGCCCTCTCTGAGGCCCAGCCAAAGGGTTCTCCACGCACAGAGCTTACAGAGTGCAACCAGAACCCCGCTGTCCAGCAAGGGCCATAGAGGAGGCTCAGGTCAGGCTCTAGGCCTTGTCGCAGTTGGCTCCCACGTGGGAAACCACCAGTCAGGAATTGGGTGCTTTTGTTTTCACTGTTATTGTTGTACTATCAGTTTGTTTAGTTGGGAAGTCATTGGTTGATATGTGTAAAGGAGACTGCCTCTCTTTTTGTCTTGTCTATTTCCGCAGTGGAAGCCATTGGTCAGGGAGATTGTTGAGTGGCTCTTTTTATGTTGCAGTGAATTGCATTAGAAGCAATTGGTTAATAAGTGTGTGAATTGTACTTTCTGTGCAATAGATGCTATATGTTAATATGTGTTATTTTGTGTTTCTGTCTCAGTTTCTACATGGGAAACCATTGGTCAAGGTGACGGTCGAGTGGTTCTTATTGTGTCGTGATAGTGGAGTTGTGTGTGATTGTGTCTTGGCTGGCTGAAGTGGCCTAAGGTAAGAGGAAAGGCATAGCATCACAAGTGCACTTGTTATCATCCTCAGACCAACGTGGAAGCGTCCATGCCATTTGCACACATACCCCAAAGCACCTCTCACACACACTCACGATACACACCAAGCAAACTTCCCAGACAATAACAAAGGAAGAGATGAGGGGAGGAAAAGACAGAAAAAAGAAAGAAAGAAGAGAGAGGAGAAAAAAATCCTTCAGAATGTCATGCTTTGCCCCCCACCCCACCCCACCCCCTCTGCCCTGCTCCGAGTCGCATGGCACCGCCGTTCACGCCACGACCTGATCGTCATGACAGCATGACCCCTTCTACCTCTCCGCCCTCGACCCCCTTCCTCCTCCCTCAACCCCACCCCACATCATCATGACCCCCTACCCCCACCACCACCCCCTCCATCTCCTGCTCCCCACCCCCCCATCTTGATGACAATATCCTGGTAATGGGAGGCTTTGTTTAATGCTGGGCCTGGCCGTGTGTGTGTGTCAGGACGCATTTCCTCTGCGCAAACTGAGGGCTGCCGCAGAGTGGCAATCTGGGCACACTTCTCAGGCAGCTAAACCCTTTGACACTGTGCTTTTTAATTAAAATTACATTAGGAGTAATCAGCCAGAAGGAGGAGGGTGGTGAGCACTCCCTCTACCTCTCTCTCTCTCTCTCTCTCTCTCTCTATCTCTTTCTCTCTCTCTCTTTCTCTCTCTCTCCCTTCTTGTTCTCGCTCTGTCCTCTACGCCTCTCTCTTTCTATATCTTGCCCCCACTCTCCTTTTCTCTCTCTTGTTTTCTCTCTTATTTTCTCTTTTATTCTCTCTCTCTTTCTCTCTCTTTCTCTCTCTTTCTCTCTCTCTCTCTCTCTCTGTTTCTCTCTCTCTCTCTCTCTCTATCTCACTTTCTCTGGCTCCCTCTGTTTCCAGGCAGGTTTGATTACCAACCTGTGACGGACGCTACTCACTGCCAACTCGCTAAAGATGTGCTGGCAGATGCGGTGGCTTGGCCAGCTTGTCTAGCCCCAGGAACCAGCGAGAGAGTGAGAGCGAGATAGAGAGAGAGCGCGTGTGAGAGAGAGAGAGAGAGAGAGAGAGAGAGAGAGAGAGAGAGCGAGAGAAAGAGAAAGAGA
>CM050201.1:5075000-5077500 GCA_027475355.1 Coilia nasus | reverse complement strand
ACAGGAGCCAAGCTGCCCAATGGTCCAGTTAATCATATGCAGCCCAGTGAGGAGGGAGCGTATGCCAGCTTATGCCACCAGGGCCACGGGGTGAGGGCTAGGGGTGGAGATGGGGGGGGGGGGGGGGTTAGTGGAGATGGCGGGGTTGGCTGGTATGGGGTTGACATGCTGGCCTGCACCAGAGAAGATGTCTCCAGGTCACGACATTACACCAGGAAACAACACTGCTGACACTAAATGCATATACATACTGTATATATAAGTGTAATGTGAATAGAGCTTTGAGATTATTAATGCAGTATTAGTAATAATAATGGGAAAAACTGTGCAGTCATCCTATAAAACTACATAGACAGTTATTTATATTGTGTGTGTGCATACATGTATGGGTGTTCTGAAATGCACCATCTTTGCTGGGCAAAACATGCATAGACTGGTGAAGCTGAGTGTTCAGTTACTTTACTTACCTGAACAATAGATAGACAGTCAGACAGCACAAACTTAGTCAGGCAAACAGACAGACACTGGGGCTGACAGAAAGTTAAACAGACAGATATACAGAGAGATAGAGTCAAAGTCAAATACAAATGTAGATTGGCAGAAAGAAAATCAGATAGAAAGACAGGCAGACATACAGCAGGATGGTGATATACAGGCACTCATATAGTCAGACAGACATACAGACAGATGGATAGACAGATAGACAGCCAGGGCTCTGTGTGGTATAGGAGCCAGCCTGACCAATGGTCCAGTTAATGATATGCAGCATGTCTGCATGCCAGCTTTTGCCAATTTTCTGTCACCTAGTGAAGCGCGTGGCTCAGGAAGTGCTTGACACTGCATCCTCTGGGACTCCTACACAGAGCTACTTAGACCAGAAGGACTTGAACCCACTGCAGGCACACTCTGAAGGCCTGTCTTCAATTACACCTGTTTTGTTTCAAGGCCAGATTGACACACATTGAACTAAAATGTAATTTAATCAATACATCACTGAAAACTGGTTTGAAACATAGATTAGAACATAGATAGACTACTATATTGTGAATAAATACAGCAAGGATTTCTAAACAGGTAGTGTTTTCACTAACTCACTGATTTTACACTAAAACTGAATCATGAAACACACTGAAACATGAAACCTGAAAAAGTAAAAAAAATCAAAACTCAGCACTCCCAGACAGCAAAAAAAGACTACAAAGAAGTAAAGCTGCATATAAACCCTTCATGTATCCAATGTAGCCACATCTACTTATATGAAATATGATTGTACCATAGAGGGACAGATGCTTATTAAGCTGTTTATACAGTTGAAATTACTGAGTTAGACAGACAGACAGACAGACAGACAGACAGACAGACAGACAGACAGACAGACAGACAGACAGACAGACAGACAGACAGGCAGAGACCAGGGGAGACAAGGGTTACACAGTCAAAGAAAATGAGATGAGGGGGATATGGTCACTCTCCAAAAAAAAAGAAAGAAAGATAGATAGAAGAAGAAAAGAAAGATACGAGTGAAAGTGACAGAGTAGGTGACACTTTGCCCTGTGACATTTAGATAGAAAGACCAAAATACATCAAAAACAATCACACAAACCCACAAACATTCACACAGGTACACACAGACACATGACATGTTACACACACACGCATGCGAACGCATGCACACACAGACACACACACACACACACACACACACACACACACACACACACACACACACACACACACACACACATTTGTGCATACACACACATAAACTTATGAAAACAAATGTACATATCTGCTATATAGTACATCCTTATACACACAAACTCACACAATCATACACACACACACACATGCACACACACAAAGCTTATGCAGAAGTGAGTGTGTCGGGGTGCTGTGACCTGTGAGCATCTGTTTTCTAAACAGATGAATGACCTCATGTGGAATTAGCACTAGGTGTGAGGGCTTAGGCAGGGGTGCGAGTCTAAGGGTGTGTGTGTGTGTGTGTGTGTGTGTGTGTATGTGTGTGTGTGTGTGTGTGTGTGTGTGTGTGTGTGTGTGTGTGTGTGTGTGTGTGTGTGTGTGTGTGTGTGTGTGTGTGTGTGTGTGTGTGTTAGTTCAGGTGTATGTGTTTGGCTTGGAGGTTTGACAGTGGGTGTTCATAACTGGGTGCAAGTGCATGCCCATTGTTCTTGTTCCTGATAAAGAGTGAATGTGCTTGAGAATAGCAGACTTGAATGCATGTCTGTGTGATTATACTTCTATGTGTGCATTTGCAAGAATATTAAATTATTTATTTCAGTGAGCATATGTGCTAATTTTGTTAGTGTGTTTGCGCATGTATGCATGTCTGTGTGTGTATCTTCACGGCCTCACATTGCAGGTATTTTTATCTTCCGATTTAGATGCAGCCTACAAGGAGAGGTTGGGACACGTGTACCCTGTCTACACCCAACCTCCATGAACAAAACCTGCCACACCTTCACCTGCCACACAGCTGCAT
>CM050201.1:4730000-5070000 GCA_027475355.1 Coilia nasus | reverse complement strand
GATAAATAAATAAGGCGAATCTGTTGGCCACAACAGACCCGCCATCATGCGACCGACTGGCCACCGACTGGCCCACTTGTTTGCGGTCCAAGAGCATCAGTGTGCGGAGCGGCGGTTTGATGCGATGTGTGGCGCAACCCGGCTCAGCCCCCCCTCACCACCTGCCCACCGCCCGGCGAATCTCACAAGATATTTACAGGTGTGAAAAGATACATATTATTAATACAGTGCGAAATTCTTCCGTTAAGTGAGCGCGGCCCTTTCCAATATGACCGAGTCAGTGGAGCCGGGTGGAGGGAGGTGGGGTGGGGGTGAGGTGGGGTGGGGTGGTGGTTTTCAGGGGTGTGTGTGTGTGTGGGGGGGGGGTGGGGGGGGCGGTGGGAGGGAAATAGAAGAACCGAAAAAAGGAAGAAAGCAGAAGATGGGGGAAAAAAAACGTTTTGATTTGTCCGCATGTCATTCGTCTGCATGTTTTTGGCTGCGTTTAATAACGAGAGGCGAGGCGAAGCCTGAGCGCAAGTCTTAAGATAAAAGTGTTAAAATATACAGTGCGAAAAGCTCGCTCAAAGTGACAGGAAATTAAAGCACACAGAGGAACTACAGGGAGCGGGGAGGAGGAGGAGGAGGAGGAGGAAGAGAAGCTTCACCCAGTGTGGAGCCCAGAGCTGGGCCCGCTCGCCCCGCAGGGGAGGACAAAGCCAGCCCAAAACACACACACACACACACACACACACACACACACACACACACACACACACACACACACAAGGACCGCCACTTCCTGAACTTAGCTCAGGATGGAACCATCCACAGCACGCAAAATGAGGTAGCCTAAGTACGGTGACACTTGGAGGCGTGACTGGAGACATATTATTGCTATAGGGTAGGCTCACTTAAAGAACAATGCACAGTAGTTTGAAAAGTTGTCTGTCAGAGAACACACAGAACTACAGAATTAAACACATACAGTACAGTGTATACCATCACACACACACACACAAACACACACACACACAGTTAAATGTCCCCCTCCCACAAACACACTTTCACACACAAACAGGTCATACACAGTGCACATACACACACACACACGCACACACGCACACACACACACACACACACACACACACACACACACTATATTATGAGCGAGTCAAGTAGTGAGGTGTGGGTATCATGTTGAGAGGTAGCACACATAGACACATGGACAGATGAGGTCACGGCCAGATTTGTCATGGCCTCATGCCCAGACAACACTGGAGTTAGAATGGACACAGCCCATGTGGTAAACTCACACACACACACACACACGCACACACACACACAACCCTATACACACATTTCACAAATTTACCTAGAGCACATTTTTTAAATATACACAGGACATGCTCTCATATACCTGGTCACTGTAGCAATGTATGAAAAAAGACAATTTTTACAGTTTGTTGCTGATTTGGCTTTATTGTGTTTTGAAATAAAAAGTGATTGCAGACAAGAGGATGTAGTCTTTGTGAAACAGTATTCATGTTTGCACATTGCATCTAGCCTGTGACAATAATATGCTTATATGTGCAATCCCATTAATGAAGGAGCAGGAAGATAAATAGGTCATTCCCAACGATTTGCACAAGAATTCTCTTGTTGTTGAAGTGAATATACACTAATACACATGTGATTTTTAATTTCTAATGACTTTAAAATTGGGCTATAAATAATGGCATATTAATTTACTCATAATTTTGGGTCATTTCATTTGTCGCCCGCCAGGAGTGCCTAAAAACATGTACATGTACAAACAGGGCGCACTTTGTTAAGCAAAGAAGCGCAAATGCCACTTTCCTGTGGAATACATATGTAAACCTGGAAGTATCCATGGGAATGTTGCCATTAAGTGTAAATTATGGGAGGAGAGGCATAAAGAGCACCTAATTATTATTCCCCAGTATGTACGAAACTTGCCGATGAAAGCGTACGTCTAATTTGCGGTGACAATTATCCGCAACATGACAGCAGCCATAAACCAGAAAGCGCAAGTTCCCTTGCTTTTTGAAGCGGCTGAAAACAGGGCAAGGAAAACTTATCCGCTACACATTGTCTGAAATTGTTAAAAGTACTCTTGTTTGGGAACTTTGCTCAGTCAAAAGATTTTCATCAATTTCATCCACGTTCATTGTCCGGTTGGTGCAGAGGGCTGAGATGATGCAGGGTGCTAAGGCCATTCTGTCGGTGTTGCCTCACACATCACAGGAATGAGTGATGGATAAGATGTGCCAAAATCCGACGATGTACTTGCTTTAAAAACAAACAAGAAAAAAGCTAAACATAAATGAAGGCAAAACTGGCCAGCTTGCATACACTCAGTTACAGAAGTACACCACCAACAACATATGCAACCAATCTGTCGAATATTGTTGAAGTCTAAGTTCAAAAATGTAAAGATCGCTTAGATGTTCAGTTTTAAAATGTCAGTCTACTTTATAGTTATGTTTGCCACCAGATATTTTGATGGTTGTTAGACATTTTTAAATAAACAATAATAAATGTATCCTGCTGTCCAAAAATGTCACATTCTAGGTATCAAGATAAAATAATAAAATTAATAAACAAGCCATTTAAAGCCTGTGACTGTCAGTGACAACCTTGATGACAATGCAGCAATAATTAAGCCAAAATACCATATTTTGTTGGTATTGGAGGCCCAAATAATTGTTTTAATTAGCCTGGTAAACCAGCCCCTCGTGCTTCATTTTGTACAGGACCGTGCTGCCAATGACATTGCTGTATTAGGTAGGAGCCAATCCTAGCCAATCAGCGAACAGAAGGAGTATTCGTGAGCGATGATGTTGAGTCTGTGTGCCACATTTGAATTGTAGTGTGTAGGCAGGCTAATTGCATATGTGACAACCAGACATTAGCGATTGGGTAAAGGCAGAGCCACTTGTTTTAAACTTCAGCAGAGTCCACACCTCCAGGAAGAAATTGTTTCTCAATACAGCACTGCCAGACCCTCTATACAAAATGAAATGAAGTTCGAGGGGCTGGCTTACCAGGCTAGGGTTGAATTACGCCCAATGTATTATATTTAAATGTAAGGTGACCTCATGTACAAAGAGCTTGACTTCCTCATCGCTGATTTTTTGCCTCCTTTTTCGTTCCATGACAACCACATGCACAGCCACTTAATTGCGCCTTTTGAAACACCGTTAATAACACTAGAGGCGGGGTAAAGCGCTGATTATGTCATGAGCTTGAGGCATGATACATAGCATTTGCAAAATCAAGTGCAGTTTCTGTGACCTAAAGAGGAAGCAAAATACGTATGCACATGTACGCACATCTGGCCCTCACACTATTACAGAAGTTACTTTAAGACATCAAGGCGGATGTTTTCAAGCTTTTAATCCCCTGATATCTGAAATTCATACGTGTACCTCAAAGTGTTTTAATGCATATTTGTGCCTACTTTAAGGAAAAATTATAAGGTTAAAAGCCAACCAATAACAATCCGTTATTGAATTAAAGAGAGAGATCTGTAGTCACACATCTGTCCCACTGAGTTTAAAAATGAAATACATAGTGTGAGTATTTTTTACTTTGCTCCAGTTCCCATCCCTCTGTTAGTAGTGCTTCACCTCCAGCCTTTTCTTTGTGCTCCTCTGAGGGGCCCAAAACAGAGCGAGACACAGAGAGCGCACAGAGAGCGCTTAAAAAGACCTCAGGCTGCTTTGGCTTAAAGGCCTTAGAGAACACAGACCACAAAGGCCTTAGATCAACTCTCCCCCCTGCCCCCCCTTATTGTTTTTAACGTTTTATTATTTTCCATCCTTGTGTTGTTTATCTATTTTAGTGTTGAATAGCAGGTTTAGGTTATAGCTAAAGCATTCTCAGTCTTTAACTTGCTGCCACTGCCCCTCCCTACACATCTCTCTCTCTCTCTCTCTCTCTCTTTCTCTAACTCTCTGTCTCCCTTCATGCTTTTCAGAGTGATAGGCCCCGGAGGCCCTCGTCTAATTAATAGAGGCGATCGCAGCCCTTCACCAGTCCTCCTCCATGTCCTTTAATGAAGGGATTAGCACGCTGCATTAAGATGTATTTAACCTGCAGCACTAGCTCTGTTTCAGTAGGCATTAAACAGGCCATTACACGCAGCGTAGGGCTCAATTAAAGTGGACAAAAGCGGCCACGCTGAATGCGTTAAAGGGGTGTTTTAGGGAAGAGGGGGGGTGTTGGTGGGTGGGGGTGGGGGGGGGGGGGGGTGCAAGTAGGCATTGATGTTAAAGTGGGGTTGGATAGGGAGGGAGTGGGCTTCTCCGTGTGGCATCTGCCCATGTTAGCTCAAGGGGGGACATGAGGGGGAACACAGGAGTCGTCGCCCCCGGCGGTGACATCACAGAGGGAGAGGCTGGCCTCCCAGGTCGACAGTGGTCACCATGGACACCAGTGCATTGTAAAGAAGACGTGGCCCAGTCCTGGGCTGGATGCAGTCCAGTTAGTTACTATTTGATTTGAAGCTATGGACTAAATGGATCTACCTAAGAAATATGCAGCTTACTCAGTCGCACATGTAGAGAGTACACAGATGCAGAAAGGGCAAAGACACACGCACTCATTTCTAAACAAGCATTTAATGTGTAAGCCATGTGCAAATTCACACACACACACACACACACACACACACACAAACACGCACACAAAAAGATATGCAGAAACATACACACACACACACACACACACACAGATTACACCCTTTCTCACAAAAATGTATACTTACTTCACATGTGTTTCCATATGAGACACACAGCACATACACATGCATGCTACTGCACAGGCATAGCTTGTCAGAAGACAACACAGGCAACTGCTTGAAGCCCCCAAACCACTACAGGACCCCAAGGACTGGTGAACCTTAAACTACAGTGGCAATACAGTTTTTAACAGAAGTTGTGGATTTTTTGCCTGGGCCATCAACAGACAGAATTGCACGCACACACACACACACACACACACACACGTACACTCCACCAGGCCACACATTGGCTCTCTCTTTCACACAAACTCATTTTATGTACAGTAATATGAAATCACACACATGCTTGTGCATCCACACACACACGCACACACACACACAACACAACACACACACGGACACACACCCCTGCACACACAAAGACTATTCTAAATATAGTTGCGAGGCTGTACAATATGCAAAGCCGAACCATTTTTATCTTTGTGGTCGTGTTGTTGAAATGGAAGAGGAAACAACAAATGAGCTAGCACACAGCAGGAGAGGTGAAACATGGGTCATGCTTTTTTTCATTTTAGGTTCATCACTTTTTTGTGAAGATCTTTATATATAGAGCATCTAGTGCCCAGAACAATTTAGTAAGATTAGTCAGTTCATATATTTTTCACCTCTGTGTTGCTAAATGTTGCTGTAAATATAAAATATAAACAATAATACCTATTATAAACTCCAAATGTTCATTTGAGACTTCAAAAAAAATGAAGAATGACCTCCCCTCCCCCACATTGAAATTACAATAATCTTACAATAATCTTATATCTAAACTAAATCTTATATAGTTAAGTTTACAAGGTGTGCAAGCTGTTACATACATTCGGTGTATTCCTTTTAACAGAATACTCTTTAAGATCGTTATGGTCACCCTGATAAAGAGTAATTAATTTCTAACATCGTCACTCACTCCAAATGAAAAAAGGGCAGTGCCATATGTCCATGTATTCCTCAGAAGTCTATTTTCTAAGTTGTTGATTTCTCAGAAACAATAAGCCACACGTGGTGCATCGTGCCAAGGCCCACCCGCTGAACAATACAGCGATTGTTTGTTCGGGAGAAAAGATCCCCATAAACTGCTGTGGAAAAAAAAACCAAGCTGTCGTTGTGGGCGCTGCGTTTATCAATTTTCTTTTCCTCGCCCACGGTTCGTTTGTTCGTAAGGTGGCTAGGGCCCAAAGTCGGGGCCCAGCATGTCGCCGTGTGCGCGTGCCGCTCGCCTAAAATTAGCCATCCCTATATCAACCCGCTGCTGCCTCTTTTGCAGAGATTCAAGCTCTCTGCCTGAGGTGGGGAGAACTGTGGCGGAGCTCATCAGGAGAGAAAAAAAAAGATGGCAAAACACCTCTCACACTCTGAGAGCTCGCACAGTCTGAGAGCTTTGTCACAGACAACAGTGCTGGGAGTATTGTTTTTTTATGTTGTTGTTAGGTTTTTTTTTTTGTTAGTGTTTCTATGGCCAAAAACTTTTTCCTTTTTTTGTCATCGATGATTTCCTCTAGCTGTCTTGTGGTAGCATATGTGTTTAGCTGTCGTGAAATTGTCATTACACAGGCATGGCTGGAATCTCACTGTGAAAATCCATATCAATTTAAATCTCGCTTGTATGACAAGACAGACTTCTACCCATATTTAGCACGTGTTGGCTGCATATAATTTCTGACTTTCTACCTGTGCTTTTAATGATAGGCCCGTTTCACAATGTGTGAGAGCTTTGGATTGTGTTAATGAGTGATCACACCTAGTGGGGCAGAAAAAGCTTTTCTCAGCTCCTGCTTTACAGCATAGATTAATTCTGCATTTTTAGACAAAAATTTCGCTTGAAAAATTAAGTGCTCTCACCATTTATGGAGAGGAATTTGTAGTTGTTTTAAAGACAGTAATATAAGATAAAACACACACACACATTTAAACACAGGCACACACACATACACACATTCTGTCACAGTGAAGGCAATTATGTCCCCAGTGGCCAGTTAAACAGGCCCTTAGCTGCAATGCTTTTTCAACACAATGTGGAGAGTGTGTGAAGGTTTGTGCATTAAAACATTCTCTTACTCAAACTCATTCAAGATGACAAAGATCTTGCGTTCCCTATGGCTGTAGTCTGAGTGGTTGCTCTAGTTTTGCCAAATGACTGGTTGTGTTCCAGATGTGACTGAAAATCCAGTGATGATTTCATAGAGCTTGACACGGGTTAAGATCAAAGTGTACTAGCCATCAAAGTCCATTAGGACCTTGAAAGCTTGGGTGCCCCACAGCTTAGTTAATTAGCCCCAAACTGAATTGCCACGAATGATCACTGTCCTTTGGGTAACTGTTAATGTGATTTAACTGTGTTTAGAAAAATACTAAAAGTATTAAAAACAACAAGCATTTGGAGGCACTTGTCCTTCAAACAAGAACCAATGAAGTAGTGACAGCAGCCAACACTATAGCTAACAGCTCAAAGCAGTTTAGCATTTAAGCTGACCTGTAGGCCCACAACACAAGGCCTCTGAGACCAAAGATACAAGCCAGACTGACAACTAGCAGTGGCTAAAGTGAAGCCCAGCACTAGACTCACGGTTCAGCAAGTCACGCTGGGTATGCGAGCTGACGTTCAGGGAATGCGTGGTGCCAAGTCACGCCATGATTCTTTTTGTTGCTCATCGCCTACTCTGCTGGGACTGTCATTTCAATGACTGCAGGAGGGGATAAGGAGGCCTGGGGTGCGTTTCCCAAAAGCGTCGTTGCTAACTTCCTTAGCAACTTCGTAGGTTTGAACGATGGTCTTACCACACTGCTGTTTCCCAACACCATCGTCCAGACTTAGCAACCAACGATGTTTACAACTACAGTAGTCCGATGGATCGTTCAACGACGCAAGTGTTTCCCAACAACAAAGTCTGGACGAACCATCGGAAGTTCCATCGTGAAGCTGTGCAGTTGAAACGATTAGCATGGACCTGTCGTGAGACCGTCGTGTTTGTTCACGTGACGTCTTGCTCGTCACCTTTGGCCCTTTTGTGGCGGATTAGGCGGCTGTCTGTGCGTTACTGCCACCACCTGCATAAATGATGTTACTCCCAATTCACTTAATTTTCGGTATTGCATTGACAGATCATGTAAAAAGTAGGTAAAAAACACACCCGATAACACACAAAAAGCTGTTGCAAAATGTGGTTGGATAAAAGTTAATGTGCGTCAGTGATGTTAATGAGCACTTTTGTAATATTGTGATGTATGTGCACTGATTACTGACCCACAAGCACGGTTATTCCATTGCCCCGTAGATCATTTTCACCTGTTACAAATTGATTACCCTTCGGCAGGATTCGAACCCTCACCAAAAAAGACAACACTTCCTTTGACAGACCGACGAGCTAACCACTCATCCACCTCACCACTTACCTACATGGAGGGAGTGGTTATATGTATAGCTGTTGTTCCATGCAGTATAAATTAAGTATACAGACATATGATACAAACTGACAGTCGGTTGTTACTTTTAATGAGTAGGGCACATGGTTGTGTTTACGGAGATGTCCCAGAGTTTCTACAGCTGTCATACCGGCTTAAATGAAATGAGACTACGTTTATGTCCTTATGTAGATCAATCGTTTCTGTCGTTATCCGCAACGAATGCATCCGAATACTCTCCGAGCACTTCCGAAACATCTGGGTACTTTGCAGTTTGAACCACCTAAGTCCAAACTAACAACAGTTCAGACTTCCATCGTACTTTGGTGGTTGGAGATTTTCGGGAAACAGTCGGTTGTGGGGTGCTGAGTAGTTTGAACCTACGTTGTACAACGGTGGTTTAATGCTAACCTCCGTCGTTGTTTGGGAAACGCACCCCTGGTGGGGATAAACACCACTATGCGATGTTATGCTGTGCTGTGCTATGCTATGCTGTGTTAAGCTATGCTTTGCTATGATATGCTATGCTATGCAATGTTATGCTGTGCCATGCTGTGCTATGCTATGTTAAGCTATGCTTTGCTATGCTATGCTATGGTCGATCTGTTCTTTTTTTTAAGTCAACAATGCTAATCTAGTCAGAAAAACACACAGTTACAAAATGTAAGTGTCATATGGTTTGTCACTATCAGGGGATTATCTTGTTAAAAAGAGTGGAGAGAAGGGTGTTGGGAAGTGTGTGAGAGAATAGGGTGGGGTGTCATCTAAGTGTGTGTGTGTGTGTGTGTGTGTGTGTGTGTGTGTGTGCTTGCATGCATGTGCATATGTTTGTGTGTGTGTGTTGCGTGTGTGTGTGTTTAAGCATGCATCTTCTTCTGTAGCCTATGTGTGTGTTTGTGTGAAAGAGCACGCTCTCACACCCGTGCGACTCTGCGGCTCTGAGAAGCTCCTGTGAGGGAAAGAGCGGCTGGCTGGCGGGGTGCCAGCGAGACAGCAAATACCACTCCTGCTGTGAGCTCCGCACCACACTCACACTCGCACTTTCTGGAGGTATCCCCATCCTGTTGATCCTGAGAGGGCCCACGTACAGCAAGACGAGGGGATGGGGAGGGGAGACTCCTGGGGGCCACACACTGGAAGATGAGGGGTCTGGGAGGGGAGTCTTGTAGGGCCATGTGCTGATTATGGTGCTGTGTGACGATAGGCAAACCACAAAAATTTGGGAATCAGACTGCAGCGAGAGCTCATCCTACCTCGGCTGGAACTTTTTTACCTGTCCCCCACGTCCACGTTTAGAAACTGTGCATTTCAATTTAGGCATCGCATTGTGACATCTGTTTGACAGTGTGTGTGTGTGTATGTTTGGTGTGTGTGTGTAAGCACACATCTTCTTCTTCATAAATGTTGCCATCTTTTAAGAACATATTCAACTATTTGGCTGCTTTTTACTTGCCCTCTTTTTTTCTTCACAAGACGTGGATAGACTTTGAAGTTGAGGGGTGTAGATGGCCAGCCATAGTTTTGTTGTGGGTTAGTCTGATACAGTCAATGTTACATTGACAGTTACAGTCAATGCACATCCTCCCTCCTCCTCCTCCTCCTCCTCCTCCTAACTCAACCTTACTGAGGATTTTACACAGGCTACCATCATGGTTTACGGGGCCAAAGCCAGGTGACCAGGACAGGGGCACGTTGGTCATTAGTGTGACATCACACTCTGCTGAGGTAGGGCTAGAGTCACATCCTGACCCACACAGCGGTGATACTACAGCAGGGCAGCCATCTTACACACACATTCACACCATACACTCAATGTGTAACTGCTGAGATGCCTGTGGAATGAGAGATGGAGAGAAAGAGAAAGAGAGAAACAGAAATAGTGAAAGAGAAAGAGATGGCAAGAGAAATGCCGAAGGACAGGGAGAGAGAGAGGGAGAGGCAGAGAGGGATAGACATGCAGTGAGAGAGGCAGCAACTGGCTGGCTGGTGGCTGGGAGAATATCACAGCTGCCGGGAGAGGTTGTGTCACCCGAGGTGGCAGACTGCTCTCTATACTGTGTGGGATTTTTGAGTGGGAAGATCTGAATCGTAACCAGAGGAGCAAGGAGATGCTTCTGTCTCTCCACATGTACCACCTGGGACCAGGAGACAGAGTGAATGCCACTGTGTGTCACTGAGATCCATTTTGTCTCCCAGGCTGGTGAGGCTAATGTATGCATTTTCCAGGTAGGCAAATCTATGCATTTTTCATACTTGTCCCTGGCATGGTTTGGTGTCCTTATGGCATTTCGTCTTCTGCCTAGATGCATATAAAGTAGTCCTACCCTAGCCTGGTAAACCAGCCCCAAGTACTTAATTTCATTTTATACAGAGGGTCTTGCAGTGCTGTAAAACGATTTCTTCCTGGAGGTGCGGACTCTGCCTTTACCCAATCACTAACGTCTAATTGTGACATATGCAATTAGCCTGCCTATGCACTACAGTTCAAATGTAGCACACAAAGTCAACATCATCGCTCCTTAACACTCCCTCTGTTTGCTGATTAGCTAGGAAAAATTCTGATACAGCAATGTCAATGAACGCACTGCCAGGCCCTCTGTACAAAATGAAATTAAGTATGAGGGGCTGGTTTTACCAGGCTAGTCCTACCCCAGGCCTAAATAATATGGCATCTAATATGGAGGTTCTTGAATCATTCTGGTGCTGCTCCAAAGCTGCTAGTTTCCAGGGCCACAAGTTGGCTAGTAAAATATGAACATCACAAGAGAACTGAGAGTAAGCTCTTGGCCCTGTGTCCTCAGGATTTCTGTTCAGGGGTGAGAGCGGTGGCTATGAATTCAGACGCAGTGTGAGATTGGATAGGAAAACAAAATAAGATGGAACTGCAGGCAGGTGCAGGGTGCGTCTGTACAGCCAAGTCTAGTGGAAGCAAATCTTTCTTCATGAGCCAGGCAGAGACACTATAGTTGTTCATCTGTGAATTTGAGCTGAAGTTTGAACTTGGGCATAGTGAATGGCTCAGCTGCCATTCAGCACAGCCAAAGCCTGGAGATTGGAGAAGTCCTTTCGTCAGGCCTTCTTAGTGACAAGGGTAGGTCTGTGTGAGTGTGTGTGTGTGTGTGTGTGTGTGTGTGTGTGTGTGTGTGTGTGTGTGTGTGTGTGTGTGTGTGTGTGTGTGTGTGTGTGTGTGTGTTTATGGATAAATAACACATCCATACACATAGGCCTGTATACATACATGCATATAACTTTATTACATGTTATGCACATATGTACTGACACTTGGAGGTCTGTGTATTGAGCACATGTGCATTTGCACTTGTGTGTCTTGTGAGTCAGAATGCATGTGTTTGTGTGTGCGTGTGTGTGTGTGTGAGCGCAGGCACATACAAGCATTTGTGGTAAAAGTGCAGACAGCTCGGGAAGTGCTAATGAATGCAAGGCACTGCAGCCACACACATACACAAACACACACACACATACATAAACACACACACGCACACACACACACACACACAGACACAGACACAAAGAGGGAGACACACTTACACACACACACACACACACAAAGACACACACACACACTGGAGCACAGGCAGGCAGGCTGGCAGGGCAGCACCATCCCCTCCTGCACGGGCAAAATGTGAAAGATCAACCGGTTGGAGAGAGCAGACGGGCACCCATGCCTCACTGGTGCCATGTCCTGTACCCTCCAACCCGAGCACATGACTCAAGGCGCCCCACTGGGCGCCTCAACACGCTCCCTCCACACGCACTACCACACGGCCTGCTGCACCACACACAGTGGAAATGGACGTGTTTAGTCAGGGGAGCAGGCCTTGCTCATGGAGAAGATTTCTTGACAGCCCCCCCCCTCAAAAAAGCAGATCTGCACAAGGGTCTTCTGAAGTCTACTCCACACATGCACATCAAGGCCCTCTGCACATCATGGAGTGAAGTCTTTGCCAGGACCCCTGCATTTGAAAAAAGCTCTTTCATTTAAGGGGCCCGTTATTCTGAAAATGCACATAAGTCCTTAGAAAATGGCTGTATGATATTTAAAGGTCTAATTGGATCATTTTTTCCTTAAATTTTCAGTAGTCTCTAGTATTAATAAATGTCCTGTGAGCCGGTTTTGGTGAAAAAGTGCTTCTCCTGTTACAGGCTGTTGTAGTTTGGTGGGGGAGATGGAGCGCGAGAGAATGACCGGTTCTCTTCTATGTTAGTCACAGGCTACAATCATTCAAAGCCTATTTGGTCATAGCACACCAAATAGAAGATTTAAACATTCTGAACAGTTGCTAAGTGAACGTGTGCTGCAACAAGCCTCCTCCTGTATTCACAACTGTGACATGTTTTTTTCTATTTAATTACATCATAGGTTTGCCTTTTTCTTATTTACTTGTTTTTATGCCTATTTTTTAGGGTTAGGGTGAGTGTTAGTACATAAGTGTAAGTGCATAATATTACATGTTGTTATATCTAGATACACTAAAAAATGGACTGTAAGCAAGTGGTATCTATAGTTTTTGTATTCTTCTATGATGCATGGATAGACGCAAGTATATCAGCAAGAGGCACTTCGCTACTTCCCCATGGCTACCGTAGTTGCAATACACGTTTGAAGAAGCACAAGGACAGCATCATCGTTCGAATGCAATATATATGGTTGCAATATTAGATAGAAGAAATGCTGCAGATTGGCTTTAGTGTAGATACAGGAAAGTGATGGTAATGTGGTATGCTCTGTGGAGTGACATACATTTCCTGTTGGGTTAAGTCAAATATGTGAAGCAGTATGTGGTACTACCACTTCCCCCACTGTGAGAAGGGGATTCAGTGAATAACATTATCTTATGGCGACAACTAATCATCATTTACGGCCTTAACGCTATTAAATTCTTCGAAAAGGTATTACATTTTAATAGGTGCAAGAGCATAATTTGCTCTTTTTAAACTTTTAATTGAAGCAAGAACTCGTTAAACACAGCAAAAAAACAAGTCTCTGCAGGAATGCTTGAGAACACATCTCACAAGCAACATTGTGTGCTGCTTGAGAGAAACAGCTAAACGGGTTGGCGTGATTGCCTGAAGCGCTGCTAGCGGCCCTGTGATTAGCGCAGGTCTCGTCATCCCCCTCATGGTTTACAGGTACAGAATGTGATGTGTTTGATTTTCCCCCCTTTTCAGCTCCTCCTGCCTCTCCCCAGATAAGGCCTATGACGCACTTGCACTCAGATCCGAGCCAGATGTGGACCGGACCCGGGCCGGTGTCAACCCCTGTTTGGGTTCTCTTCCCGGTTCATCCCAGTGCAACGTGTATTTATGAGTAACTTCATCCTCATTATATGGTCTTTGCAAGTTGTCTGGAGATGTATCTATTCATTAGGCTCAAAAGGGTGTCATGTGCATGAATTATGCTAACAGGATCTAATTAGCAGATGCAAATGAGGTTAGTCAAAATTGTACTGAAAAGACAGAAGAAAAGCTCCATGGGATAGTTGGAGCGCGACAGCTCACGAACCGCCCCCACGCTGGGCACCAAATGTGATGGTTCGCCCCTGCTGCTCCCCTTTACAGGAGACAGGATCGAACCATAAACACAGACATAGGGGGGCAGGACAGAGGGCCCAGTAAACCTCAGAAGTTTCTGGTGGAATTCTTTTTCCACTGATATCCCAGCAACAGCACTGCTGTGTTTTTCCTGGTATGTCCATGTGGCATGAACAATAGGGAACAAGTCACAATTCCAACCCAAAAGTTGTTGTGCCCCCCCAAAAAAAAACACGAGAAGCTGATGGAACTCCAGAATCCGGTGCTAAAGGAACTCACCAATGGCAGCCGCCCACCAGCTCCTGCCATTATGACATCAGCACCCCAGACTGTGGTGGAGCTGGCAGGGCCAAGGAGCCGGCCTTCTGCTCTCGGCAGGGAGGGAGGCGAGCAGGCTGTGGGCACAGGGTCACACGCACACACACACACACACACACACACACACACACACACACACACACACACACGCACATATGCACATACACACATACATGCACATGCACATACACATACATACACATGCATGCAAATACACAAGCACAAACACACAGGCACACACACCAGGATGCATGGTTAACTAACAGGCAGAGTCAGTGGGAGGGTGAAGAGGGTTCTAGGGCAGGGGGGTGCCCGGCCCCCTTTTTTTAGGCATGTCACACAGCTACACAAAGAGCAGGGGCGGTGCTCGCCCAAGCTTGGCGGACGCGGCCTACCCTTCCACTGACCGTCAAGCTTCACGGCCCCTGCCAAGAATTTTCCACTGTCACTGTCGGATGAGCCCCGTGCCGTTCTGTGTGTGTGTGTGTGTGTGTGTGTGAGCGTGTGTGTGTGTGTGTGTGTGTGTGTGTTTGGGATTATTTTGTGAACCCATAGTATGTCGCACCAGTTACACTAACACCCCTACCAAAGAGCACAAGTTTGTAAACAGTCAACACACCGTCGCTGCTTTGCAGCCTGACAACCGAGCTCCATTTCTGTGAAAATCACAACACTCTGCCATACACTGCTAGCATCCAGCTTGTGTTTGGAAGAAAATCTTTTGCTTCACCTGCGTTGATTTAATTTCACTCTCTCACAATGACTCACTCCCCACGACCAGGCCCGTCGGTCGCAGGCCAAGATACGAGGTGGTCCTGGTAAGCCACAAGCCCATCTTCTTGTGCCCCCTCAATCCTACACACAAACCTGAGATTACTCCTACGGAGGGAGGCCCCAAATGTCATCCAACCACAGACCACACCAACTGTCTATCTCACAGGCACCTTGGGGTTTCTTTTCTTTCTTTTGTATTGTTCTTTTTTATTTGTATGTAAATGTTACATCCAGTACAGAACAGTAAATTAAATGCCATTTGAATAAATCTACTTTTACTTAAAAGGAGCTGTAAATTCTCAAATATATTTTCAAAATCTTATACAGGTGATATAGAGTGTCTTTAGCTGTACCTATTATATGTATACCAAAAGCGAGGATTCAAACAAGGTTGGTTATGATAAAAAAAAGGTGGTAATGCAAAAAGGCAGCAAAGCACTGAGTTCAGCTGTTGTCCATGATACCCAACACATGGTGTATCTGTTTAAACAACACATCTGGAGCCCCATAAAGGGTCTGTGTGGGCTTACCAACACTTCTAAGGAAGATTTGACTCAGTGAGTTTTCTGTTTCCTGAGAAGCACCCGTTTCATGTTCTTTTTACTGACAATTCATGACCGATGAAACAGTTAAGGATGATTTAGAAAAAAGTCCTCTTAGTGATTTCTCTGTTCAGTACCTTCTCAGTGCTTTTTTGTTCAAACATTGGCTCATAATCCTTGATGACTTTCAATATATTAATATATCTGTATGCTATTAAAATAATCAATTAACTTCATATAAAGTAAGAGTAATCATCAAACTGGCCGTACTGTAAGTAAGTTTTTATCTATGATTATTATTGTTTTGTCAGTATCAGTGCTTAAGTTTCATGAATTTGTCCTGTAGAAGCTGAAACATGAATTGCAGCAGCTTAGTTTAATGAGTCAGTGCTGGTTTGCTTTGAGGATACTTTCTTACTTTCTCTTTTTCAGAGAGGCGGAATGCAGAGCTACTGATGGCTACTGATCACACCTCCCACACACAGAGACCCACGCAAATGATATCATCCTGGGAGTCCCCCTGTGTGTCTCCAAGCCAAAGGTGTGAGCAGTGCATACAGTGTGTGTGTGTGTGTGTGTGTGTGTGTGTGGGTGTGTGTGTGTGTGTGTGTGTATGTGTGTGCCTGCATGCTTGCATGCATTTGTCTGGTCTGAATGCCGACCTGTGTGCGTGCATGTGTGCATATAGATTATGTGTGTGTGTGTGTGTGTGTGTGTGTGTGTGTGTGTGTGTGTGTGTGTGTGTGTGTGTGTGTGTGTGTGTGTGTGTGTGTGTGTGTGTGTCTGTCTGTCTGTCTGTCTGTCAGCCTGTTTGTGTCTCTCTGTGGGCTCTTGCTGTTGATATTCATGACATCAACTAATGGATTTCTGTACATTGACAAACTTGTCTTTTTTCATATCTATCCTTACAGGAAAAGCCATGTTATTCTTCATACTGAAACATGAAGAAATAAGGCACAGGAAACAAGACCTCAGTGGAAAGACGGCATCATTCTGAGACCCAGAACACACTTGTTTATGGAAATGAAGCGTGATGCAAATGATGAAAATTAGTCAAATTACACTTTCAGATGAGTTTGTGTGGGATTGTATGCATCTCCATCACATTCTGAATGCATATGAAATCTTGCACAAACACACACAGCTGTTAGCTGCTATGTTACATTATCAACTTATGCTAATGGGCTTTAGGGAAACTGCTAAATCTATTTTATCTCTTACATTACAGTGAAAAAGTTACGACAAGACATGTATGCTAGGAAGGATGATAGATATATAGAGAACGGATCAGGTGACTGGCTCCGACCCTTTCTCTATATATCTATCATCATTCAGGACTGTTTCAAGTGCCCCATGCAGTTAAGCCTAGTCTTGAACTAAAATCTTTTTTCACAGAAGATTCTGATTTAGCCCTGTATGTTCTGTTTTAGGCCGGTAGACTTTGACTAGGCCTAAAACATGTTTAGACAACAAGCCTTTTATTCATAGATGCCTTAATTCTACAGTACATATACATTTTTTGTAAACAGTACATATGCTTTCTGTGTACTGAACCTATGAATATAGTGTAGTACTGTGCTACTATAAGCACTTGTCTAAAGCCGAGCATAAGTATGCTACAAGACATGCAGCAAAAAATCTACTCTGGTCCAACACAGATTTAATCAAATGTGTTCACTCAAAAGCACAAATTGATATTTGACATAAAAATAACTGCATTTTATGGTATTTTATGATTTTATTTAAAATCAAAAACAGTTCAGTGCCTGTCAAACCCGTTTTAACCTAAATAAGTAACCTGCTGTGCATATGTAGTCCTGGTTCTGTAGTTCTAGTAGTTTCTAGTAGTTCAGATCAAGCCATTCAGTATTCTACCCAACACCCTGCGACACTTTGCTCCACATGCTGTGAATCATGATTGCTTATTTTGTTGCTTTGTGTCCTCTACTGTGTCTCTTTGGATAAACGTGTTTGCTAAGTGTAATGTAATGTATGTAATGTATGCTGTGTTAAGAAAAACAGAACCTGTACCTATACCTAGGGGTGTACCTATGGTCTGTTGAGTTCAAGTAATCAACAACATTTTGCCACAGCCACACACTGCATCTTTAATTTGCAGTAGACATTTAAGTAAAAAAAAACCTTTATAGCCCAACAAAGGAATTACCTAGCCTGGATGTCACACCAAGCTCATAGAGAGATCTCATAAGCAAGAAGTTATCTATGAAATGCCTCTGTATACTACTGGACAGAGCTACAACCAATTAAACCACTGATTCCGATGGCATACGCGTAAGCTCATTTTTCATTGGTTCCCTATTTCAGGGGCAAAGGATCAGCTGGAAATAGGCTGGTTGGCCACTCTGTTTTTAACACAAAATTCTATGCAGAATCACAGGCAGTATGGGCAGGCCCAGGCTAGGAATTATCTACACCTGATGAAAACCTGACCAATCAGGCAAGTACTGAAGTGAGCTGTGTACACTGAGGCTGATGCCACTATTCCACTGTATCTGTTGCAGTTCTTTTCAACCAGTGAGGTTGAAACCACAGATCTTGCAGTAAAGAATTAACCAAATCAGAACTGACTCCTGATACACTGAGCAATACTCTACAAGCACTGTCTTTGGTTGTGTATGTGTGTGTGTGCATGTTTATATGTCTATGTGTTTTTGTGTGCATGTTTATATGTCTATGTGTTTTTGTGTGTATGTACAGTGTGTATGTGTGTGTGTGTGTGTGTGTGTGTGTGTGTGTGTATGTGTGTGCGTGCATACATAAGTCTGAGAGAAACATGCATTAGTGGGGAAATGGTATTCTGGTGGGTAGGAGGGGGGGATGTAGATGAGGTTTGGGGGCTGGGGATTTTTTTTTTCTTCCTCCTCTACAACAGATTTCTGTCAGACAAAATGGAGCATTAGCACCGCTTCGGTGTCCAAAGGGTCCCGGCTGTTGCGTTCTTGTGAGGTCCAAAGCGCGGCGATGCACCTCGGCGCCAAAGCAGGCGCTCTGTCAGACAGCATGCTTGAGAGGGGGAGCAGTCCATGTGTCTAGACCTCCATCTCGGCTAACCTGCTAGCACAGAAGGACGTGCAAAACACCCAGCAGATGATCCAAGAGGAGCAGAGCCTCCACCCCCCCCCCCCCCCATCCTCTCTTGCTTGCTGCCATGTGGGAGGTTTAGGCTCATGGTGGTTGGTGTGCAGTAAACTCCTCTATGCAGACACTTTCATTCTTCTGACCACTTTCAAAGTTATGGATGAAGATCGTTTTTGCTTTTGCTCCCTCCTCTTTTTAAGGTACATATCCTGCATTTAGCTTCTTATACTAATGGCAACACAAGTAACACAGGGCGCTTAGGGGCCTTGGGGTGATGAGAAGAGAGGTCCAGGGTGACAGATGCATTTATCAGACTGGTGAAACAACTTGATACTGCTAAAACTACGATCATCATGTAGTGTAATTTCGATTCTAACCATTAATTTACTGTACAACTGATTCCTTTACTTAGACCAGATTTTATATTCTTCTACATTCACCTGAACCATTTTCATTGGCCTTTCACTGTTCTTCTATGCTCACCATACATGTGACTGCAAGTGAATGTCCTAATTCATACTGAATCTAACCTTTAAACTGTTTATATCAAAATGTCATAAAGCCAAGCCTTTCTTCTCCACAACCAGTTTCTCTCGGCTCTCGCTGCGTTGAGAGTCGGGGAGCCCCTGCTGTCTCTGGACTGGCTAGTTTGGCTCGGCCGCTGCTGGGCCCCATCTGACGGGTGGCCCCTCCATCTGAGCGGAGCCATCCAGGCCCCCCAGTCTGCCTGCCGGCGAGTGCGCCCAGGCACCGGAGACGCAGATTGTTGTCGGCCATTTACATGTAAATACAGAGACCAGGCCTGCGTCTGGGGTTCAATATTGAGGGGATCCTTTGCACCAAGGACAGCATGCAGGTCTCTCCGCCTGTGTGGGGATTTATGGGAGCATGCCGTGTGTGTGTGTGCATGTTTATGTGTACGCATGTGTGTGTGTATGTGTTTGTGTGTGTGCATGTGAGCGTACAGTCTGCTTGGTCACATATGCAGTAGCCAAATAGCCCTAGATTGTTTAAATACAATACATTATGCTCTTCCAACTGTATTGTTTCTACATTCATTCTGTCGAATAAGATCATTCATTATTGTTGTGTTGCTGTGATGTGTTTTTTTTGGATAACCGTTAAGTACATGATACAAAGTTGCATTTTTTATACATTCATTCTTTCATTCTCTTTGATGCTGTCTTTGATGCTTGTCAGAGATTTGTCAGGAGACACATTCGTTGGTACATTGTTTGTATGACAGTGAGCTTTCACTGGCTAAATTAGAAAACTGAAAAGATGTATTGAAAAGTATTTACAGATTTTTATTGTTAATTAAGAATATTATGAGATATTCCGCTATTGCTTGGAACACATAGAATAAATTAGCCAATATTTTTTATTTGGTCTACAACTAACTAACGAACATGCACATCTTGGAAGACATAGTCTGGCTTATAGCCCATTAAGTCCCACAGGAGACAGGCAAATCTGATACAGAGGGACAGAAGCATGGCAAAAAAAAAGATCTAAGAAAAAAAGAAAAAGAAAAAGAAGAGTGCTAGGATTCCCTGGGCATCACTCCCTTACTGTGGGGTCAGGCTTAACCCATTAAACATGTCGACAGAAAGCCCCCTCCCTCTAGCATATGCCTCTGTACTCAGTGGAGGCTGCTGCTCTTCCCATGTTTCTTCCACGAGCTCGCTCTCATACCGGCGCAGGGAAGTGTTAAAACTCTACATTCGCACGTCTGACTCACGGCTTTAACCACCACACGGAGGCAGGAGCACAAGACTCTCCTGTGGTGCAAATCTGTTTGTGTCCCCCTAGTCTACAGGAAAAAAATGGGGGAGAAGAGGGGTGGGGTAGGTGGAGAGAGAGGGGGTGGGGGGAGATGGAAGAGAGATGGGGTAGCAAGCAGAGAGGATGCAATTGATGGGAAAATTACAACGAGAGGTGGTGGGTGGGGCAATCAGGAGAGTAAAGACATAAAATAAAGAAAAGAATCCGAGGAGGCTTCTGTATTGGGCAGAATAGGACAACAATGAGTGAGAGGGAGAGAGTGATTGAGTGTAAGAGAGAGAGAGGGAGAGATTGATTGAGAGAAAGAGGGAGAGTGATTGAGTGTAAGAGAGAGAGAGGGAGAGAGTGATTGAGAGAGAGAGGGGGAGAGTGGAAAAATCGGGGCCGAAATGCAGTTTCTCAGTCAGGGTCAGAAAAGTGATAAAAGCCCTCCTTGTTTGCTCGTAACAGCACCGTTGAGGCGATCAGTGACTGTGTGCGTGAGCAGTGTGTGTATGTGTGTGTGTATGTGTGTGTGCCTGAGCAGTGTGTGTGTATGCGTGTGTGTGTGTGTGTGTGTGTGTGTGTGTGTGTGTGTGTGTGTGTGTGTGTGTGTGTGTGTGTGTGTGTGTGTGTGTGTGCACGCACATGTGCGTGTTGTATTAGCCACTGTGGTTCTATGAAGCATCAAAGTGCTTCATCCCCCCTACTCTCCATAGTCTTCTGCTTCTCTTTTATTATTCCCTCATCCATCCATCTATCCATCCATCCATCCATCAATCCAACCATCCATCCACCCATCCATCCTACACCATGGACCAAACAGTGAGTGCTGGGGAGGTTGGATCCCCTAGTGGGTGAGAGTCCAACCAGACATGAATATCCAGCCTTGTCTTTTAAACTTTTAGCGCCTGCATCCCTCCCGGAACCTGTACGGTCTGGTCATCCGCTATTTGCCCTGTAATACCACCAGGGGTAGTGTGGAGAGGTGGTGGTAGGGGTGGGCAACACATGACGTGAGACAGAGGTAGAACTGGGTCAGAGTAAGGGAGAGAGGGAGAGCCTTTTGATGAAGGAGAGGGTGAGAAGGAGGCCAGTAATGGAAGGTGCACTGAGACAACATTGGAGATGAGCTGAAGAAAGACAATTTTTACTATTTGTTTTTTCTCCTTTAAAAATGAATCTTTTTCCCAAACATGAGAGCTTTGACAGCAAGCTGTCTTCTGCATGATTTTATCACCATTGGGATCAACTGACTAACACCAGCCTGACCCAGTCACATGCCAAAAAAGTCTCTCTCTCTCTCTCTCTCTCTCTCTCTCTCTCTCTCTCTCTCTCTCTTTCTTTCTTTCTCTCTTTCTCTCCTTCTCCTTCTGCTTTGCTGGCTCTGTCTCCCACACCAACACTTGTGCTGTCTCACTTGTGCTGGTATTTAGATACTGCATCCTTGTAAAGCCAAAATCCAGTGAAACCATGTTGACTGTATCATCTGTATATTGTGAGCCTTTAAATCAATATTCTTCATTCTTGTTGCATATAGGATTCCAGCGTAAGCAAAGCCTACTGATGGATTAACACCACAATATATCAAAATTACATTATGTACAACACCCCCCCACCACCACCCCCGCAACCCGCACCCGCACACACACACATACACACACATACACACATACGCATGTCACAGGGATACAGAATATAAAAATCACATCACAAAAACAATGCGGTTTTCTTTGGTCAGGGAGCGAGAGACAGAGGGAGAGTGAGAGAGAGAGAGCGAGAGAGAGAGAGAGAGAGAGGGAGGGAGAGAGAGAGAGAGAGAGAGAGAGAGATACATATTCATAGCCACACAGCAAATTCAAGTTCAGTGTCTGTGCATGAAAGGATATGTTCTAAGAAAGCATTAAAGCAGTGATGTGCTGTGCATCCATGTGTCTTTTAACGTACTTATGTACATAGCATATTGTAAAGAATTCCCTTGGCTCTCAGGATGGATGTAAAACTAAGATGAAAAGGACTCATTCGTTACACTGAATGGCTCTGCGGCAGAAAATGCATAAGTTACCAAATTTTATCCTGGTTTTACCTGAGGAGAATTTTAATCGATTTTGCCATATTAGTTCTTAAAGTCGTAGCGTTTTTTTAACCCACCAATGTTATTGCAATGATGTCTATTGTCAAACAAACAATACAAGTACATCTGTTATCCCATGCTCTGTAACATGCATAAATGATAAATTGATTTCACATAAGTTGACCACATGCGGGCAAGGTTGGGTAATACTCCCCCCGGACAAAAATGCATGGGATGTCACTCGCTAAGTTAATATGAAATATACTCCCTTGCAGGGTGGCTTGAAAAAGACATTTAATTTAATAACCCACGTTTAAGTCACTCGGCTAGAGTAGAGCCATGTCCATTTCTTTTATGGGCGCACGTCCGGAGAATCATCGCCTTGTTATGGACATCCCGTGTGTATCGTTTATGCGAGAATAAATCCACGGGAAGATAATATGATGGGTGTCTGAACGCAGGTCGCGGAGCGTCCTGCAGCCCCTCTCGTTTCCCACCTCCCCTCCTGCCAGGGGTCTTCGTGGCGGGATCCACTAATGAGACTTGCGTTATTAATCCTTGCAATGGGGTACATGAATTCACTTTGCCGCAAAGGCTACAGCAGCCGCTTTGGCCCATAAACCTGGAATGCGCCCCTTTCATGTGCTCGACTGATTATCTACCCTGACAACAATATGGTAAGACTTCCCTTCCCCTGTCGCGCAGCCTCTGGCCTCGGGCCATCGGAGGTCATCGTGAGCGCTCTTAGACTTTTATTGGTGGTCAAGGAACATGCTGACAGGTCAGAACGGGAGCTCCTTTACGAGTGCGTGTAAACTTCGGCCTCATTTGGAATTAATCCTATGCGCGTACCGCATATAAATCACATTTATTTTGTTTTCTCAATTTCACTGACCGCTTTTCGGAGTCGTTGTAGAAAAACTAACAAACTCTTGAACTCGTGTGGTTTTTACCCCACATTCGTCCAACTTTTATAGTTTGTTTCATTAGATGGTTCCATCGCTTCTCATCCGTTAAACCAGCAAAGTATAACAGCAAACTGTATTGACAAAATCATACGTAACGAAGAGTTGAAGTGTTTACCATATGTTTTTATTCAATCTTTACACTAACTGAGTAGGTTTGTTTGGATCATTTCAAATATTTAAAATATTTTAAACCTCAAAAAGCTTGCACGCCAACTAAAACAAGTTGGATTCATGTAACACTCCAAGTGCTGAAAATTCCGAAATGTCCGCATTCTGCAGAAGTGATGCGACTCAACGGTTAGGTCTGTGTTTGCCTTATCAGATGCGCCACTGTGTTTGCACCCCTGTACCATTAGCCCTAGTGGTCTCAGGTATGTACGTGGATAAGAGGTACCATACCACGGTATGTGCGGGGGTGCTACTCTGGACGCAGCGAAATGTGATTGTCACATCTCGACTTTGCGCGGAAGTGTGACGTGACAGTGCAAAGGATGCCAGTTTCTGCCCCACTCCTCAACACAGACAGCCGGCTCATAGCTCAGGCACAACTTGGTTTAAATATCACCTCAAGTCGTCACTGTAGCTTTTGTCAAATTTAGTGCAATACATGCATTTTGCTTGCACAAACCCCTGCCCTAAATTACTGATATGATGATGTTAAAAGTATTTAAGGAAAGTGTGCATTTTTTCATATAGGGCCTACATGTATATTATTGTCTTTTATTAGATCCACACTCCCTTTGCTTGTCGTTGACTTCTTTATTATATTAACATCAAAATGAGCCTTTATTTAAATCCTCTGAGGTGTCTAACCAGCAGTCAACAGTGATAGACTGCCTTCTTTGGAGCAGAAATTGGGAGACTTGTGTTGGAGAGTAACCCTGCTGGCCGGCTCCTAGCTGGACCTGTGCCAAATTCAGACTTTAATTTAAGGAGCAGCAAGGGTCCAGCAGTCCCGAGACCAGAGACTGCAGGGCCATTTCCTCCACTATGGCCAAGCTAGTTAATATCCAGATAAAGGCAGGTTAGTTCTCTCTCCTTAGCCCAGATATATTTAGAGAATAGGCTACGTTTGAAAGGAACCTGACAAGGAACCTTTGAGACCCTGTTGTCCCTTAAGGTTTTTATCCGATTCTAAAAGCACAGTATTGATTTTGAGTTATCCTCCTTCACCCCATGTCACCCTCTCTCTCTCTCCCTCTCTTCAGTAGCTCCCCAGTAGTGTGTGGGGCTTTAGGTATGTTTTCCCTGCAGACTTTAATTCGAGACTTGAGGAGGAAGAGACAGGAGCACGGAGGGGTGAAAATAAGATAATTCGTGGAGACACGACGGACGGCTGCCATGGCGTCAAATCACAGCCCCCCCTCGCCGTTGAGGGACAGCCACTCAGGCAAAAGGGCATCCTGGGATATGTGGCGGGGCCTTCAAGGCCTCAGCTGACATCTTGAGCCACGCCGCTGTGCTCCCCAAACAGCCCAGCGACCAGATTTTGATTTCCTCTCCGTGGCACGACCCAATCTGCCTCCAGCAGGGCAGACCCCCCTACCACCACCCCACCACACCACACCCCACTCAGCAAACCCCACACCACCCCATGCCTCTCCCTTTTGACAGATTTTTAGCTCCTTTTCCCCACATTCTTCACAACACTAACACAATTTCAAGCAGACAATTCAGTATGAACTCACAGTACACAAATATCAAACACAGGTGTGTTGCTTTGTCACATTATTGTTATTATTATTATTATTTATTTATTTTAATAAGGGAGAGAGAGAGAGAGAGAGAGACAGTGAGAGAGAGAGAGAGAGAGAGAGAGAGAGAGAGAGAGAAACAGAGAGAGAAACAGAGAGAGAGAGAGAGAGAAAGAGAGAGAGAGAGAGAGAGAAAGAGAGAGAGAGAGCATCTAAGTCAGAGAGTAGAGGTCTGTGTATGCAGGTATGGGTATAATAAGAGTAATATTTTAGACATAAATATATTTCGGCAGACCCTGTGTTTGTATGTTATAGGGATGAATAAATGATTACATCAATGAATACATTGCTAAGTACATTAGGGGAATATGATTTGCCCTCAGTGTACCCCAGTGTACTATCTTTGATAGTCCAAGGACAACTCAGATCACTGTTTACTGAGAAGAAACTGCTGTCATTTCACTGTGGTCCAAATACTGACTGTGACAGGAACTTTGTTCTCTGACACACCCTACAATTTTAGTGTTGGAGTGACTATTGCAAATTATCGTCAGCAGAGAGCACTATACAGACACAAGACATTAATCTATAGACAATATATTGGCAACACTGCTATATCACGGCTATATCGTTGTGTATCAATATGTTCTTACTTTCAATTATGATGCAGCCATAGGATAACCAATAAAATCAAATCAAGTGATGTTGATAGGCTTAGTTCGAGAAAATTAAAAAAAAAAATGTTTCATATTACCGAGCCAAAATACATTATAATGTTGTTGGGCTGAGATAAATGCTTTAGGTAGTCGTGTATTTGTCATGTGTAAAGTTTCAATTTTGTTTCACACATTAAAACGTCAAGCTGGTGAATGAGAGAAGAGTCTTTCCGGGTAAGCGCGCGCTGTGCGAGGGGCGGTCTTAAGTGTTTTGTGTCCTCACGTGCCTACCGCATTTGCCTTAAATGTCTCCGCTGCGTTTCTTGTGTGTGTCAAGTGCGCGGGGGTTATCGAGTTTTAACAACGCATGTCTTTTAGCTAAGCTGTCTCTTCGTTCAGCATCACAAGCGCCTTCAGATGGAAAAATAATTGCCCATTCTCCCTCAGCTTTACAGGGAGAGGTCCGCTGGGATCTGTACGCGCCTATTTCTTTTACGTGACTGCATGATTATCTCGAGATAATCAGATATTATTTTATACCGGATTTATAGGCGGCAGAGTCCAGTGCGTTCCGAAATAGGCCTACTTATTTTTCTTGATGCCGAAAGTTTGTCTTAACACAACTAATCATATTCCCTCTTGCCTACATGTTGTCTTAGTGGGCTGTGTGTGATTGCATACATTGCTGTAGGTCTACTTCGAATATGGACATGAATAAGCTGATCATCCAAAATTAGGCTTGAGGGCAGGCTACTTAGGTTGGCCTCACAGCTACTGTTACTTACCACAGTCTTTAAATCTAATGCATTTTGGGGATGCTGTGACGCTTTATTTTTTAACTACACAAAACGTGAAAAGTTTGCATGAAAGAGAGCATTAAAGAGACACTTTATAAAATAAAATAAAAAAACAAACAAAAACAAATCCTCACAGGTGACGCCCCCTCGCCAAAACTTTTGCACGCCTTTCAGTCAGTCACGGTTAAAAAACAGGAGTAAGTCCTCCTCATCAGAAACTCTGACATGTTCTTTTTTTATTTCGAATTTACTTTAAGAATCCGAGCGTTTTTTATTCGTCCGATGAAAATAATGTAAGTCACTATTTACCGGACGTCAAATTTGGTTTAGGGCTTGGTTTAATTTTTTTTCTTCTAACGTTGTCCCAACAAATCCTGGACGGATTCCAGATTGTTCTACATCTAAACTCCGGTGCACGTGTCAATTGATCGACCACGGAATCAGTTATGGTCGCTCCACTTCAATAGCTGGTATTTCCAGCCGCCACGGTTCATACGGCTTTTCTTGACACAACGGCTATCTGACGGCCTGTACACAGTCTTCGTTTGTAGAGCAGAGAAGACTATAATATAAATGGTTGTAAAATCATCCCCCAGGTAAGTAGGCCAGCACTGTACAGCCTGCTAATCTAATGACCTCTTTCGTCTACAAGCCAGTGTTGTAACGCTTGCCGTGTTCTTGCATGTTTTAAGAGTTAGGTTTCAATTGTTTAAGTCGACAGTTTTCTTTGGTGGAGGAATCAAAGACATAAGCAAATGGTCAGGAGTTATTTTATATATGAAGATCTGTAAGCAGCAGTACCGTTGTCAGTACCGTAATTGTGTTTCTAATTAAATTAATGTGATGTTTGTCAGCCAATGAGCAGGCGAGGAGCGACGATTGTCTCGGATCTTGTAAAAACCCCTCCCATCAAACTTGTGGTACTTTGGGGTATGAGTAGAGAGCCGTCCTATATAAGAGAAGAGCAGCTTATCTGTCACACACACACGCGCACACACAGATAAAAGGACAGAAGCTAAACATTGGAGGTGCAACTTAGATGGTCTGTGTCTTTCTACAGGGGCCATAGAGAGAATATTAACCAGGACGCCAGTCGTGCGTTCTGGTTCGGTTCGGCAATCTATTTCGGAATCCTCTGAGTCGCAGTGATTTTTTTTCGTCGTTTAGTTAAGAATGCAGTTAGAGAATATTCTGCCCAGCGCATCTATCAACTTACCCAAAACCTTTTATAATTTATCTTCTTCAGAAAGTACTACCAATAGTCCGGGGTCGGCGCAGATTGACTACCAAGACGTGGAGCGAACGGAATCAGAGACAACTAACGGGCCCAAGAAATATAGTGGTGTTGGAAACGCAATGATGGGCGAGGGAGAGAGTGACAACTTCTCCGGGACTAAAACTGCTCCAGATGGAAGAAAAAGTTCACCAGTCATCGGCGAAGATGACCTTACCAGCAGCCGTCGCTATAACATAGACGAACTCGGTTCTGACAGGTACTTCATCTCCTCAACACAGCCCAGCACCGACGTGGCGAACCCATGTTCTCTGTTCCCATACGGTCAGACCGGGACTGTGTATAGTGGGTCAAACGGCTCTCGGTATTCGGCTTCACTGCATTATGGATCGGTCTTGCCACCGACAGGGTTCTCATCAGCTGTCTGTGCCAGTCGGAGTCAGTTTGCAACAGGGTATCAGTTTGGGCAAGGTCCCGGGTGCCTGTATCCGCCCTACCCGGGAACAGGTTCGGGTATAAGCTCAATGCCTATCCCGGGCTCCGCCGGAGGAGCAAGGGCTCAGGTTTATCTGTGCAACCGTCCTCTGTGGCTGAAGTTTCACCGACACCAGACAGAGATGATAATCACCAAACAGGGCAGGTAAGGGATGCGAAATGGTCATCCAAACGTAATGTATTTAAGATAGCCTACTAAATGTGGACCTATTGCTTTGCAACCTAATGCGTGACAGGCCTATCTTCCACTACATGCTGTTTGTCGATGACCTGCATCATTTATATTGTTGTAAGGCGTTATGGTTACACAATTGTTTTCTTCAATCAAATAATTTATAACTATTTAGAACTTATTTTATGGTGGCTTGCCTCATTTTCCCCCAAATATGTTTCAGCCATTATTTACCACGCAGCTTTTTAAAATAATAATAATAATTTAAAAGCATTGAGATTTTTCTGATGTTCGCTTTGACTTCACTACTAATCAAAATGTATTTTTTATTTGACAGGCGGATGTTTCCTTTTTTAAGTTTCAACATCACGGGACTGAATTTAACGGCGCATTACAACGTATTTGTGGAGGTTGTTTTGGCCGACCCAAACCACTGGCGTTTCCAAGGGGGTAAATGGGTTACCTGTGGAAAAGCGGATAACAACATGCAAGGTAGATTATATTATTGTAAAACTCCAAACTCCTCAGTGCTCGCCCAGTGCGCGCCTGTCTGTGGCCAAAAAGAGCGCTAAAAAGTAATGGAAATCAAACATGGAAAAAATGCCTTTAGTTTTAATAAATGTAATACATTTAGTCATGGCGCCATTCTTCATAATTGTTTCTTTCATAAAAATGTGTAATTCGTTATTACTTTTCAAATTATATGTATAATTGAATTGTATTTTGTTCTTGCATGCATCTGAACTAGTCCATAATATGTCTGCAAATTGACATGATTCAGGCTCTCTCTACAATTTAATTTAGATTAAATTAAAAATAATAATAATAATAAAAATAATAATAATAATAATAATAATAATTATTATTATTATTATTATTATTATTATTATTGTTATTATTATGCCAGTTAATTTAAAATAATTTACACACATAAACCATTAGAACTTTTAACAAACAATAATAGGCTACTAAACAAATGACAATTTTGCTTCATTTTCAAATTTGCTTAATTAAGGAAGGCAATAGCACTTTTTATTTTAATTTTTTTTAAAAATTAGAAACATAAATGCCTGTCTTGTTTGGCTGTTTGTCTTTTAGGAAATAAAGTGTATGTTCACCCTGAGTCTCCCAACACTGGAGCCCACTGGATGCGACAGGAGATCTCCTTTAGCAAGCTCAAACTAACCAACAATAAGGGGGCCAACAATAACAACACGCAGGTACATTTCTCATGTGTGGCAGCTGAGATTAAGTACACTATTTTTTACGTAACTCATGAAGCACATCTGTCTGTTGATGCATTCTTATAGGTGTCTTTCACTGCCTTCGTGAAACACAATTTATTAAGCTCTTTTACTGTGCAAGCTTTATTCAGAGATGCACCCTTCAACCAATTTTATTTCTATAAACTAATGTATGTGGTGAAAGCACAGTCCACCTCTGCGACACTGACACTCAACACCATCGCTCACACCTCTCTCACACACACACACACACACACACACACACACACACACACACACACACACACACACACACACACACACACTTTTGCTCACTCGTACTGCATCTCTTTAGTGGTTTTAACACATGACATGTCTTGCATGTTTGCCTTTTGCTAGATGATTGTCTTGCAGTCGTTGCACAAATATCAGCCGCGCCTGCACATCGTAGAAGTGACGGAGGACGGCGTAGAGGACATGAGCAACGAGACAAAGACTCAGACCTTCACTTTCCCCGAAAACCAGTTCATCGCTGTCACCGCTTACCAGAACACTGATGTGAGCTCACAACTTTTCCTGTTTGTTTCTTGTAACTTGTGTCTGTTTGTGCTTGCATCAGCCCTTCACTTGGCCCTCAGTGCTGAATAACACCAGGAAGAAGGGTCCACACACTCGCAATCCTTTTTTGCCTTTTGCTTGGCCACAGTGGCACAGTGAAAGACAAAAAAAGGAATTGAAGTGTGCGGACCCTTCCTCTTGGATTTTATTTTGACACTTTTTGTCCTGCATCTGGACCCAGTGTGTGCACAAAGACTTTTTGTTGTTTTTGTACATAAACCTCACTGGTGTCTGACCCTAAGATTCATTTTCTCTTTTACGGCACAGATCACACAGCTGAAGATTGACCACAATCCCTTCGCTAAAGGCTTCAGAGACAATTATGACTCGTATGTACATATACACACCTGCATTATTTTTTATTAATTTATGCAATAAAGCATTATTTTTATTTGTGGATATATTTAGATATTCATCAGAGACTGCTAGGACCTTTTTAGATGCTCTAAACTATAATTGTGCACATTTTGATAGATTTTAAAGCTTGTTTAGTTATAGGCTCCCCTCTGACCTCCTCTTTCCATGTCTTATCTCTTTTGTTCATCTCCTCATCTTTCCTCTGTCCTCACAGGATGTACACGGCCCCGGAGAGCGACAGACTGACGCCCTCCCCCACAGACTCCCCCCGCTCCCACCAGATTGTGCCGGGGGCACGCTACGCCATGCAGCCCTTCTTCCAGGACCAGTTTGTCAACAACCTGCCGCAGAACCACCGCTTCTACGCCAGTGAGCGTGCTGTGCCCCAGACCAACGGCCTTCTCTCTCCCCAGACTGACGACACGGCTGCTGCCGCGGCCGCCAGCGCCGCCTCGGCCCAGCGCTGGTTCGTGGGCTCGGTCCAGCAGACGGGCTCGTCCTCCAAACTGGACCTGCCGTACGACGGCGACTACTCCACCTCGGGCCTGCTGTCCTCCTACGGCATCAAGCCGCTGCCCCTGCAGACGTCCCACGCGCTCAGCTACTACCCCGACTCGGCCGCCTTCATGGCTGCCGGCTGGGGCAGCACCCGGGGGGCCTACCAGCGCAAGATGACCACTGGCCTGCCCTGGTCCCCGCGGCCCAGCCCCCCGGCCTTCGCAGAGGACCCGCTGGGTGCTAAGGACAAGCTGCAGGATGAGGGGGCCACAGCAGCAGCAGCAGCCGCCACCACCACAACCGCCGGTGGAGTGGGTGCAGCCACCACCTCATCCTGGATGGAGACCCCGCACTCGCTGAAATCCGTGGACTCTACCGACTCGGGGGTGTACTCCATGGTCTGCAAGAGGCGCCGCTTGTCTCCTGGGGGGTCGAGCACAGACACCTCGCCAACTATCAAGTGCGAGGACTTGACCACTGATGAGTACAACAAGGACAGCCAGAAAGGAATGGGCTATTACACCTTCTACACCAGCCCTTAGAGACAGACATGACCATTCTCCCTCAAATGTATAGATTCTTGGCTATTTTGTCTTATTTTTCATGACAAAAAGGTGATTATGCCCTTTTAATGCATTTTTAGAAGTTTTATCAGAAGGTGCCAAAGCTTAGTGCCCTCCTATTGTGCAACTGATTTCCCTATGTACATGACAGGTGGTTTGGTTTTCCCCCCAGAAATATGATTTGCTTAATCTTCTCTGAAGCATGTCCCCAAATTTTATCATTTTATTATTTTTATTAAATGCTGTGAATTTCTCTTAAATTTTATTTAATATCAATTTGTTGTACAGTATTTGTGCACTTTAGATTGTGATGTATCTTGTACAAATTGTCTACATGGCTCTGTAATGAAATGAATAATAAAAATGTGCTTTTCATAAAGTAATTTTTGTGCACCCTCGGAGCTCTCTCCTTATTTCTTTCTTGCCTGTAATCCAATATATTCGTTGGTTAATAATAGGCTAGTTGGAATTCTAGTGCGATTTTTGTCGTTGGCATATGATGGCGGTTACTACACCATTTCAAAACTCTAGATAAGAAGCTAGGTAATTAGGCCAGCGCCTGTCGTAATCATACTGCTTTCCATGCTTACTGCAGTTTAATGTGAATAAGAACGACAGGATAGATCTGCCTTTGACTTTTCACTTGTTTCATGTTGCAAGACCGCTTAAGCAGCTTGGGAAACAACGCAACGGTTAGTTGCTGTTTGGAGCTGCGGTCATAAATGCGGTGACCATCAGCACTTTGATCCTCTGAACTTATTGACATTGGACACACCGCCTGACGGAAAGGTTTGCTAGGCTATACAATACAGCATTCGCGGCACGTGGTTAGGCTTTTCAAAAAATGAAAACGAATTGTATTATCAGTGGTCAAAAGGTTGCAGAGATATGAATTCATACATTCGCCACGTCAAAAACCCCAAATGTGGTGGCTTTTCTTTAGCGTTGAGCGAGAAAAAAAACGCAAAAGGTCAATGTTTAATTAATCCCTATCATACACCGTATTTCCTCAGCGATAAAGACTGCAAGGGTAACCATAACTCGTTTGAGGAAATGTAAATGGTTATGTAAATGTTATTTCTGTAAGTAGCAGCAAATATTTGCTTAAAGTGGAATTAAACGTAGGCTAATGACAAGAGAAGACCTTTGCCATAAGTATTAGATAAATGACGATTTGTTTACAAGGTATGCTGAACTTACTGTCCTCAGTGGGTTCAATTGAAATGAATAATCATGGCACTCCCACTTACAGAAACTTTGCTCATATCCTTGGAAGTGTGAAACTTCAACTCCCATTTGAATTGATTTAAATACGCTGGTATTTTAAGTCTAATTAATTCTGTTGTCAGACTCCTTGACAGAAAGTGAGGAGTCTGCCTAACTCCAATTAACACCTTGTAATGAGACCAAGTACTGATTGCTCCGGCCTCCCAGGAAAGCTGCAAGAAAATTGACTGGTGAGGGGTGAGGGGAGAGAAAAGTGGGAGAAGAGAGACGCAGGGAGGAGAGCATCGGGGATACAGGCGAGGAAAGAGAACAAGCTAAAAATGTACCTTGTTTGCTTCAAGCTACTGCTCTGCGTCAGCGAATCCTATTTGATAGCACCTGCTGGAGTATTCCAGTGCATCCCTGTGTGTGTGTGTGTGTGTGTATGCACAGATAATAGACAGCCGTGTGCTCTGTCCTGCATTGTTATGCATTGGGGTAAGTAAGGGGTAGGGGGCAAGATAGCGAAGTTTCACAGGTGTGCCTTTGGAGGGTTCAGGATTCCAAGGTCTTGCAGGCCTGTTCCAAACATCTGGACTGACAGGTCTCCCCTTTGGGCTGTGATGCTGCAGTGCTTGGTAATTGGTAAGGGGAGTATATTTACACACACTATCTTGAGGCCTTCACCTGGAGTCTGTATTTTTGATTAAAAAACAATCTAACAACCAATACTTCACTTTTGTCACATTGTCAAACAGAAACTATAAAGTGAAGTAAAATTGTGAAGTCAAATGTGTAGAGTAAACATGAAATTGCTGAATCGGTGACAGAGAGAGAGGAGGGAAAGAAACGGGTGAAAAGAGACAAAGACATAATATGGAGATGATCAAAGATGGAACAAAAAACAAAGAATTGCGAAAGTGAGATGTTTACAGTCTTTAAAGGTTGCCATTTTGTTACTTAGAAAGAGAGAGAAAGAGAGAAGTAGTTGTACACACACACACAACTTTCCTCATGCCACTGTACAGACAAAGGCAGGCGGCCGACACATGACAGAGGCAGGCAGGCAGGCAGGGCGCCAGAGCCCCAGGAGCCGTGGCGGGTCAAAACTAAAACAACAAGTCGATAGACTCGCCGCCGTTTTACAAGCATTCATGCAAGAGCTACAGGAATCAATAGACACTTGGACATTGTCATGCTTAAACTCCGAGTATAGTGACTCGTGTTCATCTTGCCTGCGACTCCATGGTCTGAGAGAGCTTTCACTTGCAGTGTAGTTTAATACTTATACTTAATAATGTTTAGTAAAAGGAAGGAGCAGCCCCATGTTTCGGGCTCTGGGGTCTGGTTTAGACTTCTGTTTTCCAGTTAAAGGTGACTGAAGTAGCAGTACATATTAGTTTAACCCCTGGATGCCCGTGAAACAGGGTGTCAGATGCCCTGTTCAGCATCAAAACATTTCTCCCAGTGAGATTCCTGAATTTGTAAGTGCCATGAAGGATGCAATGTCTAATTTGTCACATAACATGATGGGTAGAAGAATGCCTAAGGGAAGAGGAGAGCAGAGCCTGGAGATGAAGGTGAATGGCCAAGTGTCGTACGCACAACACGACCACAGGACAGAACCTAAACTTGCACTTCAAACTCTCTTGCACTTGCACTTTAACGGCCCTCAGACCGTTAAAGGAGAATTATCTGGGTCATTTTCATGGGTATAAAACTTGCTTAAAAATGGTAACATGTTGCTAGTAACATGTTGCTAGTAACATGCTTAAAAATGGTAACATGTAGCTATTTCCTTTTATTACATTGTTCATATTTAAAACAATATAACGTTAACACTTTATTTGGTAACACTTTATTTGAAGGATTTTCAGTTCATCAATAACGCATAAAAATTAATGTAAATTTTAATTGTAAGAAATAAATCCGAAATGTTTTTATTATTTATATGCAGAGAACCAAAAAGCAGAAATGTTAAGTGTAACATTTGATACTGTATAAATAATCCTGGGTGTTGTCTTTCAGTGCCTAACTCTTGATACTCTTGACTATCATTGACAATATTCTTATACATTCTCTAATATCAAATCCTTGTGGGCGAATCACTGACACTAATATTGCTATGCACTGTGTTATATCAAAGAGTTGTTAGGGAATCAGTGATACTGAGTCATCAGATATCAATCACACCTACAAAAGCTCTGCTCTGGAAAAAGCTCCTTACTGCGTCAAAATATGGTACTTTATTACAATCCAATTTTTATATATCATGTACAGTTGGGAAGGAATGGGGAAGGAATATAATGCAGTCTTTAACTATTTTTTACACACATTCGCACAGACAGACTGATAGACACACTCACACACACACTGTCCTGTCCTGTAATGTGGCCTTAGCAGCAGCACCCCATGCCTAGAGCCCCCATCAGTGGTGCATGACTAATGATGGAGTGCCTAAAAACTGTCCCTTGGCCAGAGCTGCACTTAACAGTGAATTGATTTCAGAACCCATGCATTCCCTCCCTGGAGAAACGGTGTGTGTGTGTGTGTGTGTGTGTGTGTATGTGTGTGTGATGTGACCCGGTCCTTCCCAAATCGTCCCCATGGATGGGGGCAGTTAGGCTGGCCTCCTTTGGATTCCCCTGGTGGAAGGGCAGGAGGTCTGCACAGCAGGGGAGTTATGGGAATAAACTCTCTGAATATGACCATGGAAGGTGTGCGGCTTAGTTGTTTGAGTAATAGTAACTTGTGTGTGTAACGTGTGAGTGACTATGTATATAGTATGTCTTTGTGCAACATTGAATTGTGTGTATGTGCATACACTCATTGTAAGTCTATGTCTGGGAGTGTGTGTGTGTGAGCACGAGCACGTGTTTGTGTCTGTGTGTGTGTGTGTGTGTGTGTGTGTGTGTGCACATTTAGAAGGTTAGGTATGAGGGGCTGCTGGTGGTGGTAGGAGGGGTCTGGTGGAGTGTAGGGGACATGACAGAGGGCAGTCGAGCATAAAGTCTCTGTGGTCAAAATCAATGCATTGGCACTTTAGAGGAGCATTTCCCACAGATTTGGGAAATTTCCCAGCTGGATTCCGAATCCCCCATCTCCCTGGTGCGTTTACGAAGAAAAGGACAAAAACAACATAAATCTGTCTGCAGATGTTCGGCTTGCTACATATTGTTCCTCCAGAAGAACTACTAGAAGTTTTGGGCCCTATGAACAGATACAAATTTGGGCCCTCTTAATATTACTAATGATACTGATAGTGTCCTCAGAGGGCCCCCTGTTAATGGTGGGGCCTTAGAAGCGTCCTAACTTCCTCCCCCCTGACTGTGCCCATGTCCTGCCACGTCTCAGTGAAGTGCCTACAATGAAGAGGTAAATTCAATATCACCTTCAGTGAAAGCACAGCAGCATTTTGTAAACGCTGACATTCTTTGGCACCTCAGGTAGTCTTCAAGAAGTCATGGAGGGGACACATTTCCATCAAAGCCGCTGCGTTGAGGTGGGGCATCCTCAGTGTGTTGCTGTGTTTTTGGCGACCAGCTTTTTTTCTTTTTCTTTCTCGAGCTCAGCACTGTGCTCCAGCCTCCCCAGCCGCGGCTCCAAGTCGCTCTGACTCAGCCTCGCCAGCTGCGTGCGCCCGGGCGCGTGTTCCAGGGTGGCACACGCAACGTGTTTCCACGCGCGCTAATGGGCTCGCCACCTCTCTCCTCCCTGATCTGACTAAGGGCACAATTAAGAGGTGAGAGTTTTGCTCGCCTCTCCACAGCTTTATCTGCGCTATTTTTCTAAGCTGCAGTGTGACTTTTTTTTCCTCCTCCTGTTTTCTGGGGGAGGTCTATTTAAAGGAAGACCCCCACTAACTGTAAGGCAGCAGACTTTGGCAGTTTTGCACCGTGTCGTATGCTTAAGCAGACATGAGTACAGGCCTTTTTTGGGGGGGTCTTGGCAGAGGGTGTTGAAGTGAGTTTTCTCAAGAGGTGTCTAAGTGCAAAGCCTCAGAAGTGAACTGAAGAGGTGTTGATGCTGCTGCATATGGTTGGCTTTTGCATTTCAAATCACTTTGCACAGTGATTCAGCAGTAAACTATAAACCTCAAGAGGAAATTAACCCTGTCTGTTGTCACATACCAAAATAGCTATTTAGATTGAGTGCACCAAATTATTATAATTATTGAGTGCATCAAATTATTTCACCCTTATTCAATTAATGTGAAAGAGTGTATATAATAAGATACACTGTAGATATGTAGGCGTACGTAATTACATAATATGCATCCTATAAAATAAGGCCAAGTACAGAAGTACAAGTACAAAAAACACTTTGCAGTAAAAATTAGAGGTTACCAGGACAATTTGAACTGTTATGAATTCATTTTAAGTCAGAAAGTACGAAACGCTTTTCCCTGCTAAACAAAGACGTCACTATTTTAACAAAGCAGACATACCAACAAACTAAAAAATTATTCATTATTAGATTGCCCTCCAGCCTGTTTATTTTGTAGACTACACTGCCACCCTGTGTTGGTAATGAGAAATGAAATAACAACAATGGCTACGTCTTAAAGACCAACCTTAAATAGGGAGAAACACTTAAATCAATAAATAAATTAGCTCTATGGAAGTAGACCTACTGGTCACTTTTCTTTTTGGAATGTCACCTAATAGGGCACTAGGATAAGTGCATTTAACCACTATTCACAAATAATTGTGACTGTCCTGACTCCTGACTTTTTTTGTTAGGCATAGGCTACTGGTCCGCACTTGTATAGCAGTGCAGTCGTCAGACATGATTAATATCCACACATCCACAACACCAACTGCACATCCACATGCAGGCACACTATGGAAAGCCATTTTAACATTTAAAAGCTAAGTTTGACTATCTGAAATTAACATTGTAGATATCAACATCTTTCTCACTAATCGTAATTACATTTTGGATAGTCGAAATTGTCATTCAAGATATCTGTAACGTAATTCTTACTAGTCGAAGCGATAGCCTACATAGGGATAGGCCTATCTGTAATTCAGTTTTGACTAGGCAGAATGAAAGTTAAAGATATCTCGAACGTCATTATGACTAGTGCAAATTATTGTGCATGACGTTGCTCTATGTAATGTCCTCTCCCCGCCAAAATCAAAGAGTAATAAGTCTTGTTGTAGAAAGCAATGTACTATCATTTCTCGCTAGCAGCTCCTGTCTTGCATGGGCTTAAGAACCATAATCATTTTACAGGTAACAGGCGGATGAAGGCTCCCGCCTAAAGTGGGATGGGGGTTAATTTGCATACAGATATCTGCAACGTCATTTCGCCTAGTCAAAACTGTAATTCAAGATATCTGTAATTACATTTTGGCTAGGCTAGGCTCAATTTCAGATCTCAAAATTCGTTTCAAGATATCTATAACTTGATCATAGATATCTACAATCACATTATGACTATCTCTAACTCCAGTTTGAGATATCTACAATGTCATTTTGACAAGTCATAATTCCAGTTACAGATTCTACAGCATTTCGCCTAGTCAAAACTGAATTTAAGACATCTGAAAAGAACATAGGCCTATAGATATCTTGAACTGAGGTGAATTAAAGATATCTTGAACTGGAGTTATGGCTAGTCAAACTCAAATTGTATCTCAAATAATTAAGTTTCGGATATCCATAATTCACGTAGTTGATATCTGGAATTGAATTATATTCGTATGTGAACCCCATACAAATGAATGGCAAAGGTGACGTCATTTGCCCTAGGAAGAATTTCCTTGTGGATATCTGAAATGACAATTACTGATAGGAAGAATGTAGTTGCGGATATCTGAAATGTTCTTTTTGACTAGGCAAAACTAAATGCCAGATATCTGCAACACATATCCAGTTTAGCTTTTAAATGTTGAGATGGCTTGCCATAGAGGGGGCATGCAAACACACCGCCTCTATGTTTAATTTCTGTAGGCTAGGCCTATTTCAAGGCTTCCAGTGTGATGCTTTATTCGATTGAATGAGAGAGAGAGAGAGAGAGAGAGAGAGAGAGAGAGAGACTGTTGCATTTTCTGCTTACACGAAAAAAGAAAACGGGTTAACCAAAACGGATGACGCCCCAAACCACAGCCAGTTCCAAGAAGACACCCCTCACGAAGGACAGTTTAAACAAACTGATGTTACAACTTATGGCGCATTAACTACTAAGTGAAACATCTTAAAAGCGTTTTATTTGTTAGTAACTCCACTTTATCAACTTCTGAGTGACGTTTTTGCAGATGCGTTAGGAAGGACAATGCGTGACAGGCAGCTGGTGGTTACTGTGGTGACCATGCCTAACTGTAAAACAGAGCGCACTGGTCTTCTCCACGCCTATTGATGTGTTCTCTGTTTTGATTGGCTATCTACTTTAAGCTTTGCTAATTCAATTGGATCAGGCGCCTGTCAATCAATTAGAAGGTGTGGCCTGGACACTTGAAGCTGTCTGGAAACACTGCTCAATGAAGTCCAGGTAGACAAATGGGACGTTGGATATGAAATAGGAACACGCAAGGAACGTCAAAGAATGACAGAGGAAAATGAGTATATGAAGCCCCTTTTACCGATTGTAAGTAAGAGACTTTTAACAGCTTCTTGTTTGCTGTGGCTGTTATGTTTCTTTGGCTGCTATGGGTTAGCTCCGCTAATATTCTCATTAGAGACTAATGCAATCATGACTATCGTAACTCTTAGATAAACATTTGCCATCCAACAGTGACAGTGCATTTGTCAGCAAAATGACAGGGGACGTATATATATATATATATAGGCTATTTTCTATGCGATAGAGACATGAGTTGCTTTGTGGAGGGCCGGGTTGATGTTACCGGTATTCAACTTCTCATATTCAACTTTTCCATCACTAAAGATTCTCGTAGTAACCATGCATATCATATCCTGACATATGCGGAGCTGATGGCGTTTTTGTATTCTTATTTCAGTTAGATAGTGAGTCTTTCAAATATTTGTGTAAACTAAGTTTTTTTCCCCCATTTCAGATGGTACCTCATAATTTTGGTTGCGCTCGAGGCTGTGTGTGTTTTGACCAACTCACTTAATTTTTGGACCTGTATCATAGCTAGCTTAGCTACGTTTTGCTAGAGTTTTGCTGAGTATTATTAGAGACTTGCTTATATTTGTGTATGCCGTGGAATTAGTTTTGGCATTTAAAAATGTTGAGATCTTTGATTCACTATCAATCAGAATCGTGGTACACAGCAGCATCCTGTCAATCAAGTCCATGGTGTTTGGCAGGCAAAAGTGGGTCCAATGCTGTTAATATTCGTCTTTCTATTCTTTCGTGTGCGTCATGATACCTGCTGACTGCACATATTCTCTTCTCGCTTTCTTCATACATAAGCCATTGTTCAGCAGTTCTGCAGCGTGGTCATATTTCAGCTACATGCGAAACTGTATGCTCTTCATATTCCCTCCACTTTCTTCCTTTGTCCTAAATAAAACAGCCGTCAAAACACCGTACTTCTCACAGGAGTTACTTACTATATAGCCTACTTAGGACTGCGTGCCATCTCAAAGCTCTACTTCCATCATCAAGTTTGCCAAAGACACTATAGTGCTGGGCCTTATTTCCAACAATGACAAGACTGCCTATCTGGAGGCGGTGAGGCAGCTGGTTACCTGGTGTCAGACAAACGTTCAGGTTAAAAAGGTCAGACAACGAGCATACCATCTTGGATTTCTCCAAGAATTCTGAAAGAGTTTTATACTGGGGCGACAGAGAGTATACTGACTCAGTGTATTACAGTGTTGTATGCCAACAGTTCTGTGCGTTCTGCTGAGCATATCTCTGGAGCTGTTCTACTCTCTCTGCACGACATTTACATCAGTCGGTGCAAGACAAGAGCCCTTAATATCACAAAGGACTCCACTCAACCCTGCAGTCCGGCAGGGGTTTTTTTGTAGCGTACTGGCCATAACGGAGAGACTGAGGATGTTTTTTTTCCTCAGGCCATCAGACTCCTCAACATGCACATGCCTGCGAGTTTAAAAGCTACATAGCCTGTTATTTTTCACTGCCCAACTATGCATAATTGGCTGTATATAGGCCTACAGGTATTTAATATTAATATGTAGGCCTATTTATTTAAATATCAGTATTAGTAGGCTATTCATTAAATCAATATTTTCTTTCTGCACAGTTATGGAGTTAACAGTCTAAATTTCACTGCAAGTTGTACATGTTATAACTGTGTATGTACATCTTATCTGTTTCTGATACAGATCTAGCCCTGGTTCAGGCATACTCTCTTGACTCAAGTTCGGTTTATATCCCATAGACTGTACGCTATATAAGAGAACTGGACTAACACTATGTGACGTCATGCATAGAGTTTCTCAAAGGATTGACTGGCTGGCTGAGTCTGTACGTCACCATGCCACACGTACGATGTGGTATGGCGATGTTCAGACAAGAAGATTGTCCAAAAACATCACTATTTCAAGTCCAGAATGCATTGCTTTAAGCCAGCCACTCATCCAATCAGTCATTTCAAACAAGCCCATTGTTTAGCCTGGAATGGTGTGCACTATGAGCGACACCACCTGTCTGCCATGCCATATTTAACCATACAACCTGAGCCCTGTAACCTCATACCAGTCCACATGACCTTTCCCAGAATGTGTTTACAGACCCTAGTCTGGGACTTCACTGACCACCTCTACTAACACTTGGAAACAAGGGGGTCGTATGTAAACTGATGGGAACCATTTAAATAGTTTTTTTTTTCTTTGGAAGGCTTTTGCTTTTTTCTCAAGTTGAAGCCTGTGTCTTAGAGGGATGCCCACTAGGATGGTACTGTTACTTGAGTATAGTTGGGTATTAAACTTACCCTATGGCAGATTTTTATCTGCTGGTGTGTGTGTGCGTGTGTTTATCTTGTGACTGAGTGTGGGAGAGTGTTTATGTACAGTGCTCTTAAAAATTAAATGTTTTCAGTCAGGGTCACTTTTGTTCAGCAAGTGGTTCATGTATCATTTGAGTGGCATAACTTACCCATGTCAATGTCATCAGCTTTGCAGTGTGCCTACCTGCAACCATAACACATAGGCATAGAACTACATAGGCATAGAACTAGGCTATGTCACTAGGCTATGATCTCCAACTTAGATGAAGAGAGCTTCCTGGCCATCTGTTTAAATTGTCGACCATGCAGTTCTTTTTACTCAACACTTTCTACAACACACAAGGCTAGCCTACAATTCAGTCTATAGGTCAAAAGCATGATCTTGGTGTGAACATCCTACTATGTCATTTGAGAGTCTCCATAGTCTACCTGTGCTTGTTGTAATGGCATGTTACCTGTGGAGAGAGGTAAGACAGGTGTCAGACTGCCGGAGGCATCCTTGCAGACATCCCCTGCTACCCAAACCTGCCCCCTCCCCCAACCGGGATTTGCTTGTTACAGCTCCCCCAGGCTGGGCTCCCATAGGGATCACAGCCTTTTTCCCATGCTAATTCACATCCCAGTCAGATGCCTTCATGGACTGCTGTAGTTTCTCTGAATGATGCGCTTTGTTTGATTTAGTTAAAAAAATGGTCACTGTATTGTATGCTTGTATTGTATGTGTAACCGAGGTCTTCCTGCGCAGTCCAGACCCAGTCTCGAACCCCGCAACCTCACAGCAACTTCGGTATGGGAGACAGACACGCTACCAAGTGAGCTAAAAGCCGGGCTATTAGCTCAGTCAGTAGCGTATCTTTTAGAGGCGTCGGGAGGGAGGTTTACTAACGTTCTACGCCAAGCTGTGCTAGCTGGCATACGTTACATATGCTATTTGCATTGTATGCTCATTTTCTAAACATAGGCCTAAATATTTTTTAATTACCTGTTTTTAATCCTGATACATTTTGTGTGGAGCTTTTAGCAAATTGTGAAATGGTCAGAAATTGTTTTTCTATTTTCTTAAAAAAAAACACTTTTGGCACAGAGAGGAAAAGGTGTGTTTCGTTCTGCATGGCTCATAGTGCGTTATTGCTTGCGATGCTCTGTTGTCATGGCGCTGGGCCTTGGAGCACACTTTTAACGCGTAGTGGCTGGTCTGTCGGGTAAACTCATCTCGTTAAAGTAGACCCCTGCCGGGCTGCATTTAGTGCGTAAGCCGCAACACACGCTGGCTGGACCATGACGGGGCCATGCGGCCCACTTCCAGCTCATTAGCGTCGGCTATCTGCCATCTGCATCTGTGTCAAAGGTCAAACTGTGGTCAAGCGGTCCACAGCTTAATGGCATCTCAGAAGTGTGTCTCTTTGCATGGATAGCCATTGACTAGAAAGGTTGGATATGTGAATAAAAATGAATGTAGTGTGTGTCTTAAAAACAAGATTCCTTTTTAAAAAGTGCTGTTCAGGAGGTTCTCTAAAGTCAGCTTGATAAGACTGTGTGACTTTACAGCTAAATTTGGAGATTGCAGGTCTGTGTGTGTCTGTGTGTGTGTGTATCACGTGTCGGGGCGATGTGTTTGTGTGTGGTGTGACCTTTTTTGGTTTAAGCTGGTGCACTTGAGGTACAGATTTGGTCAGCAAGTGTAAGCTGTTTGCAAGGCCCTGACAAATGGATGAGTATTATTAGCCTACCTTACTCACACCAGACATCACTCTGTGCTCCTTGGTGGGTGTCTGTTGTTTGCCTAGACTCTGTCGTGGGTTTCCTTACTCTGTACCACTCATGCAAATGTGAAATGGTCTCGCTTGATCTTTGCTTCTGTCCACTCTCCTCACTTCTCATTTCTATGCACATTCAGTAAGTTCAGTTTGTGTTGTTTTTCCTCAGTTCATATTCTGGAAAATTGATCCTCCTGTTGCTGAAGCTTAAGGCCTAGGCCTAGAAACGATGGCATTGTCATATTTTGTTTCAGTTTCTGATTCAGAGACATTATTCATCATCAGAGTCTGTTGGGCCATATTTGATATGGAAAATCATCCAGTCCTTATGTTTGTGTGCCTCAGATGTGCACGCTTAATTGAAGTCTTTGTTGGTTTCCATGCACACCACCACCACCACAGTACATTAGCAGGTCTGTGGGGAGCATGAAAAGAGTCTGAATCACTTAATGTGATCCCTAGCAAGCCTAGAGGTGTGGAAATGGCTTGGCTCATTATAAGTCACAAGCATCTCCAGAGGATTAAGTGTGGGGTTGTAAACAAGATTCTGCCCGGCTCTGGAGGAGTATGGGGATGGGCTAATGGACAACAACACAGCATTCAGGTAGCAGACACGGTGGTAATGCAGCCAGGATGCAAGGTGGACTGGCACCCACTCTGGGCACCACCAACTGTTTCCAAGCAATTATGGGAGTCTCATTACAGCAGGGTTAGGTGGCCTCCTGGTACAATAGGCCTAGGCTAATCCTGTGAGACTAAAGTAAAACACACAAATCCATGCCGATCTGGTGGAATAGGCCTATATAAAATGAGTGGATAAAGACTGCAACACCAGTAGTTTTTCTCCAAAAATTACTTTTTAATGGTAATGGTTCAGATTTGAGCATGCTGATGAAGGGGTCAGGCACGAAACCTCATGAGGATATTTTTGGAAGCAAGTTAGTGGTGTGGCAGACTTTATTCATTAATCCACTTTATCCACTATTCATTAAAAAAAAAAAATTAAAACCCATAAACAGTTGCCACTTGCCCCCCTTTTTAAGTTTTTTGTTTGAAATTGCACATTACCCCTTTAAAAGGCTCCTGTTCACACATACTTTGACTTACCATCAAATGTTTGATCTCCTTGGACCTTGGATTTGATTCATGTGGAAAAGATAATGCACTGACAAAGACCCGAACACAGACAAACATAGTTTTTTTTAAGCAATATCCTGAATAGCTGAAAATGACCGCCCTCCAGTACCTCATTATGGCCTATTACAATTGTAATGGCTGAGGCTGGGGACCAAAAGGCATGACTGTAAAACAAAATATGACCATAAAGCACTATGTTTTTGGTCTTTTAACCTACTCACATTGAATAAAAATTTGATAGGCAGTCATTTATTTAAGTGCTTTTTGTATGAATACATTGCCTTTGGCAAGCTTTTTGTTATTGTATTAATATAACATTATCATTTACTCAAATATAATAAGGTAAAAAGCACAGGGTTCCCTTTAGAAATGTTGCAGAGATTTTTATCACCTATTTGTTTTTACTTTATACAACATTTTTTGCCCACACCCTGAAACCTAGGGTTGGCTTTATCGATGCTAAATATAAGGCAGTTCTCTTCCTGATCAGAAGTAAGTCTGGTGTTTCTAGCCCCTTCCAATCCAAAAATGTCTATTAAAGACACACCCACACCACCTGTTTGAGTGGGCCACATAAGAATACACTGACTGAGCAAGCAAGTGAAAGTAGCTTTTATAGTGGATTTGAAGGTTGATGCAGTTTTAAAGTTGATGCTCCCAAATAGATTTACTGTCAATAAGGTCAACTAAATCTTTTAACCAGCAGCATTAGTTACCCTTACTCTACATCAGGTACAGATAGCCTACAATCCTCGATAACCTTCTGAGGTATTCTGAGATGTTTGCCCGTATAGTGCAAGTGCCTCTTACACTTCCCAGCTGTCTATCTCATGACCTTGGGCTTAGCGCCCTGTTGACCTCCAAGACAAAAACACGGATCTCACTAGCCTGTGTGCACGCCAAAGTGAATGGAGCCATGCTGTTGTTGTTCTTGCACTTTTCCTTTCCCTAATACACCTGATCTCGTCCTGACAGACCAGACCAGCTCACAGAGGCCTAATCTCATTACGCCTCCGACGTAGAGCCGCTCACGAGTGCCCCATCTCAAAGCCCTGCTCCGAGGCCTCAAGTCTCAGAGTCTAATCTGGTTATCTGTGGGCATTTCCAATGGCCAGGCCAAATCTCTGCCACAGGGTATGACCTTACAATAGGGAGGGAAAGTGGAACACAGCGATCCTAGCGGTGGCGTTCCTATCCCCAGAGCGATCCTATTAAAAATCCCATAGACCGATTTTTAAAAAAATCCCACAAAGGTATGACACGGAACTTGTGCACCAGACATATTTTTCAGGTTATATATGGGGATTATCTACTAACTGTGAAAGTATTGTGTGAAATTTCGTCCTATTTAAAAAAATCTAAATTGTGCCTAACTTGTCATAAACGGACTACAACTTTGAGTCGCTCCCGTTACATCAGTAAACACAAGTTCACCATGCTGTAATTCGCGACTGATTGCAACCACGGAGAAACAAATGAATGCCAGTTTTCACCTTTCATAAAGATTTCATAAAGCTACGGTTGTGGATTCTTATAATCAGATGAGTTTCATGTACACAATCGTTGGGTTTCACTTTCTTCTCTCGCTGGCAGCTAACTGTTAGATTTGGACAGTGGCCAGATTTTACGGTGACGTCATACACGCGCCTATCGTTCAGTGTAGTCCTTTATCAGCTTTTTAATTAACATTAAAAACAATTCTTCAGATCAGTGAAAAAAAGAAAGTATGACAACCTGAATCGATAGAACTGCCCAGCATGCATATCATATGAAAGCCACTATCTTAACTTTGGAGTGTGAGCTGAATTGTAATTTTTTGAAGAAAAAAACCCATTCATTTCGATATAGAGGTGGGGAACGCAACCAGCAGGGGGCGATGAGATTACTTTCCCTCCCTATTGAGGAGAGGCCCTGCCTTTACGTAAATCGTGGTACAATTAGCCAATTAGTCATACTTGATCAGCGAGGCACCGTGGTGGTCAGCGCAGGAACTGACAACATCACCTCAGGGCACAGACTTTGGTGCGCTAGGCTAGATGAGTGAGTGATGACGGTGTCGGGTGTGTGACAAGGGTGCCGTTTTCATTTCAGTGCCCACTATTGCACGACAACAACCAGCAGATGTCACTGTTGCTTTCTGTTTCAGGGGTTGACTGAATGTTCCCCTTAGAAACAGTTTACAGTAGTTCCAACCTCCAGTGATGAAGAGAAAACAAACCAAGTGCTGTTGCTGGTTTTCCTCTGAGCAGCAGTGCTAAGGGAAGCAAAATAGAGTAAATTTGAAAAATTATGACCAAGATGGAGTGCCTGGAAATAGACCTTTTGCCATTTTTCATTATTATTGTTCTTATTTTAATATTATAGGCTAGGTGGAGGTTTTTGTACCATCTGTCTGTGAGTCTAATGCTGTGGGTGTAAGACCTGAATAGAGTATGTAGATCTGAGTAGACCTGACTCTAGCGTGTCTCTATGTGACAGAGAGTGGGATCATACATCCTTGACTGGACTATGTAGGACTGGAAGATCTCAGGCATGGTGCCTAAACATCAGGCGTGGGACAGTAGGGTACATTTACCATTTGCTAGTAGTTAGTCATAATAACTTTGGGAACCTTTTTTTATGATTTCAGGCATGGAATTATTTCTTGCTTTATGCCCTGCCGAACAGTACATTACAAACCTCTGCCATGACGTCAGAGGGTAAAAATATGAGCTTCTCGGCTCAGTCAGATTGTGGGACATTAGTGTGCCTGCATTTCTTTCTGTTACATTGTAATTGTTTTGTTGTTGTTGCAGTGGGGTGGTTGGTTTTTTTCCGCAACAATGTTTTCCCGTTGAAGCATCACTGTGGATGAGTGCTGGTTGGTGTTCTGTACGAGATGAGGCATCGGAAGAAAGAGAGAGGGGTGGACGTCTGCTGGCACTTGGTCCTAATTTCTCCAGGGTGCCGTAGCGATGACTCATAGTGTTGTCATCCTGGCAGGGTCTACTTTCAGCAAGATGTGCCAGCCAGGCGTCTCTCACACTCTCTCTCTCTCTCTCTCTCTCTCTCTCTCTCTGTGTCTCTCTCCCGCCCTCCATTTTAGTCTTAACATCCCTGATTAGCTTTCCTCTTCTCTGTCTTTCACTTTACATTCTGTCTTGTGTCGGTTTTAAACCCGCTACATGGTTGTATCCCATTAATTAAAGCTTTGCAAAGATAAACCCACTTTTGCATTACTGTATAGCCAGGTTCTGAGGCGTAGTCTGGTCTGTATGAGCTTGTTTAAAGTTAGTAGATGCTTGTGTTGACAATGCTGTTTATCCTGCCTGACCTGTAACACCTTAAGTAGTCACTAAGGGCGCTTTCAGACCTATAGTTCGATTGTTTTGGTCCGCACTAGTGAGAAAAATTTTACAATGTAGCAAACAGACGTGGGTACGGTTTGCTTTCACATATGCATAGTTCTAAACTAACCAAAATAGCCCGCGAAGACCATCGCCACCGGAACCAGACTAAAACGTGCCACTTTCGATAACAATAATGCACTAAACTCTACTGTTTTCGTCCAATTTGGCTTGGTTGCTTTCACACCTGAGGAACCGTACCAAAGTAGGGCAGATAAAGCGGTCCGAGACCACCCCTTTTTAGCGGTCTCGGACCGGTTGATTTGGTGCGCACCAAAGTACCAAGATTGCATTCACACCAACGAAAACGAACCGAACTAAGAACCTTTGGTTCGAATGGCACGTTTGGTGCACACCAAATGCTGTCAGTGTGAAAGCACCCTAAGACATACTGGAGAACACCTGTCAGAACCCCCCTCCCCCTATTGTGTCCCTCTCAGTGCTCAGCCTGACAGGTGTAGCCTGCTGGTCACTGCCCAGACATCTCGACACTCATCAGTTCATCAGTTGCACCTGGCCACTTCTCTTTCCCCCCATCAGAACCTGTGCACCTCCCTATGCTGCTCCAATGGGATCATTGGAAAATCTGCTGTTAGGCTAATCGTTACTCTGTGTATCCCCTACAGAAACACTCTTCCCTGTACTGTTTTCTCTTGAACTCATGCAGGTTGACAGGTTAAGAATACTAAATCTCCATCCCCACAAATCCATCACTATAAGTCTAAACTTGTACGCTTTAGCCTGCTCCTTTTCAGAGCCTGTATGTAAACACTTCAGTGCAGGCTTAGTGTGTGAACTGTGGGGCTGTTTTTACTCAAGAATAGCCCACATGGAAAAAAGTTTTATGCTTTAAAGAAACACTAAGTATTTTTTTCAGCCTTAAAATAATGTTTCGAAAATTGTTTCAGTGGTTCATTAACTTGTACAAGTCACCGCACTGTACAAGTTTGGAGGAGTGGTGCATCTACCGCTGCAGAAAAAGAAGAAAAAGAAAATTGTGATAGACAAAGAGGTTGAGCTAGAGTGAACATCGGGCCAGCTTGCACTCGTTGGCGAGAGCTGAAGGAGGGTACAGGGTGCAAGAGTACGGTCATGCCTTTGTTGCTACTGGACTTCTACTGCTACTGGTCAAACACTTGCAGGCATGAATCGTAATTTAGAACTTTAGTACCGGTAGCTCTAAGAAAGGTGACGACACAGAAGCTAATGGTGCAGTAAGGCAGGCGATTTTAAGCACTATTCCAGTAATTATATAGCAATGCAGTCACTAAAATGCAGTCGTCTGTCTATGCAAATTTTTCCCCAATAAAATGCTCAAGATTTTCACCCGAGGCAATGCAAATGCCTATTACGTGATAAACCGTTGGGACTAGTTATTGTTTTTCATCCTTGTGTAAACCCATCTTGCTATTGCTAGACTGAAATAGCAAACAGTGTCAAGGAATGCTGGTGTGATGGACAATAACAAAAAAAACACCCAACACACATCAAACAACCCCAAATCAAGTGCTCTGCTTTCTTTGCATGTAAACATCCTGATTTCCTAATGGTTGACTAACAACTCTTGTTCAGCAGTTAAATTGTTTCCTCTAAATACCAAGTCCAAAGAGCACAACATACAATTAAAACACAGAATTTGATTTTATTCAGGAGATAATTGTTGGTAGCCTGTCAAAGATGGAGATGCTACATTTTGATCACCCAGCAGGAAAACCTGATTCTCCTGGCTCCTGGTGTTTAGCAGGACTGTCGGATGCTGCCACCAACCAGAGAGCTCTACCGCACTGCCATGCACTGTTGGCTGGGTTGTGATGTGGTGCTTTGTTCACGCTGCGGCTTTTCTGTTTGGCCAGTGAAGCATCAGCAGCAGCATTAGTGTGAGTCACCTGGAGACTCCTCAGAGACAGTACTGAGTCAAAGTCGCAAAGTTCACTACATATCGTTCACTATATAGAAGACTATATACTATTTAGGGAACGAAAAATGTTACTCACATGCCAGATAGTGACTGTGTTGTGAATGAGTGAAAATATCTTGACACAGTCCTGGACACATCTCCAGTGTTCGGTCCAAGAGAGGAGGTGGCGTTTCATCAGGGCCACTATCTGCTGCATGTCTGAATGTAAAAAGAAGCATTCTGTCAACAGGCTTATTGAATTAGCCTCCCTAGGTCATTTGAGGGTCATTTGGTTCTCTGGTATTTAAAGAGCAGGAAGGGGGCATTTGCTTGGGGAGGATGGTCTATGTGTATAGGGTTAGGGGTCAAGTGATGTTATTCGCAGTTCAGGGGGTTCAGGTGTTGACACCATGATTTCTAAAAGACTCACGATGATGATGATTGGGAAAGGGGTGGGGGGGGTGGTGTAAGTGGAGACCCCGTGGCGTTACCATGGAAACGGATACCAGCGACAGGTTCCGGGGCTGTGTGGGGTTGCTCTCATTTGTTTTGTTTGTTTATTTATTTATTTACCCTGTGTGCGCACATGTGCACACGTGTGCGATTATAAAGGGTGGTGCGGGCAGGCACGAGGCAGCAGCAAGTGTCCTTCACACATCTCTCATCTTTGACGGTTCCGGTTGCCTTGCAGGGAGAATGAGGAGCATTCAGAGCCGAACACAGCCTCAGCCTTCAGGGAGAGATTAGTTGACAGAAAGAAGAGAGGTAGGCGGTGGAGGGAGAGGGAGAGGGAGCGGGTTGGGGGCTGGGGTGGGCAGTGGGGGGCCTGATGGCGTGTGCGACCTTGGTCAAGATCACCAATCACACACACAAAAGACAGGAAAGGAGGATGAGCGAAAGCGGAAAGGAGACCATTCATAGAGGCACGCATGTCAGTCTATCATGCTCTCAACAGCATCCTCTGCCTTTTAGTCTCATTATCTGTCTGTCTGCCTGTCTCTCTCTCTCTGTCTGTATCTCTCTCTCTTTCTGTCTCTCTCTCTCACCGGTGTTGAGTATGAAATAATCATGGTGGCAGGGATTGGCTGCTGAGAAAGCAAAGGGGTGACAGAGAGTGACACTGTTTGAGGGGAGATGGGCTCATTGTATAAATACACTCAGACACACACTCTCTCTTCCTCCCTCCCTCTTTCTCTCTCTCTCTCCCTCTCCCTCTCCCTCCTTCATTCGGTCCACTTCTGTCTGCCACACACACACACACACACACACAGACACACACAGGAGAGGCGTTCCAGAGTCCTGGTGAGCCTCAGCCCTGCCTCACATGCTCACACACACACACACACACGCGCACATGCACGTCACACCACACGCATACGCACAGGCAGTGACACACACACACACACACACACACAGACACAGACACACAGACACAGACCCGCATACGGGCTGGTGATTGGAGCAGGCAGGCAGGCAGGCAGAAAGAGGGAGAGAGAGCGGCGAGAGTGCTTGAGCATTAGAGTGGTTAGCGGAGCTGTTGCTGTCTGCGGGCTGCAGCCGATGAGCAAGCTTTAATGGAGGGAGACGCAGAGGGGGAGCATGTGCTCCGGGTAAGTCTCAGGGCTTCCTCCTCTCTCATAGCTCTCACTGTGTGTGTGTGTGTGTGTGTGTGTGTGTGTGTGTGTGTGTGTGTGTGTGTGTGTGTGTGTGTGAGAGTATGTGTGTGTGTGTGTTTACATGGCGAGTGCACTGATTGTGGATGCGTGCCTTGGACCTGACATGCATGATTAGTGCACGTGCAAGGCAGCATTTTCTCTAATGCTGAACATGATTCTGTGTGTGAGTGTGTGTGTGTTTTTTTTTTTTAGGTGGAATATGACATTGTAGGCTGTGTGTATGAGACATGCAAAGCTACTGCACGTGCAGGGCAGGATTCTCTCTCTTGTCCCATACATGTCTGTGTGTGTATGTGTATGTGTATGTGTCTGTGTGTGTGTGTGCCTGTGTGTGTGTGTGTTAGCAAGCAGCTGGTCATCTCAAAGGGAGGTTAGGAAGGTCTTGTGACGGTTACACAGACAAACGCCGAGGCAGAGAGAGTACAAACACAGAGAGGGAATGCTGAAGGTTAATGAGAGAGTGATGTTTGGGCTGATTGATGGCTTGCCTCATCAATAGTCCCTGTGTGTGAAGGAGATGTGTGAGGGAGGGAGAGCTCTTGAGGGGCACAGAGAGAAGGAGAGGAGGACAGACACAGACATGGCCGCTCTGGTAACTGGGGCACAGAGAGGTAAGCGGTAAGAGAGCTGGGCATATTAGAGAGACAGAGAGAAAGAAGGAGAGAGAGAAAGAAGGAGAGAGAGAGACAGAGAGAGAGGAGGAGGGCTAAGCGATGTTGGGAGGATATCATATGCACAGGGGCAGAATGAAAACAAAGATGTGGGAGGATGGGGGGAGAGGGGGAAGAAAATAGGATGGTGATGATGATCCATTGTAAACACTGATCCAGTTTCCTGAGAGCGAGTCAATGGCAGTATAACATGACAGATCTAATTAAATCTGGCTCTGTATAAGGGGAAGGCCACCCATCTGGACAAGAGAAGTATTGAGTGTGTGTGTGTCTGTGAGTGTGTATGTGTGTGTTGTAGGTCAGATGACACTTAAAAAACATTGCCTTTTTTCCTTTCTTGTCTGAGTGATCGTGAATAATACCGGGGTGGTGACATCTTTGAATGCTTGCTGTTCAGGTGAGTGACATTCAGTAGGCATTAGCTAATTGATCCGCTTCTTGACCCATCTGAAGCTGCACACTTGCGCACTATTGGCCATGGTCACAGAGATCTCATTAGCATTTCATAGTATTGATTGTTCAGTGAGTGTAGCACTACGCAGTGGCTTTGCTTGTTATTTTAATGGTGACTCAAAATGTGTTTCACTGGCTGAAGGGCCATATTGCTTAAAAAGAGTAGCCTAATGCATTCAGCACTGTTGCACGTTGTGGGATTTGACTGTGAGTGTGTGTGTGCGTGTGTGTGTGTGTGTTTGTACACACACGTATTCATGGACAGTCTATGCTAGATCAGAGTCAAACTGAAAGCTATAGAGTGTACACAAAAAAGTTCTCCAGTGAATCTCCAGTTGTGGGAACATCCTTGAGCATGGGCTGTGTTTGTTCTGGTCGAACCCAGAGGGCTGTTTATGGGAGGGATGTAGCCGAGCTTGCCTAATGTGTTTGTTTTGCCGAAGAGGTGCTGACTCTCAGGAAACTGGATTCAATCACTGCTTAAGCTGTACACACACAAGTTTCATGCTCTCAGAAGGGCAAACTGTGGCTTTGGGAAAAGTCTCGCAGCAGAGGTGGTGAAGCCCAAATGAATTTGAATCTGTTGTCAGCTGTGGTAGTTGTGGTCATGTCACAAAGAAAAGCAGACACTATAAAAATGTGTAACATCGTAATCACTCACTGTGTGTGTGTGTGTGTGTGTGTGTGTGTGTGTGTGTGTGTGTGTGGTGCACATTATGTTCTCACCAAAGGGTGGGTGTGAGGTCTTCATTAGCCTGCAACATGTGCCCCACTTGTAACACGGTCGTAGGTTCAGTCGACAGCACCACGTGTCCTGCTGGCTCTATGCTTGACACCCTGCTGCCTAACTCTAGAGTGGGTGTTTAACTACACCTCTCTCCACTTCAATCATGGCGGGAGACTGATGTAGCATTTAACCAGTCTGCTCCTACAGTATGGTTGGAGCACTAGGACCCAGAGGGGTGAGAGACAGTACGGCGGGCTTCTGCTGCACAACACTGATTCTCTGGCCTGCACACACTTTACTTTGCCATGGAACATTGGCACACACCTTGCCACAAACACAAGACAACACAAGGGTCATGCTATCTGTGTGCCATGCACTAATGCTGGACAAAAGCAGGTGTCTTGCTGTGCTGACTATCAGGAGAGAGAAGGTTGACACTGATCCAGGAATGCAGAAGGACTCCCAGGGCTGAAAGATATTCATGCACTGTTTGAAAATTGTATGTGTACGTGAGAGTGCGGGTGAGTGTCTCAGTAGCAGTGGAGTTATCCCCCAGAGGAACTATGGGAGGCATCTGGTGACGTCAGTGTCAAGGCCCCCTGGACCTTTTCCCGGCAGAAATCTCTCCTGGAATAGAGGAGGTCGGGCTGGCAGTCTAAGTTTATACAACACACACACACACACACACATACACACACACACACACACGTGCGCTCGCCCGCACACACACACACACATGTGCGCTTGCCCGCACACACACACACGCGCGCACACACAGGGATAGCAATGTACACATATACTAACTCACTGGAGACGTAATGGGAACGTTTCTATTTTGGTCTGTTCTCTTTGTTTTTGGCCTGTGAGTAGATGTGCTCATCCAGTATCCCCTCACCAGACAGGCAGGGCAGATGTCAAAGAGGGCATGCGGCTCCCCTTCAGGAAAGCAACCACTTGGCACCGGATACCAGATACATCCACACCACCACCACCACCACCCCCACCCCCCATTTCTCTTTCTCGCTCTCTCTCTCTCTCTGGCTGTCTTTCTCTCTGTCTCTCTCTGACTGTCTCTCTCTGTCTCTCTGCCAAAAAAGAGTGGGATCACATTGATTGGGAGAGCAAGCTCTGCAAAAAACAAGGGATGAGCAGGAGGATGAGTGTGTGCTCAGCGCAGTAAGCCAGGCGCTTATACTTCCCTTGCATCTGTGTGGGGACCCCCACTCCCCCAGCTTAGGGGGACCCGCATGTTTCTGCTGTTTTAGCTCCCACCAAAACAAGACACTTGAAACTAGTGAGGTCATGGGTTCAAATCCCAATAAGGACATTGATTGGGAGATGGGAACGGTATTAAGCAACATAACGGGCTCATGTTAAAAGTTTCCACTACTGGGTCTGGCTGTACAAGACCAATTGAGCAGCATTTGTACAAGCAGGCTAAATCAAGATAGTGGGTTACAGAGGATGTGTGTGTGTGTACTTGTGTGTGTGTGTGAGTGTGTGTCAGTAAGCCCATTCATGACGCAGATCAGAGCTAGATTTTTGTTCTTGTTCAGCAAACAAGCAACTGTTAAAAGCAAACAGATCTTTTTACTTTTAAGTTTGAACGTTTCAGTGTAGTCTAAATTGTTTACTTTAGATGCCAACCCTCGGTCTAGTGTTCATTTTGGTCTCCAGAGAATGGCCCTCTCAGACTACTTAAGCATGAGTGTTTGCAAACTTTCACAGTGAACTCCACGTGAGACAGTTTATAAAACATTTACAGGATGTTTTTGTTTGTAATGGTGATCGCATCGTCAAATAAGGTCTGTTTTAATTTGAGCTGCCTGATAGTTGAAGGCAGAAACACGCTGGGAGATATCCCAAAAGAAGCTAATAACCTAATAACAGCATGACACAGACCCCCACCAAGAGACCTGTGTCCCCCCCGCCACAGAGTCTGCCACCCAGCCGTCGGGCCACATGCGTCCTGTCCGTGGGTGCTGCTGCTAAACACATTCATGGAATATGGAATGGGGGTAGCACAGTGTGTGTCTGTGTGTGTGTGTGTATGTGTGTGTGTGTGTGTGTGGGACTTCATAGGGCTGCCCCATCTGCTCTACCTGTCTCTGTGGTGGTCCTCTGCAGGCGTAGAGCAACCGCGGCAGGGTTGACAGGAAGTGGCTCCAGCGGGCCGGGGCGTGTGGTGGGGTGGGGTTGGGGTTGGGTTAGACCTCAACATGGGTCTCGCTGCACCAGGCAGCACTCTTACACAATAACACCACATAGTTTAGCTGTGTGATGTTTTATTTGGTCATTATTTGGCCAGCACAGACACACACACACACACATCACACTCAACCCATGTAAAGGTTTCATATAAGTAGGCTGTGTGGGCAGACATGTTTAGAAAATCACACACAGCTACGCTGGAATACAAATGAGACCTGCTGTGTTTGTTGTCCTCTTTGAAGACAGCGTGTGCTCTGATAGGTGTGTATGTCATTGCTTTTTAAGAGGTCCTCACAAAGCCAGCTGCCACAAATTGACACCCCATAAATTATTTAGCCTTGTGTCCTATTCACTCAATGAAGGTGCACGCACACACACCCCCCCACACACACACACACATTCACACACATTGGGCGAGACCTATCAACCTCAACCAATCAATTAAATGTTAAGTGACCTTCTCCTTTTTTAAATATGGTGGATGGCGTCTCAGTGTTGGTGTCTGGGGAGAGCAGAGCAGATAAAAGTGCACAGCTCAGGCGCAGAACTAGCTTACTTTCAGCACCTGACCAGCTGCCTGGCCACCCAGACAGCATTCAGAGTCATTCAGTCATCTCCTATCTAGGCAGCCAAAAGGGGTTTTGTGTGTAAGTGTGTGCGTGTGTGTGTGTGTGTCTGTGCCAGTGTCTGTGTTAGTGTGTGTTTGGGCTGATAATATGCATTTTATTTATGTGCCAGCTTTGTGAAAGGTCAAAGCAGTTTCAGAGGTAGTGCAGACAACATTGGCATTTCCTCTGTTTTTCTCTTGTGACGTGCCACGCCAGGCTCATTGGGCTGGCATAGCCCGGCTTGTGGGTGTGCCGATGCCTTCCTTTCTCATCCACACCCGACACCACAGGGCCACGTCACCCAGAGGATTTCATAGTTGCCTGTCAGAAGAAAAAAAAGAGGTGCACCCACTCGCCTGACCTGAGGTGCCCCACTCTAATTTACAAAGACTGACAGATACACAGACAGACACACACACACAAACAGAGAGAGAGAGGCATGTGGGTCATTCCGTGTCAAATCAACAAATGGCCGACAGTCACCCTCTCCAAAAAATCTGAAAAAAATCACAGCTGTTTGTACATCCAACCTCTGTATAAATCTTAAATATTAAGTCTGTATCACTAATAGCTCCAAAACTACAGCCCTTTGACATTTCAGGTCATTTTGGGAATTCTGGTGAACAAGCCTTTTGCTCAACTTCCGACATTGCTGGCTCTTTTAGTATTCCACACACATTAGTGTAACTATGTGAAAAGAAATGCATTTTCCTGTAGAATTCAAAAATCAAATCAGATCAGATGTATCTTGTGTAATTCTTCCTCTCCAAAGCTGTGAAAATGGCTATAGATTCAATATGTGAAATGACACCACCACTTTTGAGGGCTTCTCGTTCAAAAAGTATGGGACACAAATTTATCAGATTATTTTTCCCAGTCATATACGGATTATAATGTCATGCCTATGCATTAACCTTTGTTGATATTGTTTTCATATTGTCAGTGTATTTTCTTGAAGTTAGGCTTGATTTTCAAAAAGGCTGTTTTCATCTTGTCATTTCACCATGTGGACAGTTCACAGGATTTTTAAATAATTTTTCCATAATCATCCTGTATGTGAGGATTATTTGTCCAAAATTTGGATTTGTTGCTGAGTCTCTTTATTGAGATATGATGTTTTGGAAAAAAAAATCAGTAATTCCATGGAGTTGGATTGATCAGCAGTACCTCTTTCCACCACATGTTGTGCTCTTTTAATACAATGGAAGTCAATGATAGGGTAGCATGTCATTTACAGGAAAATTTGCATTTTGTATTATAATGACATTTTTTCAGTTTTCCCTTGCTTTTTGTGTGCTGTACAATAAAACCCTGCTCAAAAATGACCTTGACAGTGCAATTGGTTTAATTGTAACACAAAGTTTGTTTGGCAGCTTTTCCTGTAAATGACATGCTACCCTATCATTGACTTCCATTGTATTAAAAGAGCACACACACACACACACACACACACACACACACACACACACAAAAACACACACACAATATCTTTACACAAAAATACACAAACACACATACATTTAGCTATACATACCCCAGCCCACACATGGTGTGCCACACACACACACACACACACACACACACACACACACACACACAGGCACATGCTCCAGAGGATTATTTTAGAACAGAATGTTTAGGTCATACCAAAACACACACATGCACACACAGGCACACAGGTGGTGACATTGCTTCATCAATGCTTTGACAGGACGAATAGTTCACATTAGGTTATGCATAAACATGTGACAATATTTCCTAGAACATGACACACACACACACCAACACACAGATACACGTGTCCTTTCAAACCCACCCGCCCACCACCACAAACCTGCACACACACACACATGTACATATTCATAGCTGACCCACCCTCACCCATGAAGAGACTCGTTGTCATTAAGCTCTTAAGATGCCACAGCGAGACTGCAGAGAAAAGAGGTCATTATCACGGAGATGCAGACCACTGCCCCTTAGCATTATGCTAATGTGATGACTCCATTCCTCAATGTCAGCATGTCATTGGGGCTCTACTGCAGTACCCGCTCTAGTATCCCAGTGTGCACTGGGGTGCCTGTAGAGAGAGGCTGGGAACGAGATAGAGAAACTGTCATGTGATCAAAGGGGGGTCATGCTTTGCTGCACACACACACACACACGCACACACACACACACACACACACACACACACACACACACACACTCGTATATTTAGGCTATAAATTGTAGGACTGGAGGGTTGCTGGTAAACTGTGTATATGTATGTGTGTGCCTGTTTATGTTTATGCCTGTGTATGTGTGTGTATGCATGTGGCGGGTGTGTACGTGTGTGTGTGTGTAGCTGGTTACCGTGTAGGTAGCAGCACTGTTAGGGCAGATAGTATTTAAATAAAGAGGTGCCACTGGGCCCTCTCCCCAGGGAGTGGAAAACAGGTGCTGTGTGTCCACCACTCAAGCTGTGGAGACCAGCGAGTATCTACAGGGGCGCACACACACACACACCCAAACACAAACACACACACCAGCCTCATGGGACACGTGTGCTGGCACTACACTAACTGAAACAACAGACACAGACAGGCCAAAATGGGTGAGCAAATTTACTGATACAATCATCTATACTGATTACGCTCACTGCCACAAGAGAAAGGCTATTATATTGCAACATACTCAGAGAATGTGTTTGCACACACATTTAGGCACACTTATTGAGATTCACTGCAGTACATTTCAGCCTTCCTTTCACATTCTTCAGCTGCTTCAAAACAGTCTTCTCCCGAGGGGGCTTCTGTCAGACTGTGGCCATGACTGTGCGTAAGTGTTGTGTGCACATATTTGCTTGAGGTTGTTTCAATGATTGAATGCTTGTGTGTATGTTTCTGCAGCTATGAAGTGTGTTTGAGTGTGTGTTTGTGTGTGTATGTGTGTGTGTACAACTGCACAAATCTCAGTATGTGTTCTGCATACTAATCAAAGCCCAGAGAGACTCAGAGCATCACAAATCTTGTCTCTCAGTAGCCTAGGCCTATATATACATCCGAACCTGGAGGGGGCCTTAATGTTATCTGTTTTGTTTTCCTCGCACCATTAGTATGTCTGAGTGTTCCCTCGCTATTGATTCTTCATAGATTCTTTATAGCAGCCCAGCACTCTGAGCATCCCTGCCCTTATCTGGCCCTGATTTCCCATATTGTTAGATTTTTTTTGGCTGATACTGCCATTTTGAGAGCATGTGCAAATAACACACGTGCAGATGTCATGTAGCTCAAGGCAAAGGTGAACTGCATGCTGTGACCAATTTTAAATCACATCAAATCAGAAATGCATTATTTTGGGGCATAATGCCCCTTATGTTGGACACAATGCAGAAATTTGGATTTGCCAGCATAGCTAACATTTTGGATAACTTAAAGCCGACCATTTGATTTTGTGTTTTTGTTTAGTAAGGTGTATCATTTATGTGGTAAGTGACGTGGTGAGCTCTTCAATTAAAATGGACTTCACGATAAGAGCATGCAGAGCAGTATATAAACATTGAGGATTGATGTTAATTTTGTTTATTACAGCGATTGGTATGCTTACGCTGTGCACTTTCAGGCAATATATGGCTATAAAAACAGAGTATACAGTGCAGTAAAATAAATAGCCCATAAATATAACACTGTTTTTATACGGGAGGGTGATATGCTAGATTTGTTTTATTTTTTGTTGCTGGGGAAACAAAAAGAGGCTTTTGAGGCTGGACATTTATTGTCAACCTTTATTTTCAACACTGGTAAAAACAATAGCTTTTAAGTACTTTTCCAAACTTGCCTTTTCGAGCTTTCTGTGTAGGCTACTTAATTCGATGGTATTTTTTCAAGTGATTAAAAGGCTTCATTGTATTGGCTGTCTTTGAAGCATCGACTGCCAGCGTATCTTACATACCAGCTTTATTCTCTCCACGTCGCTTTGGCTAACCAAACCAGTGCTACCCAACTAACGTAACTTTTTTGCCAATAATGACATTATGATCGGAGAATAACTCCTAAGGTGTGCCCAACATCACTTTCGCTGCCCTCGTCTTCAATTTTGGTCGTTCTTCTCTTTAGCTTTATCTGCTGGCAATTTTCAAATGGCAGTGGCGCAGGAAAAGGTAGACTGATTGGCAGTTGTTGCGCACATTTCTGCATGTGTAATCAAGTATATGGCCACACCAGATCACCACAATCGACCTCAATTTTATCGTGGCCACCATTGCTCAGCCATACCCTGATGTAGCACCGATCCATCTCCGAGGCAGGCCACTGCTGGCTATGAAGTAGCCTGCTTTGCACCTTGCGTTTCACTTTCAATTTCTTCACATTAAATGAACCAGCCAATTACATTTTGCCCCTTGGTTGTTGTTTACAGGTGTTAACTGGTTGGTTTTGTGCCCTGGCCCATTTGAGTAACTATGTTGTAGGATGTTCTGTATTTGTTTCCTTCACAAAGATCATGAACACGCACAAATGGGATGTTCTATTCCCGAAAACACCTAATAGTGAGCCTTTTATTTGTTTAGTGCAGATTGTGGTGTGACATACTGTAGGACAACAGGTCTGGTGTATCAAGACCAGTAGACTTCTGAGATCACAAGAACTCAAGTCACCTGGAGCTTGTCTCTCTTCAACCAGTCAGCATCTCAAGTCTGGAGGTGAACATTGAGAGGTCTTTTTTCCCCTAAGGTTATGCAGTGAGAGGATGTTGTCTGAGTGTGTGTTGTGTACAGAGTGGTTGGAGAGTTTGCTACAAATCTCAAAGCTTATTTTGAAGGAAAACAGGACTGACGGCTTATTCTTTGGTGTAATTGATGACTGTTTATAGGAAAGAAAGGGCAGCCTTTATATACTAAACCCCAATCAGTATTTTGCAATGGTTGTATGGTACGTTGTCAGAGGGGGGAGGCCAGGCTGAGGCCCAGGCTGAGGCTACTCTATGCCAGGAACATGTGTGTGGAGAGGTGCTTGAGCCTGTCCAGTCCAGAGGCAGAGAGATGGAGAACAACAGTGTAGGCAGTGTGTTTGCTGTTCCTCACAGGTGGCTGACTACACACACTTGTAGAGTAGTTTCATGTATTGACACACGCAGGAGCACACCACATACACACACACACACACACACACACAACCACAAAAACACTCATACGCACAAAATCACATTCAGTTACACACTGCAGAATTAGTCATCAACCTGGCTGGAGCTGGATAGGGCACCACTGTTTAGGATGCAAACTATGAAATATTAGACACCTTCCTGTCTGCATGAACACCGCTCCCCAAGCCACCCACCTCCCACCCCCACCCCAGACAGACAGAGAGTAACTAAACCCACCCACACACACACACATACTGTAAACACACACTAACACATAGACACACGCAATTGTAACCCAGTAAGTGCGTGTTCACATATTGTTTTAGGCTCGGCTAGAAGGTTTCGTTCACCCCTCTCCTGTGTGTGTGGGGGGGGGGTTTAGTTACTGTCTGTCTGCTGCAGGGCTGAAAGCACAGCAGAAGTGAGTGACTAATGACTGGCTGGCTATTTAAGGAGAAACAGACGCGCCACTGTCCTTTGTCCGTTGTACACACACACACACACACACACACACACACACACACACACACACACTCATATACACACACTTCTCAGATATAATGAGGAGTCCAGGCTCACTGGCTATCCGGTCATTGTAACTCATTTTGTGTGTGTGTGTGTGTGCGCGTTACTGTTAAGGTCTTTAGAAAATCCAGCTGAAGAGAAACAAGACTTGTGCACCATCTTTGTGTGTGGTGTGTGTCTTCTGTGTGCTCGAAATGCTTAGGAAGTGGTGCTGTGTTTCTGATGTAATTAAAGGGCTCTGTGTGAGATGTGCTGTCATGCTGCCTTCCTGAAGGCGTGCAAGTGCCTTTGTGTGCATGTGTGCGCGTGGGTTTTTCACTCACAGATCATCCTGCCTGTGTTAGTGAGTGTTGTGTATGCTTGGGTTGGTTCCTACAGATCATTTTGTGTGTCTGTGCGCGCACGCGTGTGTGTGAGTGTGTGTGTATGTGTTAAATTAGGGGCTTTGTGTATGCACACTGTCACTGAGAGTTCATCCCAAATAGCATGGAGGGGATTTTAATTGGCCCATGGCGTGAGGAACATGTATGCTCTGCTGCCTTGTGGGATAGTTCTGTAGCTTTGACAAGATGCCGGAGGTTCCTCAGTCGATGTTCTACAGACAAACCTGTGCATGACTGTGTGTGTGTGTTTGTATCTCTGTGCTTGTGTGTGTTTGTGTTTTTCCTTTAATTACAACATGCCTTCCTTCAGATAAACACACTCTTCGGGGGTGTAGAGAAGCATTTGCTGACACTATTCAATTCAACCCCTTGAAAACACAGGTATATGCCAATTTTTGCACTTAAATTTGATCAAAGCTTGGCAGCAGAAGAGAGTGCAGCTTTTTGGTTGTTCTTCAAAGCAGTCCCATCTGTGTGCCATTTTAACTGGCCTCTCTTCAGAAACAGTAAGATTGCCTTTAGGGTCTTTTGGGGTCTCTCTCTCTCTCTCTCTCTCTCTCTCTCTCTCTCTCTCTCTCTCTCTCTCTCTCTCTCCCTCTTTCATGAGCACTTTCTGCTAGTGTTAGGCCTGGTGCTATTCTTTTCCTGAGACACAGGGGAGATGACAGGCAGCACTTGGCTGTTGAGAGCCCAGTGTACAGCCTACATGTGTACAAACAAAGCTTTGTTTGCATTCACACGTTAGCACTATGCAGACTATGAGTGTCATACAGTAGATGGCTGTTCTTCACAGGCTAACCTGTCAGTCACTTCCTATCTGTTTTCCTATAGTTTTGGAATGTTTTAAAAAACTGCATTGGTTATGTTCAGCTGCAGGATTGTGATAAAAATAGTAAATTAGTAGCAACTTACTGTCCCCTAAAACTGTCACCCTTTCATCAGTAAACCAAGACCAGAGAAAGTGAATGTTCTCGTATGGGTGCACATTGTTCATAGTGCATTGTAACAGACCCATTGCCTGCATAGTGTCCCAGTGCAGACTAAGGGCCGAGCCAGACTTTATCTCTTAGCTCTACTGAGCAGCATCATTAGCTCTCTGCACCTCTCTGGCCTTGTGCCACCTCAAACCTGCTGTACAAACCCTCACTCTCACCTGTGTCTTGCTCCTGCTGTCTCCTCTCCCCTGCTGCCTTTCTTTTGCACTGTTGCAATGTCATTTCCTTATCTTTGACATAAGGTTGCAGAAGCTTTTCTGGAATCAGGAATCGTTTCTGTTGGTCTTTTGGTGCAGTAGTCACCTTTTGGCAGCACTTCAGGTGCATATTTACCAACACAGCGGATGCAGGAAAAGGCTAACTTTTTTTTTAACCACAGCAGACCTGCAAACACATCTGCATAATACCATGCAAATCCTATTATCACCTCAGGTGTGGGCCAACAATGTACTGAGTGAAGCCTCAGTGCTCAGCTAACAGTAACAATTATAGCCCATATGTGTGTCTGGAGGTGTGGGAGTGTACAAAAAATCAATGCGGAACAGCAACAATAATAGCGTAACAGACTTTCAACAGAATATACTGTATTGCTATGGCAGCAAGTATTGTGATATTTGTTTAATGATATCAGTTTCATTTGGGTATAGCCTACGTCTTCTCTGAAAACATTGCTAAAGTTCACTGTATGGAGTGATTTTTTTCTTGCTTCACAGTGAAAATTGAAAGGGATATTGACTGAGTGAGTCAAGAACATACGAAGATGTCAAGATGGCTCCTTTAACATACAAAACATGATTTTGGATATTTTTATATAATGCAAATAATTGCATTATAAATATATTGCATATATGTTGCATATATATAAAAGAGTATCATAGAGTTGAACACTTACTATGTAATGAAAATGTAAATAATTGCAGTAATATTTAATTATGGCTTAGAGATCATAATGGTAATTGTATGGTCATGGGATCATATGGTATTGTATCAGCATCTGTAAAGTTCCTACCGAAAGTGTGTGGTGCAACATCCACAAAAAAATAAGCTTTCCAGGCCTAACTCAGAAGAGAGTCCAGGTCAGCATCTGAAATGTTCATTTGTTCACTGTATAATGCACTGTGGGTAACAAAACAGTCTAGGCCTAACTCACCCAATAGGGCACTGTGGTGAAAGGGTGAACATTCTGAACCGTGGGCCGTATCTGGTCCCTGGAGTAGAGCCAATGCAGCCTCATTCTGAGGCACAAACATGATGTGTGTTTAATGTCATTTCCTGACCTTTCCTTCTGTTTGTCAATTAGGTCTGCCTGTCTGCTTCCGCCATGTGTAATGGGCTTATCAGCGAGCCCTGAACACACTTTTACACGCTATGTTTGCATTTCTGAGTGGGCTTGAGCAAGTCTGTGTGTCTGGGTTTCGTGTGTGTGCGCCTGTGTGTTTATGTGTTTATGTGTGTGAGAATGACTGAGTAGATGTGTGTGTCTGTGTCTGTGCCTGTGCCTGTGATTGTGGCTAGCACAACAAGCTCTGTAGTGTGTCTGTGTACTTATGTGCCATAAGAGGCGTACCCTAGCATCCATAACCTTTCCTAACCGTGTTTCTTACAAGGAATCTCTGTCTTGTGTGTGTGTGTGTGTGTGTGTGTGTGTGTGTGTGTGTGTGTGTGTGTGTGTGTGTGTGTGTGTGTGTGTGTGTGTGTGAATGTGTGTATGTGTGTGTCTGTGTGTGTGTGTGTGTTTGTGTGTGTGTGTCCTGTCCTCTCACAGGGGCAGAGTGATGAGGCCCTTGTGGACCATGGCAAGACCAGCTTCGCCCCACATACGGACTACGAGAAGGAGGAGCTTGAGAGTAAGTCGGCTTAAAGACGGGGGTATCTTTGGAAGTCATTCAGGCACTCCTTTCATAGACTGCTACTTAGACCCTGTCCCAGCTCAATATTTTACCTGATTCACTTTGGCTTAACATCCATTTATTTTCATGCCAGGTTCACTTCTTTAAATGAATTGAATTTGATTTTTTAAAAGGAAGACTGAAGGGTGGAACACTGAACTACTGTATATTATGAGAAATGGTTGGCTGCTCTTCTTATTTGAACAAATTGAATATACTTTGATGTATTTTAATTCCTAGTTGGATCCTATTAATCCTTTGGCAATAGAAATTATTTTAAGAAGTTGTTAGCTGCTAAAGCTTATTTGATTACATACAGAGAAAGCAATAAGTTATGTGGGTGTTGTTTTGTGTGTGCGTGTGTGTGTGTGTAAAAAAAGTGGAAGTGGAAGAGAGAGACAGAAAGAAAGGGCAATCCATTAGTCGTGTATGTATGTGTGTTATGTTTGGTTGGTTAAATGGTTCCCTACAATGTCCTTATCCTATCCTATCCTAATAGACTAAAATATCTAAAAGAGGTCTTTACATCTGCCACCTTTTGTGTGTTTGTCTGTGGTGTGTTTATCTATATGAATGCAGAATACGAGTGTCTGGTGTAAGCTCACTGCATGCCTCTGCTTGTGTATGTGTGTGTGTGTGTGTGAGAGAGAGAGAGAAAGTGAGAGTGTGAGCGTTGTTCATATAAAGCCTAGCTCCATGAACAGATGGCGCAGGTGTGAGTGTGGGATCAGTGGAGGGTGGCCTTGGCAGGGTTTAATCGCGACGGGCCGTCATTGCCACCGATGCCACTCCGTCCCACTCCAGCCTGCTACGGTTCCTGATCGTGAGCTCCCAGCATTCATTTTAATTCACTCTGTCCCTTAAGTGACCACAATATCAGAGATTGTCTACAGCCGTAAGGAGAGGTGAAAAAGCAGCTTCAAAAAGTAAAAACCCTGTCACATATTTGATCCAACCATTATCTGAACCAGCTGATGCTAATGAGCAAACAAATTAGCAGACAGGTAGATCAGTTAATTAGTGAAATGACCTGTGTAAAGTGTATGGGCAAAAGGAATACAAGGCAGTTGTTTGTTTTGTTTCTAAAGCTGCAATCCTTACTTCTGGCCATAAGTCCTGAGGACTCCACAAATACTCTTCTAGTTGACCAATCACATCATGCCTGTATGTTCGTGAAGGTGGAGAACCAAACCTCCTTTAAATGGTTCCACATCGATAACTGGTTGGGCTATGTTGAGTACTTCAGGCCATTCCTCCAATTCAGTGATGCTATCCAAACTCTCTTTGAATACTCTCTTCGAATAAACCATCAGACAGTTCACACTGCTGAGGAGCTCTGTTTCCTAAGTTCTGGTGTAGTACTCTCAGCATCCGGCCATTAACCACATGAATTTTGGAGATTACCAATGCAGACACGGCTATTCCTGTATATCCCTGGGGCCTCTGAACTTGGAATGATTAATACCCCTTGTGTGAAGACATTAGGGCCTTTCTGCTCTGCTCTGTCTTTGGCCCTTCCATGTTATTTTAGCAATGCATAGGGCTCCATCACCTGAGCATATTTGGGCATTGTCTAAATATATTTGACAGAGTAATTCTTTCCAGTAGAGTTAGGCCAGATAACAGTGAAGTGTTATGATGAGCAGGGCTGTCTGGTATTCCGTATCGGTTAGGACATGGGGAAGGATGTCACTCTTCATCATGAAGTGTCGAGACAGCTCCATCGGAAATGAGACTATTTGGCTGCTGAATGTCTAACATCCTTTTGTTGTCCATCTTTTTCTGTCTGTTCTCTAAGGTATTATTGGCAAGAACACGTCTTTCCCCCTCACACTAAAACTATTTGTGTGTCTGCCTTTTTTTTCTGTCTGTCTCTGTTGCTCTCTGGCTGTCCTTAACTCTGCTCTCTTCTCGAGAGGTTTGAGTTCCGCATTTACCCTGCGCGCTGACCCACTCCCACAAATCTAATTTCAGGATATAGTTTACTCATCCTCAAAAGGGAGGAAAGGGATGGACACTGACAAAAGGAAGGAAGGGAAGTTCATTCTGCATTTGGGATCATATTTCATTGGGAGCCAGAGTTGGCTTTGGAGCCAATATGTCACTAACGCTGCAGCCCTGAGTCATAGAGCATCGCTGGCTGGCTGGCTGGGGGAGCTGGGTGGCTGGCATCCTGAGTGCCTTCTGCGCTCCTCAGTTTGATCCGCTCCCACTGCCATGCCAAGTGCCCACCCACTGCGTGCCAAGGCAATAACATTTCCACCCCCTGATAGGACACTTGGAACTAAGTGCAGTTGTATTTATGGCCACGGCGGGAGGGAGGACAGGGCAATTTTTGCTAGTGCTTGTAAAAGACCCCCTGTTTAACACAAAAAGTTTGTTAGATCTATGTGTTACTTTTGGTGTACACGGTGTTCTTTTTCTGTAAATTTGTTTCTCTCTTGTTTACTGTCTATATGACCTGTTAATCTTTTTGCCCCAGTCTTTTACCGCTTTCAAATTTTCTGATAATAAATAAAAATGATGATACACGATACACAAAAGTTTGATATGGTCACTTCACATATCCACAAAAAACCAAATGCAGCTAATAAGCCAGTGGATACCAGTAGAGACGAGCATTAAAACCTAATAATTCTTTACTTTTCGTAGATGTTTTGGGGAAAAGTTGTGTTCCATCTGATTTTGTGCCTGTTCTATTTTTTTTTCTACTTTTACCCTGTACTGTGGTTATTATCTCTCTAGCACTTCCTGTTGGGTGACATTAATATCTCCCATCTCTCTTCCTCCTTCAGGTCACCGGGCGGTGTATGTCGGGGTCCACGTGCCCCTGGGGAGGGAGAGCAAGCGGCGCCATCGCCACCGGGGTCACAAGCACCACCGCAAGAAGAAGGAGAGAGACTCAAGAGACTCTGACCCAGAGACTGGCAGAGAGTCACCCACACACGGTACTGGATGCAGCATGTACTTTACAGGCCAGACTAAGCTGAGCAGCACTAAAGCTGAACTGGGCTTGAGCACTACCGCTTTGACTAACTCAAACGCAAAAATGGCTTTAATACCATAGCTTAGTTTGAGTACAAGTTTTGAATGACAAGTATTCTTTAAAAAAGGGGTTCATCCATTGTTTTGGAAAACAGGCATATAAGCAAACACGGGCAGTGGTGATCTAGTGGTTAAGGTATCGGACCTGTGACCGTAGGATTGCAGGTTCGAATCCTGGGTTGCCAGTAGCGCCACTGAGGTACCCTGACCATGGTACCATCCCCACGCACTTCTTTCCAGGCACTGTTGTCATGGCTGCCCCCTGCTCACGTGTGTGTGATGGGTTAAATGCAGAGGTGAATTTGGTTCTGTGCACTGTGTGCTGTGCCGTGTGATCTCACTTTAAACACTTAGTCTACCCAGCAACAGTGGGATATGTAAGAGTTTTTTTATTATGTGAGGAATACAAGAACACACTGTGCCTACCCAGCAACAGTGGGAAATGTAAAACTTTTTTTATGAGAGAAGGCAGTCTCTGTTTATGAGATCCCATTCTGATGCAGAGGCAACCTAACCTCACGTCACCCGTCTGCCCTTGTGAAGTGTTTAGATAAGCGACCCTCGCCTTTGGCTGTGACAGGAAACTCTGATATTTATTTGAATCACTGGCTCGCTGGCTGGCTGGCTGGCTTGCTCTAGCAGAGAATGATCATCACAGAAAAGCTGTTTTTCCAAATTAATTAATTGATTGAGATAGTATTGTTTCCTTTATATTTGTCAGCTCATGGGGATGTGACTCTTATCAGGTTAAATAAACAATATGTCTCTGACTTGGTGACATTAGACTGATGTGTTTTTACTGAAGGACTCTGATTAAGGGCTTGCTGTCCTTTAATTGCCCCTCTACTGCCCTTAAACTACTCGTGGCCTGAAGGACTAGAACTGCAGTCCTAATTACAGGTCAGACTCTCCTCAGTATGTCGAGAGACGTTATTCGGGTATTTCTCTCTTTGCCAGTCTTGATGCTGTTACTGTTGTATTTTACACATTTTAACGTGGAGGGGGGAAGATGCTGGAAATTACAATATTGTTCTCCTCACGCTGGTGATACATCCAAGCGGATTGAGCGATGTGACGCAGAGTGAAGGTCAGTGTTGTATTCCGACAAGTAATTGGTCTAAAGATGGTGGTGGCGAATCAAATTGATTGAAACAGACTGTCATCAATTTAATTAGTCGCCACCAGGCGAAATGTGCTCCTAATTTGTATAAGATTAAACTTTTCTAAAAGTAAACTTTTTTGCTCATCTTCACTCATCTATGTCACCATCACGTGCCTCCCATAGGAATGAATGGAACACAGAACTTCACTTCGCTTGATTCGTTGGCATGTATCACCAGCATTAGGTGCTCGAGTCTTAAACCCACTGAGCACTGAGCCCTCGCACTAATCAGCTAGCTCAGCATACAGGCTGGCATTGGTGCTGAAGGTATTCTTTTTACTACCCTCATAAATTCAACTCCTCCACGCTCTACTAAAACTGTCAGCCACAGTAACCTGTTTTTATTAGACTAACAGCAGTGTTTGAGGTGGAGCACAGAGAATTTGGGCAATTTTTTGTTTTGTTACCCACACCCTTCTCCACTCTCGTACCTTCGCAGCTCACACTGGGGACGTGATGTTCCAGAGGCTGAGACAAGCACCACATCCACAGTACAGGCAGCTGTCACTTCCTGCTCCTGTCTCCCCTGCTCCTCTCTGTTTGTTGTTAGTTATTGTGCTGTTGTTAGTTGGCACTTATTTGTTGGCTCCAACTCCACCATCAGTTCCTGGTCTTTATCAGATGCTTTTTTTTGTTATTTCTAGCTCTCCTGGTAGTCCTTATGTCTGGTTACACATTAGGAGCAGGTGGGGACTTATGGGTGGGGAGGTGGGTAATTTGGTGAAGTACAGGCTGCTGTTAATAGAGCAACACACTCCTCTGCAGATACACAGCCACATGAGGACACACCGGGACCATGATGTGATGGAACTACTCCCATGTCTCATCTCTGTATGGCAGACTGTCAGTTTATCACCTCTGTTCCCTTGCACACACAAATACACACAGACACACCATATACACACATCCTCACACTCAAATCCTCATATGCAGACACACTCTTCCTGCAGCCAAACATGCACAAACACACACAGATAGATACACATTACAAGTTGATTTGGCTGTATGAAATGGGTCAACAAAATTGAAAAGGCAACTCTGCTCACCACACACATTCCCTCGTTCCCTTGTGTCCCAGAGGGCACCAACTCAGCAGGTGTGGATGTAAAAGAGGAGGGAGAGAGAGTCAGTGGGAGAAACAATGTAGAGAGTCTTGGAAGGCACAGAAGGGGAGGAAAAATAAAAGAAAAGGCTGACCAGAGCACAAAAGTGCAGATAACCCTGAAAAAGAGGCTAAATGAGATTTGTATTGTGTGTGTGTGTGTTTGTGTCTGTGTGTATCTGTGTGTGTGTGTGTCTGTGTGAGGGAGGGAAAGAGCAAAGACAGATGAAAGCGAGGGAGAGAGTGTTATTGTGGAGTGAGAATATGCAGCTCATGTTCAGCCCTAATGCTGTGCGACATGGCAGGGTGATATGGATCTTTTTGCTCTCTGAGTTAAATAAACATCCCACAGCCCAGCCAGACAGCCAGGCTTGTATTTTGCACGTAGCACCGTTCAAAGCCCCCTGGCTGCACCCAAACTGTAATGCATGGCCTAAGAAAACAAGGAAGCACAACGCAAGCCCATTTACATCCCTCTTGTATAATAAATAGCCAGTTTGTCTCTGTCGCTCGTTTCCATCCAGATGGTGCACATGTTGGATATGACAGTGGAACCAGCACCAGATGTGTTGACATTCTGTGTTGCATTTCCTACAATGTGATGTGCTACTAATGGGAGGGAAAGGGGAATTGCATTGAGCCATACATTGCATTTCATCACACTGTACCTATAGTGGTACAAAAAAGTGTGTGTATGTGTCGACAGTCAGTGTGAATAAAATAGGTAACTAGGTGGCCTTTTTAACAGCATCCAGCTGAAAGCGGCTGTGTGACCTCATTGTCATGCGTTAAGCATTTGTTGGGCTGCAAACAGCGGTTCAGGTATGTGTGTGTGTGTGCATGCCTGTGTGTGTGTGCACGTGCACATTGTCTCACCATGTCTCCATTCGTCCATTTTCCATCTGAAAACAAAAGATGCTTCTGGTGGCCCAGAGCTCACAGTCCCTCCTGACAGTGCCTTGTCGTCCCACACCCAGAGACGGCAGCACCTGCATGCCAATGAGCACAGATCCGCTGAGGTGGGCCACCTTTGGGTCCAGAACAGAGGAAGTGGGTATCTGCCATCTGGATGGGCTCTTTTGAATAGCGCCTGAGCCAGGCGGCCAAGTAATAGTGGTGCAAGTAGCCAGTAATGCAGAATGTTAGGGAAAACTATCAGCTATACAAAATAGGCCAGGAATGCAGACTAGGAGAGGTGACCTGTCAGAGGGCAGAGAACACTGGTGTTATCCACCATACATCTAAGCCCCTCATGTGGAATAGGGTCGCTTTAGCAAACCCCTTGGAACAAATAGTAGAGTTGTTCTGCTATAATGCAAATAAATAAATAAATAAATAAATAAATGTAGATTAGGCAAAGCAGAGACAAAAATACAATTAAAGTAATTAAATTAAATATTATAGCAAAATATTAGCAAAATAATTTAATAGAGCGATGAATGTAATGATGCCATGAATATGGCATTAAAGGTGTCACTCCCTGAGAATCCGTTCAGTACTTGCTCTTGCTCTTTTTATTTGACAATAGGTCACTCTGACTTGCATTTGCATGCTGCACGTGAAAATCATTTACCCCGATTGCCTCCACCAGTCAGTGAAAGAAAATAGATGGAATAACAAGCAAATAAGAAAAGGGCAAACAAAGTGACATAAATGAATTAGAAAAAGCCATGTCATAGTTGTGATTACTGGAGGAGTCTCGTTGCAGCACGCATTCACCTAGCAAAATATTGGTGAGTAGGTGTGTTTGTTTAGAACGTTTAGATGTTGTATTTGGTGTGCTATGACCAAATGGGCTTTGAATGATTGTAGCCTGTGACTAGCGTAACTGAGAACCTGTCATTCTCCCCGCTCCATCTCCTCCACCAAACTAGAACAGCTTGAAACAAGAGCACTAAAGCATTTTTTTAACCAAAACCGGCTCACAGTGCATTCATTACTAGAGACCACCAGAAAATGAAGGAACAAACGATGCAATGACACCTTTAATAAGCTAGCAGTGGTTTCAGATTTCCCTTGGGTTCATCTCACAACAGGAGAGGTCTGACTGGCTCTCTGTGTCTCCCCCAGACACGCCATCCCAGCGGGTGCAGTTCCTCCTGGGGACGGAGGACGATGATGTGGAGCACGTCCCCCACGACCTCTTTACTGAGCTGGACGAGCTCTCCTTCAGAAATGGAGGGGCCACAGAGTGGAAGGAGACGGCCAGGTGTGTGGGACAGAAACACCACACACACACACACACTTACGCATACAGTCACATACACTAACACACACACACACACACTCACATGCACACGCATACACTCATGTATACACATACAGACAAGCATGCATGCATACACAAACACATGCATGTGTGCGCTTACATGCATATACCTTTTACATGTACACATACTGACACTCACACTCACACCAAAACAACATAAAGTCTACTCACATGTGCAACAAACACTCAGTGTGCATTGTCTATGGAGTGAGATTTGTATTTGTAAATATCACACCATTCACAAAGTCTTCAAACGTAGTTCAGTTGTATTTAGACACGACTTAGGTAGTCAACCAAGATAAACAAGTTATACTTACAACTGATGCACCACCTTTCCCAGTCATTTTCATGTAGCGTTGTGAAACCTGAGCATGCTCTGGTGAATCCAATGTGCGTCTCGGGACTACACTGCAATGCGCAAATGCAGCGCAATGTTGTCAACAATAAACCATACTCAAACTGCAGTTGATGTGATTGGCTGCTTGAAAAAGAAGAAAAGCACACACATTTGAGCATCGAGCGCTGTCAGGAGGATCTCAAAAATCCACAAATAAATGCAGAGGTATTCACATATATGTATGGTGGTTTCTAAATGTATCTATTGTGGTTTATGAATAGATGTAACTGCACTGACATTTGTTCATCGCATAACTTTTTTTTTTATTTGAGAAATACATTTGTGAGTGATGTCACATTTATTTGTAAGTCATGAATTATATTTGTGAATCTCATTACATTTGTTTCTGAATCAGGAAATATGTTTGTGAATGGTGTGATATTTGTTTGAGAATAAAGATACAAATCTCTGTCCATAATTGCCTGCCTTGGCTGGTGAGATTGAAATGGCTGTGACAGTCATATTGCAGGGTAGAGTTATATGCACTCTGTCAGCACTCTTACGCCCTGAGTTGACTTTTCTCTCATAAATACAGCATGATTGAAGGTATGCAATGACAGCTCTACTTTTTTTGACTGATGTAGGTAGACAGGCATTTGATACAATCCATCACTGTCGTTCTACCTATTTGGTTTTACAACTTTTTTACTGCCCCCTCCCTTACTCTTACACACACACACACACACACACACACACACACACACTTACCCATGCCAAGCACACATACACACATATTTTTAATTTTCCTACTCTCCTCAGAAATGACTCATGTTGATGAATGCTAAAAATATACATTTAAACTGCGGTGTTTTTTTTATAGAAGTGCAGAAGATTGACTTTGCTGAGAAATCACTTCTCCTGCCTCAGCCCCTATAATTTCTGCACCACCCTTTCCACGACTTTTCAGTTTGCTCTTCGCTCTTCCTCCTCCTCCTCCTCCTTCTCCTCCTTTTCCTCCTTCTCCTCCTCCTCCTCCTCCCCACCCTCACTGTCTCTCAGCTCCTCCTTCCTCATGCCATCATGCCTCATGTCATTCTTTTAATTTGGACATGGCTACTCTTGGACATGGCTATCTCTAGTAGTTCATACCGTAGTAGCAAAAACTTCTCGTAGACTATCATTCTCAAACCGTATCATTCTTATTTTCAGATGTACTAAAGGCATATACTCTCATTCAGAAATAACATGTTAACAGGAGACACAAGTCACCTTTTCAGTTGCAAATGGATATTTATTAAATTGAATAGGACTAACATGTCTGCCACCTAGTAGAGAAGACTAATAATGCATTTGACACAACAGGCTGTTTTATTCCGTTATTATTTGTATGTTTATGTGGAGCAGAGTTTGTGATGACGGTAATTAAATTGATACCATTGCCATTTTTAGATAGCGCTTATTATGGTATTATCACCCAACCCTATTTTGAATCCCAGTGTCTGTGCATATGTGTGTGTATAGGTGACTGTGCTATGATGTGTGTCTTGATGTGTTTGAGTGTGTGTGTGTGTGAGAGAGAGAGAGATGGTGTTTTGATGTTTGTTAATGTTGCTGCGTGTGTGTGTGTGTGTGCTCACAGGTGGCTGAAGTTTGAGGAGGATGTGGAGGATGGAGGGGAGCGGTGGAGTAAGCCCTACGTGGCCACGCTCTCACTGCACAGCCTCTTCGAGCTGCGCTCCTGCATACTCAACGGCACCGTCATGCTGGACATGAGGGCTAACAGCATCGAGGAGATCGCAGGTGCCACTGTGTGTCTGTGCGTGTGTGTGTGTGTGAGAGTGAGTCTGCATGCATGTGTGTGCATGTGAGTCTGAGTCTGAGCCCAGTATAAATAGCTTCAGGACTTTAACATATGTTAAACATATTAAACACTATAAAATATGTTTGTTGTTGGGTGTGTGCATTGCTGCATTTATTTATTTATTTATTTATTTATTTATTTATTTATTTATTTATTTATTGAGTTCATGTGTGTGTGTGTCTTGGTATCTCATCTGTACGTGTGTGTATGTGTGTGTGTCTTGGTATCTCTGTATGTGTGTGTGTGTTTGCGTGTGTGCGTGTGTGTGTGTGTGTGTGTGTGTGTCTTGGTATCTCATCTGTGTGTGTGTTCGTTCTGCAGACATGTTGATGGACAACATGGTGGCGTCGGGCCAGCTAGAGGCGTGTCTGCGGGAGAAGGTGCGGGAGGCCATGCTGAAGAAGCACCACCACCAGAACGAGCGCAAGCTCAGCAGCCGCATCCCGCTGGTGCGCTCCATCGCCGACATAGGCAAGAAACACTCTGACCCGCACTTGCTTGACTGCAACGGTGAGGCTCCTGCTCTGCTTCTACACTCCCCATGTTTTTCCTGTATACCCAAAGTACCAAGCCAAAACAGTCCCTTCTCCTTCCCCTGACCCTCCTGTCCGTGGGGAACTTCCTCTTAGAACTGGCGAACAAGTTCGGCCATTTTGAGTAAGTACATTTCAAGCACAGTTGATTGGTGGGTGAGTTCCAAAAAAAGGAAGAAGTACAAACAACAAAAGCCAACATAAAAAATAATAAGTATATTTGGGGCGTGTTGAACATGCTTCTTAGTACGGCCTTCTGGCTGGTATGGCCTTTGTGGTTGGTTGTTGACTAATATCACTCATCTGTCTATGGAGATCCTATGGCTTCTTTGGCTGTTATCATGCCAACGAATGTACTCTCTGTGCCTTGCAGTGTGTTTCTGTGCTGGAGTTACTTGAGGTCTCAGCTGTTAACGACGTTGATTCACTACTCACCTTACTGTGCATGTAAATGAGCACTAAGTGCTTGAAATGAACATTTTGCAGCACTTTCTAACTGGGGAGCCTCAGACAATTAGAGACTGCAGGCTCCCTTTGAGAATAAATCAAGAAAAATAAATTGAGAAAAAAAGAACATTAAAGGGATAATGAAATTAGAAAAAAAGTACAAGATCGGTAATAATGGTAAATTGCTACCATTGTACTGTATTAACATTTTGTTGAACTCTTTTCACCCGCATGCACGTCAGACTGTTACCACTGCATTCCCTACCCATCATGCACTTCTTGTCCTGAGTGGCCTGTGTGATTGGTGGTTTGTTTGAAACCGAACAAGCTGATTGGTCTGTGCGAATGCACTTTTGCACCTCATTCATGTTCTTGCCCATGTCATGTTAGCAGCACAAGCTTTGTGTGGCACTGGCACATGTGTGTTTACAAGCATGGACCACATTCACACGGACATACACTACACACACACACTCACTAGCACATGCACTAATGCTAGTGTGCAGCTCACTCACAACCACTCACTGCTTCATACACACACACACACACACACACACACACACACACACACACACACACAAAGCTTCTGCCACACTCTCTTCACCTTCACTTCTCAGCTTCTCATTTCTGCACCTGGCCTAACCCTGCATCTCCCTGTACTCACCCCTCTATACAAGCCCTCCTTATGGTTCTCCTTCTCTGCTCTCTCCTCCCTCTCTCCTCCTCCTCCTCCTCCTCCTTTTCCTCTTGTTTTCCTCTTCCTGTTGGCAGGGGAAGGTCTGTCGGCCTCGCGCCACTCCCTGCTGAAGCCGGGCCTGTCCTCCTCCAACCTGTCCCAGCGGCGGGAGTCGCGCGTCTCCATGCTTATCAACCACCTCCTCCCCGGCTCCGCCTCCTCTGCTGCCGCCACGGGCTGCACCCCCTTGCCCACGCCCTCCCCGTCCCCCTCCCCGACCCCACACAGCTCCCCTCCATTGTCACGCCGACCCCTGGTGGGGTGCCAACCTACCCCCTCGGCCCCCGCCCCCGCCCCCGCCCCCGCCCCTTCCTCCACCATGACCTCGCCCACCCCGCAGCAGCTGCACATCCCCGAGGTGGTGGTGTCGCCACCCACAGAGGAGGAGGCGGCGGAGGACGAGGAGGAGACCCTGCGCTCGGTGCCGCCCATCCGGGACGAGGAGGCTTCGGACGCCCAGCCGCCCCCCACCACCTCCAGGCCGGGACTGCTGCCGGCTCCTGAAGGCAAATATTTGTGTAGCCCGCCAGTGTGAGTGCGGGCCGGGCTCGGCGCCGGGCCCATGACGTGCAGCTCCAGCAGCATGCGGCTTTCGCTTAACTGTTCCGTCATATTCTCTCTCTCTCTGTCTGTCTTACCATCGCTATCAATCGACACACTGACCACCCCCCAACCACTTATTAAAACCCATCACCTATCACTTAGTCAGTAGCACATTTACTCACTTACTCACTCTCTTATGCCATTGCTGTCAATTGACACATTAACCATCCCCAAACGCTTGAGCAACCCCTCACCACTCACTCGTTTATTAACTAACTCATTCAATCATTTTCTCTCACTCACTCACTTATCACTCATGCCACCCCTCACCACTCACTTAGTCACTTACTAACTCATTCAATCATTCACTGACTCCCTCTGTCACCCTGTTACTCTATCATTATCTCAGTACAGCTGTCAACCTAAACACTAACCATCCCCGATCTACTCATTAAACCCTCACTCGCTGTCTCACTTACTCCCTCACCCACTCACTCACACATTCACTTATTCTCACATACATTATTTATTCTGTGCACATGCTCAGACCTACCTGCAACCATACATTCAAATACAGTACTTTCCCACTCACTCAACTCCATTACTGTTTATGTCATCAGCTTCCTCATTCTTACCTTGTCACACATCACCCCTTTCAGTCCTTTTTCACTCATTAAAAATATAAAGCCAATTTACCTCCCATCAGTTCCTTAGTGATGAATCACAGTTGTTAAATCACAATTATTATTACAATTTTCATCATTATGATCACTCACACCCAACCTCCTGCCTAATTCATCTCCTAAATCCACCATCCTCATCAATATACATGCAGTGTCTGTTTTACCACCACTGGCGTCGTCATCATCATCATCATCATCCTCATCATCATCATCAACATTGTTGAATCTTAAACAACATCCATATTACTCTCACTGTCATCTAACCAAACTCGAGCCCTTTAGCCTTCCTATGAGGTGTCTATCTTTTCTCCCTCCAGCCTTATCTGGTTCTCTCTCTCTCTCTACCTCTTTCCCTCTACCTCTCTCCCTCTTTTGCTCAGTCAGGTGATTCCCATTAAATCCAAATTTAAAAGGTGTCCAGTATCAGAATTTTTAAAATGCCATGAAATTTGTTCTTTTTTTGTACATGTAAGATTATGGTCTGAACTAACTATAAACAATAGTTTCAGAGGATTTAAAAAAAAAATTCCTATATGTTTATTTACATTTTTAGATGAAGTCTATAAAAAAATGAATATTACCGTAACATAACATAACATTAAATATATGGTTAAAATTGGACATTGTTGAAGTAGACTCTTATTACTTATGCTCAAAGCTATGCATAACTCTGGAGAGATTAATTTTTCATATTTATTATTTTTTTGTAATTTCCTGATTAACTCTCATTACCGAAAAAGTCATGATGATTTACAATTTCATTGCTTTGTTAAAAGATACACATTTTATGTAGCACACATTAAATAAGTAGGGAATGTCATTGTAACGGATGCCAGCTACCACAAGATTGGGATAGAATCTCCCTCCTGACACCTCAAAGAGACACGCTACTGACTGAGCTAATAGCCCGGCTTTTAGCTCACTTGGTAGCGCATCTGTCTCACATACCGGAGTTGCTGTGAGATTGCGGGTTCGTGACTGGGTCTGGACTGCGCAGGAAGATCTTGTGGTGCCGTTACCCGGATGGGAGCAGGGTTTAGAGGGTTGAATGTAATGGATGCCAGCTAGCACAGCTCGGCTAGCAAGCTAGCACATGCAGTCTTCCCCACAGAAGACACAGACAAGACTACAGACATACAAACATTCTTTTATGAAATTATTTGTGAAATGGTGTGTGTCCTACACTTCACATAACTTAATATAAATATAACTTATATAAGTTATGTTAATACATTTAAATGTTTGCTTACCTGATGTAATTTGAGCATTTCAGGAACAGATTTTAGATTGAGGGAATCAGTTCACTACTTGTCTTTATCTTCTCTTCTGACATTTTGAACATAGTCACTGATGATCTTCAGGTCTTCAGTTATTATATAGAGAATCTGCATTTGGAATACTGGTTCCATAAGACACAATTCTGTCTGCCAGATTTTTCAAAGCCCCACCTACCCCATCCGGTGCACCATTGCCATGTGAAGCCTCAGTGTAGTTCCAGTTCATCCATTTAAATCCATGCATGAAGGGCACAGCAGAGGCTAAGCAGAGGCTGAGAACTTTGTAAATGTACACAACGTTTATTTTAAAAACTGTTCTTACATGCAGTAGGTTGCAGTTGTTCCTCGTCGCTGCCACGATGAAAGTCCAAACAAGTCGATTTACTACTTCTCCTCCTATTCTTCCTGCTGGTTCGTGTTCGTACTTTTATCATGGCGGCGACGAGAAACTACAGCAAGGTACTGCCTGTCAAAAGTGTTTTATTAATAAATGTTGTGTAGACTTACAAAGTTCTCAGTGCCTGGTTTTGAATGTTGTGGCCTTTGTTGTGCTACTGATGGAGTGTGGAGTTTCTTCGAGCTGTTTTAATGATTTAATAATAGCGTTATCTTCATGCTTCGTCTGAGGGCACCTACCACTTCCATTGTTAGCCTTCTGGGACAAACGGTAAAAAATAGTTAAGTTCTGAATGCAACAGGCTAACTCAATTTTGCTCCTCAGCAAACATACCAACTCGGTATGATGTTTTAACATGCTAATTTTCATTTTACACCGAAGTTCTCCTTTAACTGTTAGGTTGTTCTCTTGCATTTTACAAGCACACGTCTCTCTGTCTGTAACTTTAGGCCTAACAATCCAAAATGCTCAGGATGTTCAGTAAGGAGTCATCGATGGAGTTTTGCCAAGATGTCTGTGAGTGCTCTCTTTCTGTAGATTTGTCCCCTGCGACAAATCTCTCCAGCCTTGCCATTCATGAAAGTCACATCATCCCGATGTAGGAAGATGCTCACAATCTTGCCAAGTTGTTTCCGCTTGGTATTGATCAGCAGTCCCTTTTTAGCCTCTCAGATCCTGACCGTTTGCAAAATGTTTACTAGTAGCCTTGGCATTGTTCTTTTTGGTCTATTGGCCATTAACCCTCTCAGTTTTCTGTTAAGTTTCAGCAGTTTTGCTGCTTTTGCCACACATTTTGCTTCAGCATATCTTAATTTTGATTTAAAATTTTCTGCAAACTTTGATTAGTGCTCTCTATTTTCTACTGGACGTGTTCTCTGGGGGGTGGATGCATCCATTTGGACTGTTATTTCTAAACTTTTTTCTGTTCTGGTTGGTGTTCTGTTTAGATTTGTGTCCAGTTCCTATCGTTGTCTTTCCTCATTCTCAAGATTCTGGTGGTAAATCGAGAAGAACTTGCTCTTGCTTTTTCTTTTTGTAATACTTTGCCCAATTTCTTCCTCAATTGCTTTTTTTCCTGCTTGACAGACCCAGTTCCTTACATTTTCAGTACCTAAAAAAGGAAAAAAGTTAATGTCAGTGCTGGATTTCACCTTTCAAACTTTGGGCTATGATCGAAATTGTGTGTAGTGTGTACAGTGTTTCAATGTGTGTGTACGTGTGGCTGTGAGTGTGAGTGCAAGTATTGGTCAACCTAACCCAAGTTATATTTTCCCCATGATCACCCTTTCCCCTAACCTCTCTCTCTCTTTTCTTCTGTATTCCTCCAGCAAGTTTGGAACGCTGTAAATTACTGCCCCATGCTTTGCCAGCCTCTCTTTCTCTGATGCCTTATGTCTTTAAATGCCATACTTGAATGTAACATCTCATAAATAAGACAGAAATATTAATATATTATATAATATACAGAAAGATTCTACTACTGCAAAACTATTTAACCAGACAAATTATAGGAGGTTGCATTTCCTGCATCCACACATTTCCTTTCTGGCTGGGTTGTAATAGCTGGCTTATTACATAATCTGTTTAGATGTTAAAATGTTTAAAATAAATACAGTATCACGTTATATACAGAAATGAGCAAGAGTTATAATGCATTTCCCTCCTTTAATAGTCTGTTTCTCATTGAGCCTTCATGCTAACTCTGGAAGCACCATGAGGACTAGCTAAGCTTAGCTGTTTACGTTTAGACAATATTAGGGTATATAATAATAATAAAATAAAAGCAGCAACATTTTTTAAAACTTCACGTTTCAGTGATGACAATGAAAAAAGTTGTGTAGGTACTATAACAAATAAACTTTAAACTGTTATCTGGAGAGATAAAAAATGAATTGCTTACCTGGTAACCCTCTTGAAAGTTGCAGTCAGTACTGTCGCCTCCAACCAAATTTCTTGCAAATGTAAGTTGCTTGAGGACTTAAACAATGATTGACAATTGTTGTGGGGAATGAGAAAATTGGTCTTCTATTTCATTTCTATTTCATTATTTTCACTACCCTTACCAATGATCACCAAATAGCACATAACATGCACTGAAGTGTATGTTTTATCTTTCTTATTCTTAATTACTAATATTTCCATTTGGTAGAACCTAAATCCAGTTATGGACATGCTGTAATGAGAAATTTTCTCTGAAATGTAGTAAACTAATTTGTATTTATGATGAAATGATGAACAATATAGTAAATTAAGAGATGTTTATAATGCTATCCTTATTAACACCTCTCTACATCCCTTTGTCTCTCTTTTTTCACACATCTTTTCTTCACCTGTATCACTTTCCCACTCTGCTTCATCTCTCTTTGTCCCCCTCACATTTCCTCTCTCTTTTTCTCTCTCTCTCTCTCTCTGTCTCTCTCTCTCTCTCTCTCTCTCTCTCTTTCTCTCTCTCTCTCTCTCTCTCTCTCTCTGTCTCTCTCTCTCTCTCTCTCTCTTTCTCTCTCTCTCTCTCTCTCTCTGTATCTGTCACTACCTCACTACTTATCTCAGTGTTCTCTGACATGTTCCTGTGTCCTCTCCCCTCTCCCCTTACGTCTCCTTAAAACAGTCCTCCTAATGTCCTCTCATCTACTCTGCCTTCACACTCTCCCCTCTTCACAACCCATCCTGGACACACACACGCGCACGCACACACACACACACACACACACACACACACACACACAAACACACACACTCAGTCATACCTCAACACACAGTCACAACTTTACACACCCACCCACACACAACATAAAATGCTACGCTTTCTTTCACATTTTTCTTTGCATCTTCCTCCTCGTACCTCATGGTGGTGCTTTCTCTCTCTCTAGCTCTCTCTGCTTGACTACTGCATGGCTGTGGTAGTGCCTCACTCCTCTCTGATGCTTTGCTGTCTGCTGCCTGATGCCATCCTAAGCTTCTGGCCTTCCCTGTGCAGTGCAGTGCTAGCCTGTGGTCTGTCTGCACGCTGGCTCGCTAATGGAGCACACACACTCTCCACCACTCTCCTGCTCCCCTACTCTATGCTCACTCGTTGCGTGTTAATATTTCATTCCGTTTTTAATTTCCTTCCTCACCAACGTCCCATCTGCCCCCAGAGAGAGAGAGAGAGACGGAGTGTGTGTGTGCACACGAGTGTCTGTGGGGCAGTATGTCATTAATCATGGATGCCAAATACACGCTTCTTTGATAGATGAAGCATCAGTGTCTACTGATGTTTATTTCCCAAGTGGATCCTAACTGTTCCTTTACTTGTGGGCATTCTAACTGTGGCAATCTCAGTGATTTTCCATCTTCATCTCCTTCCTTCCCCGACCTCCCTGTGTGCCCTGAGCGCTGTGTGTGTTTGTGTTCGAGTGTGTGTGTCTGGGACACAATAACCCCCCTCGACACAGCTTCCCTCCCCATGCTCTGGCGGTGGAAAGCGCTCTAAATTTAAAAGCGTGACGCAAGAACAAGGGAGCACACAGACTTGGCCCAGAGCGGGCCTTCTCCTCTCTGCTGGCATTCCCAGAGACTCTGTGTTCCTGCCGGCTCTCCCCGGCTCCTGTGCCCTGTATTTATAGACGAAAGCAGAGAGGGCATGACCATGAGAACAGCCCGGTGGGAAAATGCATGTACGGCTAAGCGATAGCCTGAAAAACAGTAAACATTACTGCCATTTAGGGAATGCTCCCTTCAGATTCTTACCAAGATGTTATGTGAACACACACTGAAGTGCCTCATTTGCGTCAGTTATTTGGAATTGTGCCATACACGCACACATACACACACAAACATTTATAGAAAATCAAGTACTCTTTATGTTAGACTCACTGCTTTCCCTTCCAGTCAACTGTCATGATTTTTAAAAGAGTAATCTTGTTTATTAAGCCTTGTTACAGACTTGAAAGTGTCAACTTTGTAGGAACATTGAGATTATGTAGGACAGCATTTTACATTTACAGTTTTTCCATTGATCAGTCACTTTTTTCAACAGTAACTTACATTACAGCTAATGAATCTAGGTCAGATATATGTACTCCTGAGGCTTTGAACAAAATTTTGTTAAACCCAGACTGTACCAGTAACTTCACCTATTCATCCTTAGAAGCATAATTTGTTTATATGTCACAGAAACTAGCACTTAACTTTAGGGAGAGCTGGCTCACTTCACAATCTCACATTCATGTGCGTTACTACTGGGACTCTGGATCAGAAAACTAGCAGTTGTCCCATCTGGTTAACTTCAGACACACAGATAGTCCTCACTCCTGCAACACCGCACAACATTATGTCATTATCCTCCCCTCAGGTACAATGTGTACCATCCACTCATTTTGAACATTAATTTAGTCAGTCAACAAGTACTTCTCTGTGACTTCAATAGCATAGCCTGGGCTGACTGAGAGCCTGACCTTTCACCTCAGTATTCCTAGTAACACTGTGTACCCGCCTAGTGCCAGGAGCTGTAGAGGACACAACAGGCTTGAAAAGCTCTGATTTGGCAGGGGTGCACCTTTTGTGTCGCCCTCTTCCCCAGAGGCAGAGAGGGGAGTGGTGGAGGGGTGTGGAGATGGGGTGGACATAAGGGTGTAGGGAGCTGCATGGTGGTGAGGTAGGTGTTGGAAAGGCCTTCATCAGTGGGCATTCCTGCCTTAATCTGCACAGAGGCAGAGCGTCATTGGGCTCGGTCCCCTGTAATCCCCCCGAACAGCCCGGGGCTTTGTGAGGAATGCCAGTCTGCCCACCGTCACCACCCATACCACCAACCCTCAGCTACTCTCGTTCACCAGAACAGCCACCCCTGTCACCGGCCCACCCACCCGCCTCGTCCCCCTTGATACTGTATGGAGGTGAAGGTGAGGACAAGAATGGCATGGGGACACAAAGGACATTGTCACATTTTCATATTTGTCAGGTACTGGCATCACAACCTTGACGTGATGATGGATCTATCACCCTGGTCGTAAGCCCATCTTTCTCCTCTCCTCCTTGCACTTGGGTTTGGAACAGGTGAATAGGAGTTTGTCTTTTGTTTCTTGGTTTGTAAAGGTGGTGGTATCAGAGCACAAATTCTTTATCTATTTTATATTATTTTGACATTTTGGAGATTTTCTATAGGGAGGGAAAGCGAAAACCAGCATCCCTACTGGCAGCGTTCCTGCCAGACTAAAAAATCCCATAGACCAGGATATTTTAAAAATAAATCCTTTGAAGACATAAGATCAAACTTATCCATCAAAATATTTCTCAGTCTATAAATTGGTATCATCTACCAACAACAAAAGTATCATGTGAAATTTCAGTGTACTGTAGTCATGTATACGCTTACTAAAAGATAAATTGAAACAGTTTAAATTTAAGGGAAAAAATAAGTATGATAGCAAGAATAAATAGATTTATCAGACATGCATATCATATGGAAGTCACTGTCTTAACTTCGAAGTGTGAACTGAAATGTGATTTTAGTAAAGTTTTATTCCCATTGAAACCAACTGACTTCACCAAAGTGGTAGGATTGCTGCCAGCAGGGGGCGATGAAATTACTTTCCCTTCTCTATTTCAAGTCCATCTTTTTCTCACCCTACATGGGAAAGATAGGGCCACCTGCACGGGTGAAGGTGAAGGAGGTCGTTTTTTGTTTGCTTGTTTGTGTGTTTGAGTCTATTTTATGTGCACGTGTCAAACTCCAGACAGATCTCAGGAACAGGGTCTGGTGTCAGAGCATGGAGTCAAAAGTGTCGGTGTGTTTCCCTCCCATTGTTTCATTTATGTTGCCTCCTGTGATTTCTCCTGCCATGTCAACTCCGTCACTCTAACTCTTTGTGAGTCGTGCTGGAGCATGTAGTCTGCTGCTGTTCTGTGGGTCACTTGTACTTGCCCACAATTATGAGCACTCTTTCTAGTTCTCACACGCTCTCTGTCTCTCCTTAACTACCCCTCCCACACACACACACAACTCACAATAAGACGTCCTTTATCTCTTTTTTTCCCCCAACAGGAGGTATGGCACCCGCGCAGTCCATCGGCAGCAACCTAGACGGAGGCAAAGGCAGGACATCCAAACCAGGGGTCAGTAATACTAGTGGCACCAGTGGGCCTGCGCTCAGTAATACTAGTACCACCAGTGGGCCTGCTGTCAGGTAAACGCTTCGCATCACACCAACCTAACCCCTGCGGACTGGGGTTGGGAAACCCCACACTGGCAAGAGGCAACCAGGCAGGAGAAAGATGAGCTGGCAGAGACGTACATATCTGTCCTTTCACGAGGCGTCTTTTCCAGGCCACTCAGCCAGTTTGAAAGCTCTGACAGAAAAGGACAGCAGAAGGAAGGACAGGAAGAAATGAGTCTTTGAGAATAGCTCTGTGGAAGGCTGGCTTCCTCTGTGCACAGTAACCTCTTAATCACACATTGCTCACTCACATCAGTCTCTAAACAGCTGGTGGCTTTTTACTGCTAGCGTCATCAGTATGCATGAAATGAGATTACCGTGGAATTGAGCAGCTACATCACCACAACTCCATGGCTAACACAGGCAGGCCTTAGCAATAGCCGCCAACATCTCCATAACAATAAATCTACTCAACACCAGGCGAGAGAAAATCATATTACAAAATACAGCCTTGATGCAAAAGGCAGTGTTGCATTTCTAGAATGTTCCTCTAATTCAGTTTGTGGAAAACAGGCAGAGCAATATATATATATATATCTCCCATTAGAAACTTCGTAATTATGATTCTGCAAGGCTAGCCCAAGGCTGATAAGGGCCGATAAATTGATAAAGCTGCCAGGTGCAGAGTGAGGTGAGCAGAAAAGAGACAAAGACAAATCCCAAAATGCTTGGATCAATTCTTCTGCTTCCTCCCTTTCCACTCTGCCTAGCTTCTGATTGATGTTCCTACCTCATTCCTTTTAATCCCTGTTTTGTCATTTGTTACTTCAAGTAAACTCTGCCCCCCTCAGTGTTCAAATCATCTCTAATTATCCCCTGCCCATACTCCTTTGTATGCTGTTGACTTGTTTCTTGGACCCTCTACAGTGCTGTGGTTCTGGTTCTTTTTCTTACCTCCCCTCCCCCACCCTTCTTTGTCTCAGTCTGTCTTCCTCTAACTTTTGCCCACCCCCTCCCCACCTCCACCAAGGTCGACTTAAAAACCTGACCCCTCTAAAGTGCTCTGGTTCTAGTTCTGAAGTTCTCTGGTCATTGCTCCTACTTCTGACTGACACACACACACACACACACACACACACACACAAACCTATTTGTGCCTGCTCTTCCTTCTTCCTCCTTTAATTTCTGCACCGCCCTCCTCTCCCCCAGGTTGACTCCAACTTCATGAAGAAGATCCCTCCCGGTGCGGAGGCCTCCAATGTGCTGGTGGGGGAGGTGGACTTCCTGGAGCGGCCCATCAACGCCTTTGTGCGTCTCTCGCCCGCCGTACTCATCACAGGCCTCACAGAGGTGCCCGTCCCCACCAGGTTGGCTTCCACCACCCCTCCCCTCTCCATCTATCATCTCAAACTACCCCTCAACCATACCTATCCCTCATCTGCCCCTTCAAACTACTCCTCTATTCTACACAGGAGAACTTGCCCTCCGGCCCTGAATTCAATACCACCCTATTGCCTCACATCCCTACCATGTTCTGGGACCATTGCAGCAGACCTCGGAATGCTAATTTATTACTGTTTATTATGTTCATTTACAGGTGTTTACAAACAAGTTAGAGAAATGGTCTCTGCAGTGCACAGTTACTTTGTACATGTACTGGCATGTCAGTCTTTGTGAGTCTGTATGAAATTAACATGTACAAGAACTACGTAACGCACTAAAGACCTGTGATAACTCTTCTAAGATCCCCTTTAAAAGCTCACAGTGGCGCTTACACAGCAGTGTGTTGATTGGTTGTAACAGCATATGGCCTATCCTAGACACTATTTTTGGTTCCCATGTTCCTAATCAGGACTCATCACAAACAAGATCAGCACAGAGTGGTCAGCTAGTAGCCTGGTAAGACCCGCCCCTCGCACTTAATTTCATTTCGTGCAGAGGGTCTGGTCCGGACGCTCTTGGGGAGCATTTGGGGACTAGAAAATCAAACGCTCCAATCAGCGAACAGAGGGTGTGTTCGTTAGCTGTGACGTTGACCTTGTGTGCTACATTTGAATTGTAGTGCGTAGGTAGGCTAATTGCATACGTGACGACCAGGCGTTAGCGATTGGGTAAAGGCAGATGCACTAAAAACTTTAGGAAAGTCCACACCTCCAGCAAATCGTTTCTGACGGTCTCTGTTCCAGACCCTCTGCACGAAATGAAATGAAGTACGAGGGGCGGGTTTACCAGGATAGTCAGCTAGGGGACTATGCTGAGAAATTTACTAAATCTGAGGTCTTTGCCATTAATTGCCCTTTCCATCTATTCATCTGTGTCAGAACTGACATCAGAGAAATCCACCTCTGCCCATCTTTCAGAACTACCCCATCACCTCTCAAACAAAAATGGCTTTCACTTTCACCTCTTAATACATGCCCTACCACTATGCATCTTAGAGCTGTCCTACCACTTGTATGTGTTACATCTTAGAACTTCTTCCTTGTCTTACATCTAAAAAATGTTTTTCTTTTATTGTGCAGTATCGTAGATTCCTGTATATTAGATGCACTGTAAATAAGTCGTAGGACATGAAATAATAATACAATTATAAAAAACGAAGTTGTGTATTGGCCACACCCGCGTATAAGTTGCGGTACACTGTATGTAAAGTCACTCCCACAAAATGTTAACTCTTGTGTCGTATCACTCACAAGTACATATGCACACATAGGCTACACTGGTTATGAATAAAACACATGGATAAAAGTACATTTTTATTTGTAATAAATGTTGTCCCCCTGCTTATGTCCCCCTGCAAAATCTATGTATACACCTTAGTTTATAATTGGGAAATTACAGTTATGTCTGAATATATTCACAGGCTCATTGTGCTGTCAAGGTAATACCTAAACAGACGTTATTTTGATTTGATTTATTTTAACTAGGCAGCTGCAGTATTGCCTGGAGTGCACAATTTTCAAAAAGTCTAATTTAAATTCATGTCATATATTTTATTTGTGAATAAACTGTCTGTGTATGCTTCTAATAGTAACTGGGATTTTCTTCAGATAAAATCCTTGGAATAAGTATTAACAGCAGTGTCTTATGCCAGACTCCTAATTCTTTTTTTCCACTTTTATTAGTATGACAAATTTCAGCATTCATATCACTAACAGTATATTAACAAAAGTAATTAAAATCTAATTAGGTTTTAACTTCTCTCTCTCTGTTTCTACCTGCCTCCCTCTTTCAGGTTTTTGTTTCTGCTCCTGGGACCACATGGCAAGGGGCCACAGTATCATGAGATTGGGCGCTCAATGGCCACACTGATGACAGACGAAGTAAGCAGCAGTACCACAATCCCCGTCTGCCTAAATATAGCCACCTGTCCTCACTTTGGCCAAAGACACGCACGCATGTACATACATACAGTACATACACACATACACACACACACACACACACACACACACACACACACACACACAAGCAAACACACATTTACACACATGTGGATATACACAACACACTCAGTGACAACTGAGTAAAATTATCAATTTGATCTTCATCGTGACATACACACACACAAACGCACACACACAACCACACTGTCTGCCTACATCCTCTCATATCTCATATAAGTGGTGCCAGTGGGGGCAGTTATTCTGTAGTTAATGGATCTGGGTGTGTGACTCACATTAGTCACCATGCGTGCAGCTGGGGAGCTGCCACGTTGTGTTCATAATGTCCTATGGCACATTAGCTGCATTAAAGCACATTTTGTCATGCAGGGCATAGTAATATTACAGCGCTGTCACAATATCATTAACATTTGGGTGAATTCAGAGGGAAATTGAGGGAACATATCTTTTCTCAGGGCATTAGTTTGTTTACTTCCGTTTGTCTTTCTTTGAGAGTTGGTAAATTCTAGGAAGCCAGTAGGTCAGTTAATATAGCCTAAAATGTTGAGCAGGAATGCTGATAATAGAGGAATGAAACACATTTTCTGTAAAAGGAGATGATAAAAGCCTTCACTTCAGAATGTAAAAGTAAAAAATATAATCTCTCACCCACTAGATTTTCCACGACGTGGCCTATAAGGCCAAAGACCGGGGAGACCTGCTGTCGGGCATCGATGAGTTCCTGGACCAGGTGACGGTGTTGCCCCCCGGGGAGTGGGACCCCACCATCCGCATCGAGCCCCCAAAGAACGTGCCCTCACAGGTAACCCGTGGCACCCAAAGTCTGACACGCCTATACACAAACGCACATACATGTATGCATGCACTTAAATGCAGATAACTGTACAGACAAACACAATCACAGGTTGACTCTGACAGGCTCAGTGGCAGCCTAAAGAGAGAAAGTAATGCTTTAAAGCAGTACTACGCAACATCGTTTTTTTCAACAGCTCTCTCCCTAGTGTCTCCAAGTAAATGCACACTCTTGTAAAAATTGACTGTTTTCCCTTCCCCTCAACTTGTGCATATGTTTTTTAACTCAACTGATCAGAGTAACCGGCGAATATGAAAGTAGTCATGTCCACTGAGGTAAGTAAAGTCAGAATTTCTTCAGAAATTAATGTGATCCTGTTTCTCACGATGTTGGAGACTGCCGGGACGGACACCCAGATATTGCATGCGTGGTATTCTGTCTACAGACAGCGGGGGCGGTCGAGAAAGTCTTCATCCGCCTGGTAATGACTCATTTAAGCATGTACCAACTTATGAAGATGATTAATTAACTCGAAAAAGTTGCATAGTGCTGCTTTAAACAAGAATGTTTTGATCGATTGCAAGACAGGTCACTATACTGTAGCTTCACAAGTAATACACAACATTGGAAAGACCAACCCAGTGGTTAACTGTTTATTGCAGGGTCCCTGTATTGAAATCAATGTATTGAAATCACTTTTATTGTATCAGTGGCTACTTTGTGTCAGAACATAATATAGTGAGCCCCCTTTGCCTTGTATCAGGAGAGCCGGTTTCTGCTTACAGTTGATTAAAGTGGTTTTTAAAGGATATTGCCTGTGATTGTTAGAGTGTGTGTAATAGCTTCCTCTGGGTTAGCTAACCAGTCATTGTAATTGAATAAAGGCTGTGTTGTGTTATGCTCTCTCATGTGCTAAGCTGCTAATGACTGCTGCCTCTCTGGTGTGATTTAGTACAAACGTAGGATTATGGAAGTATTTTATGATGTAAATATAGTGATATCATGTACCGTATGGCTCATCAGTTATTTAACAGCTGTTTTTTGTATTGGCATACTTTCATACTTTATCTTGTTTTGCTTTGCTTCATTTTTTAGCTTAGAGTTTCAATTTAATGCTTGTTTGATGTTATTGTATTTAGTATTGATAGTTTTATGGTGTGTGTGTGTGTGTATTTGTGTGTATATGTGTATGTGCGTATGCGTGGGTGCGTGTTTGTATAGACGAAGAGGAAGAGACCACCCCAGCCCAATGGCACTGCCTCACCCTCGGAGCATTTCAAGGAGGAGGAGCATCAGATCGGCCCAGAACTGCAGAGGACTGGCCGGTCAGTAGACAGACACACACACAAACAATATACAGTACACACCTTATAGACATACACACACGTACACACCTATGTGCGCATGCACACAGAGCAATTTGCACACACACTCAAACATATACAGTATACACTCTATATACATACACACAGGTGCACACCTATGTGCACCTGCTCACACACTCATTAGCACGTCCGCACATACACATTACATCACAAACACAGAAAGACTTGCATACACATACACAGTGTCCCAGACACAACCTGACACCTGACAGTAAGCAAGTTGTCCAACTGAAGTGAGAGTAGCTGTGGTAGAGCAGTTAAAAGGAGCATAAGCATGAGACGTGTGTGTGCTGTGCCAGATGGGCTCTGACTGGAAGAAGGGTGTTCAGACGCACACACAGATATTCAGAGATGTGCCACACACAGTGGTGTTCAGACACACACACACACACACAGATATTCAGAGATGTGCCACACACACTGGTTCTGGTGACACATCCTCCCATGGTGACACAACTATTCTTCTTCACCACTTCACTGGTTGTGTGTTGGAAATACTTCCCCAGTGATCTAAACAGCACTTGGATCACTGTCTATGCCAGAGGAACAGTAGCTGCTATATGCTAAGGATTCAAAGATGTTTCTTGTTAATCCGCTATATGTGCAGAACATACAGTACAGGAGAATTGCAGTGCTTCTAACATTTGATGCTGACTCTTGGTAGCTATGTAATGGTAATGCTCATGCTAATGGGCTCCCACAAAAAAGGTGACCATATGCTCCATGATATACGTGATACATGTTCACACATGAATACTGTAGGGGTCCTTGCTGGCCTTGGTGTGATTAAAGTGGCTGCAATGTCTTTGGCCTCTCCGGCCTTTGGGCTTGCAGTCCTCATCAGCAGCTTGCAGTGTCCTCCTGTTTTGACTTGGAATATAAAGGGATTGTCAGTCACTAAGAGTTATTTGTGGCGAGTCTATGTACAATCCTATGAAGGATGCAAACCAACTCATGACGAGAGGTCTTTAAGTGCAAGGACATACATTATGCATAGTTGTATGTCTGTGAGAGTCTTACTGTATGTAAGGCACTACATTACATTATTTAGTTGAACTGCTGATGGTTGTGAATGCATTGACTTTTTTAGGACAATGGACTAGTGTGTTTGTGAATGTGTAGCAGTTGGAAAACTTCAGGGTGTGTACTGTAGCATGTGTGTGTTGGCACAGGAGAAAATAAATGCTTTGGTGTTAAGCGCTTTAAAAGGTGTAGCTCCTGTGAGACCTGAATGACTTATCTCAGCTGACAGGTTCCCGAGGTGTGTGTGTGTGTGTGTGTGTGTGTGACGTCTGTCTGGTATGCATACACACATTTACACAGCCATCGCCCTCGCACATACACACTCAGTTTTTTTTGTGTGTGACAGAATTAGTTATGTACAGAGGAGAGAGAAAGGAAGAGACTGGCAGTCTGAAATTATGAGGGGTGGAAAAAGATGGGGAGGTTAGAGGCTTTTAATTTTTTGCAGTCAGAAGTTGATATAGTATATTGTGAAAATTAGTATCACGATACATTGCGATGTCAATGTTTAAATCAGTGTGGTATATTGTGAAAATTAGTATCATGATACATTGCGATAACGATATTTTTGGACACCCCTAGTATATATACAGTATTTGTATTTCTGTGTGTGTGTGTGTGTGTGTGTGTGTGTGTGTGTGTGTGTGTGTGTGTGTGTGTGTGTGTGTGTGCGCGTGTGTGTTCCTGTGCACACGCTGTGGTCTCAGTGTGAGGAGAACAACTCAGCACTCTTCTTTTATCACAGTGTGTTGGCCAGCTGGCAGGACAGTGGCCACCAGCTCCAGCTAAATCAAGCCCTTAATCTCCTGTGCCCTACCAGTGTCTCCCTGTCATGTCCACACACACACACACACACACACACACACACACACACACAGGATGTGTGGATGTGGAAGCTCAATTTAACACACTCAAGCATACAAAAGACTTTCGTTCTGTCCATTACACACATACACTCACACACACCCAATGAAACGGTATGTACCATTGCGAGGAGTGTGTAGATACACACTCTCTCAGGCACACTTAATGCTTTTTGTGTGTGTGTGTGTGTGTGTGTGTGTGTGTGTGTGTGTGTGTGTGTGTGTGTGTGTGTATCTAATGGATGGCTCTTCTGTTCTGCCCACCCCTTTGTGTCTCCCTGCAGCATTTTTGGTGGCCTGGTCCTGGATGTGAAGCGTAAGGCTCCATTCTACTGGAGCGACATCCGCGACTCCTTCAACCTGCAGTGCCTGGCCTCCATCCTCTTCCTCTACTGCGCCTGCATGTCACCCGTCATCACCTTCGGGGGGCTGCTGGGGGAGGCCACCAAGGGCAACATTGTAAGTGCTGCCCATGACCACATACGTACATGCATATGCACACACACACACTGCCATACTTGCACACAGCCACCACACACACACACGCATATGCACACACACATTCGGTCATAAATCCACACAGCCACACACACACACACACACACGGCCGGTCATACCTCAACACATACACACACACAGACACACACGCGCGCGCGCACACACACACACACACACACAGCCATAGCTCCACACACGCACGCACAGGCATATGCGCGCACACATACGGTCATACCACCACACACACACACACATGTGCGCGGTCATAACTCAACACACACACACACACAGCCACAGCTCCACACACCCACCCAAACATAACATAACATGACTACGCTTGGTGTCCCCCTACTACTCACCTCCCACTCTTAAAAGGACCAAGCTAACATATTTGTCCAACTAAGTGACCATCTCTTACTCTCCCCTATCCCCAAACACACACACACACACACGCACACACACCCAAGTCCTGACAGTCTTGTAGACACAAACCAATATATTTCACCAGTAAGGTGGGTAATGTTATTTGGCTAGGTAAATAATATAGACTAAACTTTAAACTTTAACAATGCATTTCTGCCTTTGGAATAACATATGCAAACAGTAACATTGCATTTGTACCTGTGGAATAACTTGTTCAAGCTATTATAATGTGGAATAATATTTGCAAACTGTAAACTAACACTGAGGTTAATTTCCACAGGCTCTAGTCTCTGATCTTTAACTGTGATCCAGACATATGCAGCAGAGTTTCAGTAGGCAGAGCAATTGTTTAGTAACTGAAGCATTCTGGGATTGAATCCAGGTCCTCCTGGTCTACTGGCTCCCAATGAGTTGATTGGCTCCTTGCATGGCTGCCTCTGGCCGCTGGTGTGTGTTAGTATGTGTGTGTGTGTATGTGGGTGGAGGTGTGTGTTGTAGAACGTTACGAGCACCCAGAGGAGCGGAAAGAGATCTGTGTTAAGAGAGTCCATTAAAGACTAAGACATGGTCACGGGGCATTGCACAGGACCTGGAGGAGGAGGGGAAGAAAGATTGAGGGATTGGCCCCTTGGAAGGATGAGTGATGACAGCTCGCTTACACACCTCTGGCTGGAGAAAAGGAGTGGATGTTTGAGAGGAGGGGTTTGAGGATGCCTGACATTTACAGCGTTAGTTTCTGGCTCACTGAGAAAGAGCAACAGGGAGAAGGCTGCCTTTGAGTTTGACTCAGATACACTGTTTCACTTTGAGTCTGACATAGAGAGAATAGAGGTTACATTTTGAAGTCTGGGAGCATCCATAGGTCCAAGATTGCTAGCCATGGACTGCAGTTTCATTAAAGAAAAACATGTCCATGAAATGACATTTATAATTTTACGTAATATTTGGGTGTACATTGATTGTATTAGCACCCAAGTCCAATTTCACTAGCCTGGTAGACCAGCCCCTCGTACATCATTTCATTTTCTGGACCAGACACCGTCAGAAATGATTTCTTCCTGGAGGTTTGGACTGCTGAAGTTTAAAACAAGTGCCTCTGCCTTTTCCCAATCGCTAACGCCTGGTCGTCACGTATGCAATTAGGTTACCTACACACTACAATTCAAATGTAGCACACAAGGTCAACGTCATGGCTATCGGACACACCCTTTGTTCACTGATTGGATCGGTCTTGCTGGGGCCGACTACATGACCCTCAAGAGATTCCTGTTCAGACCCTCTGTACAAAATGAAATGACGTACGAGGTGCGGGTTTACCAGGCTACAACAACAACAATACAAAAAAAAGTTCTCAATTAAGGGTTCTGCTTCACTGTTATAGTAGATGTAGAAAAGCACATTGTTTGTGTACAGGTGTCATTGCATCATTTTTCATTAATTTTGTGGTGGCCTTTAGCATTAATGAATGCCCTGTGAGCGATTTTGGTGAAAAAAAAATGCTTTAGTGCTCCTGTTTTAGGCTGTTCTAGTTTGGTGGAAGAGATGGAGAGTGACAAGTTCTCAGCTATACTAGTCAGGCTACAATCATTGAACGCCCATTTGGTCATAGCACACTGAACAAACACACATACTTACCTATATTTCAGTAAGTGAATGTGCGCTGCAAGAAGACTCTTCCGGTAATCACAACTGTGCCATGGCTTTTTCTAATTAACAAACTTACGTCACTTTGTCTTTCTCTTATTCACTTGTTTTTCTGCCTATTTTCTTTCATTGACTAATGGAGGCAATGAGGGTAGAAGAACATTTTCATGTGCAGCATGCATATGCAACTCGGAGTGACCTCTCGTATTTCAAGTACTAAACAGTTTCTCATGGAATGAGACCTTTAAAAAATATCAGATGCACCATAACTGACTACGGTAAGGTTTAGAACTTGTAAGCATGAGTTATGGGAACACGTGATGTGGTTTTACAACCAACAGACCAGTAAGAGTTTAGAAGAGCCTTCATTAGAGACTCTTAAAGCCCTGCTTTACAGACAGTGACTGCTAAATAACAAATGCAAATTTCAAATTCAGATTTCAAATTTTATTCATCGCATACAAATTATTCTTAGTACAATATGCAGTGAAATGCTTGTCCATTGACTCCAAAGACTGTGTATCAGTACTAGATATAAAAAAGTTTAAATAAAATATAACAATAAAATAAATATGGTTAAGATATATACAAGAATGTTACTATCTCTTGTGCTCATTTTAAGTATGTATACATTGAGATCGAGATATCAGAGAAAGAGAGAAAGAGAGAGAGAGAGAGAGAGAGGTGGCTGTGAGGTGTTAGAGCGTGGTCTGTGTAAACCCAGCAGACGTTTAGTGTGTGTAGAGTTATGGAGGCTGACATGAGGGGTGACGGTGTGGAGCAGCCTCAGATGGCGATCCCTGCCTGCTGCCTCCACCTATAGCTGCACGCCTGCCTGAGGAGGAGTCAGTGATGGCTCTATTCTCCTTTGGTTTCGTTACATGGCTGCCTTCTTACCCTGACTGCTTACAGGCTCTTTTTCAAGATACATAAAGATACTTTTTAAAGAAGCATACCTAACGTTACATTTACCAGTGGAGCAGTGGAGATAATCTGTCAGGTAATGAATGAACTGACCGACCTGTGTAGTAATTTTTCTTTTTTTACTTTCTTTCTGTCTCTGTCTCTCTATCTTTCAGAGTGCCATTGAGTCTCTGTTTGGGGCCTCGCTGACGGGCATGGCCTACTCCCTGTTTGCAGGGCAACCTCTCACCATTCTGGGCAGCACGGGGCCTGTGCTGGTCTTTGAGAAAATCCTCTTCAAGTTCTGCAAGTAAGTGCAGCCCTTTGAGCTACTGTATGTGGCATGCAGTTTTGTTAGACACTAGTGCCACCTGGTGGTGAGGAAGTGTTGTTACACAGTGGTTGCTGTTTCCTTCACCATTCGAATTTGTGAAAAACTCCAGTGTATTCTTGCATTGTAACCCCATCTACCCCTTGCGTAACCCCATCTACTCCCAAATCACTGTGATAGAAACCCTGAATCAGATCATAGACCATTTCTGGTCTTCATTTTTGTGTTAATCTCAATGTGTGTTCATCTGTTCATGTGTGTCTGTATGTAAGAGTATATACTTTTCAAATGAAGCCAACTGTGTCATATTCAACTTAATAAATGATGTAGCACTTTTAGCTGTTCAGTGATTTTGATAACTTTAGTTACTACCTTTTCTGTACCTTTAGTCGATTCGTCTATTCCCAACAGTATACACCATTTGTAATTGTGTTCTTCTGCCCTGTTGGTCCTTAGGGACTACGGCCTGTCCTACCTGTCTCTGCGCACCTGCATCGGCCTGTGGACGGCCTTCCTGTGCCTGGTGCTGGTGGCCACTGACGCCAGCTCGCTGGTGTGCTACATTACACGCTTCACGGAGGAGGCCTTCGCCGCGCTCATCTGCATCATCTTCATCTATGAGGCGCTCGAGAAGCTCTTTGACCTGGGCGAGAAGTTCCCTGTCAACAAGCACAACGAGCTGGACAACCTCACGCTCTCATCGTGAGTCTAAGCTCAACACCACCACCTGCTGGGCCAGAAGAGAACTGTGATGGTTTTCGATATTTACTTAAAATATAAAGAGTGCACAGTCAAAGGTGCTAAGTTGTAAGCAACAACTGGACTTCTTTTTTGAAGCTTGAAGTCATGGAATGAGGGGTGTGGTCTACAGCTCCTGGTTTGCCCTCATCAGATCAGAACTGAAGAAGCCTTTTGGATGAAAGGTGAAACGTCTTCAAGCTCCAAAAAAGAAGTCCAGTTGCTTACAACTTAGGTCATTTGACTACCATGACCAGGGTGAATGAGAATCTACACAGACATTAGAGTGCACACTTAGTCAAGTTGGATGCTATGAGAAGGCATTCTAAAGTGGCTGAGATGTAACATAACATGGCCAAGTTTGACAGTGCTTTAGTATCTAAGCTGTACTCCTGCTCCAAAAACCTCTTGCTGCCCCAACTCTAGCCCCCTAATGAGCCAACCTGGTGGAGGCCACTTGGTTTATTTTAATAGAAAACAATGGCATGGGGTCACCCTATTCAATGATATTGTTTTAGCATGGCGTAGACATTTGTGCTGTTCCTGTTAAATATTTGCTTCAGTATCATGACTTTTTTATCCAAGCCAAAGCTAAACTGTTAGAGACACAAGCATTAGCCTGGTGAACTCATACTTCGTACTCGTACTTCATTTCATTTCGTACAGAGGGTCTGGCAGTGTTGTATTAGGAAACGATTTCTTGCTAAAGGTGTGGACTTTGCTGAAGTTTAAAACAAGTGGCTCTGCCTTTACCCAATCGCTAACATCTGGTCGTCACATACGCAATTAGCCTGCCTACGCACTACAATTCAAATGTAGCCCACAAAGTCAACGTCATCGTTCACAAACACTCCCTCTGTTCACTGATTGGCTAGGATTGGCTTGTATCTAATACAGCAATGTCTATGGCAGCACGGCCAGACCCTTTGTACAAAATCAAATGAAGTACGAGGGGCTGGTTTACCAGGCTACACAAGCATATTTATCCAAAAAAACATGTTTCCTTCTTCCTGCTCCTCTTTTTGCCATAGTGTACTGTAGGTATTCTGTTGGATTATGCAGCAGTGCCCATGTGTCTAGTTGATTCATTTTCTGCTGAGAATTTTCTGGCATATTAATTACATTAGGGATGCAGCAGCGATCCAGGGGTGCATTTATAGCTCCAAGCTTGACGAATGGCTGTCAGTTTCTCACAGTCCTACTACCCCCCACTTTGCTCTCTATCTCTCCCTTGCCTCTCTGTCTCTCTTTCTCTCCTTCCCTCCTTCCTTCACCCTCTCTCTTTCTCCCTCTCTATTGTGAAGTCTTTATTATTGTAATCCTTGGGGGAAGAGATCTGTCTTCTGCATTTGACCCATCTGGAGGGTAGTAGACACACATACATCCACATGGAGGACTGTGCTGGCCAACACCTAGACCACACATACCCAGAGCAGAAGGCTGCCATGAATTTGGTGGTCGGGGAGCATTTGGGGGTTAGGTGCCCTGCTCAAGGGCACCTCATCTATGACTGTGGATGTGGGGAGAGCGCTGCACTACCCACCCAACCGGTCCAATTCCCTTACTGGTTGTGTCATCTTTCCTCCTCACCCTTCATCTCTCTCCTTCTCTCCCCCACTCCCACACCCACCCCCTAGGTGCCAGTGTGCTCCCCCTGCTAAAGTGACCAATGACACGCTCCAGATCTGGAACCAGACTGACCATAACGCCACCTCCATCCCCTGGAGCAGCCTCAACGTCTCAGTCAGTGTCTTCTCTGTCTCTTTTTCTCTGTCTCTCTCTCTCTATCTGTCTTTGTCTCTCTCTCTCACACACACACACAAATATACATATGCGCTCTCTCAGGGTTATGCATTAACACACATTAAATAATCACACTGAAGGTTGAGTAGAGTAGAGTAGAGTAGAGTAACTTTATTGATCCCGAAGGAACACAGTAGCATACACATAATACACATTGCAAAAAACAGATCAAGCCTATTGCACACGTCTGCATAATACAACATTCACTGAACTGAGGGAAGAAAAAACATTGTAAGGAAAATAAGTAAGGTAATAAGAGTGCATTTGTATAACATATTCAGATGGACTGTATTGCACCCAACTCCTTTTAGTGCCTTCAAGGACAGCAGCCCACTCCCATTCATTTATACTTACACAACCACCGCAGAGATTGAACACTCACACAAACAACCTCTTCAGGTGCTTAATCACTGGTCCCTGTGGGTGAGTGTGAGTGTGCGTGTGTGTGTGTGTGTGTGTGTGTGTGTGTGTGTGTGTGTGTGTGTGTGTGTGTGCGTGTGTGTGAGTGTGTGTGTGTGTGAGTGTGGCAAGCGACAATGTTCCAGGCCAAACAATGAAGCCAAAACTGAACGTTCTCAGTTGCAATACCTCACATATCCATTGGGGCTAGCTGCAGAAGCAAGCAATTTGCCATAGACTTCCATGTAAAAAAGTCAATTTTCACAGCAGAAATAAACATATTTACAGCCTGGTTCAGGAAAAAAACGGTTTTGGTGTCTTTCGAAAGTTTTTGGGTCCATGACAACACTGAGGGGGGTGATTTTTTTTAGAATCCGTTAGTTTAATGCCCAGATTATTTACACTGACATTCACAGAATGGATTGGCCAAGATGGCGGCACACAGAACATTCAATTTTGGCTTCATTCTGTCTGTAAAACACTATGCATCACAGAGGGTTTGTCCAGTTCTCTTACATACAGTCTATGCTGTGTAGATGTGCAATGCCCTCCATGGGGACTTTGTGGGCTCCGCGTGCGGTCATAATGGCCCCTTCATCCCTGACGTGCTTTTCTGGTCCATCATCCTCTTCTTCTCCACGTTCTTCCTCTCCTCCTTCCTCAAGCAGTTCAAGACCGAGCGCTACTTCCCCACCAAGGTCAGCCCTGTCGCTAGAGCCAGCTCAAGGAAAAACAGTCTATCAGAGTTTAGAGTTATGAAACAGAAAAAAACAGTACCAAAAACATACTGTTTAGATTAAAATAAAATAAAAAGATAGTTTCACTATTCACTATCAACTACAGAAATGTTTAACTTTGTTAACAGTGTCTGTGTTTCACCTCAGTTAGCCTTTAGTATGTATTTATATGTGTATACGTATGTGTGTATGTGTGTGTTTTTGTGAATGTGGAATGTGTTTGTGTGTGTGTGTATTTTCTGGATTTCTTTCCCTGTGTGTGTGTGTGTGTGTGTGTGTGTGTGTGTGTGTGTGTGTGTGTGTGTGTGTGTGTGTGTGTGTTTGCACGTGTGTCTGTCTGTGCAGGTGCGCTCCACCATCAGTGACTTTGCCGTGTTTCTCACCATCATGATAATGGTGCTAGTGGACTATCTGATTGGCATTCCCTCACCCAAACTCAATGTACCTGACCGCTTTGAGGTAACCTGCACAAGAAAATTATCTTCAATAAATAGATATTAGGACGTTGTGGAAGAAGGAGGAATTCAATTTTACATAATGGTCAACTATAACAACGACACTGACTAAAAAAATCTGGAGACTTTTATTATAGGTCCATGTTTAATAATGATAATAATAAATCTAATCTTTACTTGTATAGCACATTTCTTACATAGTATGTAGTTCAAAGTGCTTCAACAGCAATACACATAACAAGCTTTGTTATAGTACAGTAGTAGCAGAAGAAATCCTAGGGTGCTGTGGAGAGCTCAAATTATGTCCCGCTAGGAACAAGCACCAGGGCGACAAGGGTGAGGAAAAGCTCCCTGTTTGTATTGGTATATTTAAGTACAAGGAAGACTCCTCGGGCAGAACCATGGCCACAAGGGGAGCCTATTTGCCAGGCTGGTAGAGGGCACGTTTTATTGTGCATATAGTGTATTTTCTCTAGTATCCACACCTTTTGTTCAGTTAATGAAACTACCAAGTGCACTACTTCTGTCTCTTGTAGCCCACTTCCAAGAACCGTGGCTGGCTGATGGACCCTATAGGCGAGAACCCGTGGTGGACGGTGCCCATAGCCTTCGTCCCCGCTCTGCTCTGCACCATCCTCATCTTCATGGACCAGCAGATCACCGCCGTCATCATCAACCGCAAAGAGCACAAGCTTAAGGTGGCCAGTGTGTGTCTGTGTGTGTGTGTGTGTGTGTGGGTGAGTGGATTTTCAAGGGCTGGCAGCCCAGTGCTGTCAAGGTGGGAGCGTTGTGTTTGGGTGGTCTGTCTGTGTGTGTGGTGTATATGTGTGTGTCAAAGGGAAAAAGCTATATGTGTGAAAAGTAAGAGACTTTGTGCTCTATTCAAAGTAAAGATGTGTCTGTGTGTGGGCATGTGTGTCTGTCTGTATGTGTGTGTGTGTGTGTGTCTAAGTGTGTCTGTGTGTGTGAGGTTGTGTGCATTTTAAAAGCCATCCCCTCCTGCTTCTCTTCTGTACCCTTAATTTGATTTCACACCCCTCTCTCCTAATGGCGCCCTGCTTTTAACTCCCTGCAGACGCCATTGAGTGTGTCTACAGACTGTCTCGATTGGATTAGAGTAAAAAGCCAGTGCTGAGTGCGCCCACAGGTCCAGGTGGCTGGGGGAGAGGGCTGCCTCAGGTGTACCTGTTAGTGTCTCTCTTACTTTAACAGGCTTCATACTAAGGACTCTCCTCACGAAAGTTCACATTGGGTTTGGCTGGTGTATCTGTCACTACGGTCACATGGTAGGATCGGATTGGATTGGTATTGGATTGGGTGTTGCTACCCAACGGGTGGTCTGTCCCAAATCCCTGTGCACATGAGAGTTTGTGTAAGCGGATAATGGTCAGAGATCTGGCCGTTTCCGCTACGCTAGATGGCGCTGTATTCCTTTCAACAAGTGGTGTTACAACTACTTTAGGTTGACGGCTGCTAAAAAGAAAATAAACAAACTATCTGGCGGCATACAAAACAAAGATAGCGCTCGAGGAGGTTGACAGAGCAGCATTTGCATGCCTGTTGTGCATTCTCATTTGTTTGGAAGTCCGTATGAAAGAACAAACAGCGTTTTTGGTTTCCTTGATACTACATGAACTGTGCCGTCGGCGTTTGATATTACAAGCAATTGAGGTCAACGAGCGCTAGAAAGCCTCGACGTTCAGTATAGATGAAAATCAGGGACAGAAGCTTCTGGGATCCAGTGGTCTTACATGCGCAGTACGCGAATCCAAACCAATACCGTGCACAAGGCGGCACCAAGCGGATTAACATCGGCTTAAGCCAGGGGTTGCAATCGGATTCGCGAAACCAATCCCTATACGATCTTTAGCCTGTGCACATGAATTCGATGCGATCCCAAACCATTTCCAATCAGATTCAACTCGTCCATGTGCGCGCAGTGACTGACTTTCATGTAATCAGAGAGTACATAGTCAATCTGAGCTGACTGAGCTCAACTGAAGAGTGCACTTAAAACAAATGTAAATTTGTGTGCGTGTGTGTGTGTGTGTGTGTGTGTGTGTGTGTGTGTGTGTGTGTGTGTGTGTGTGTGTGCAAAGCCATGAGTGTTTTGTGTGTGTGTTTCTGCCTCTGGGTGTGTGTGTAAATGTGTGTGCTTCCATGTGTGTGTGTGTGTGTGTGTGTGTGCATGCATGCACCCGTCTACCCTGCAGAAAGGCTGTGGCTACCACCTGGACCTGCTGATAGTGTCGGTGATGCTGTGCGTGTGCTCGGTGATGGGGCTGCCGTGGTTCGTGGCGGCGACGGTGCTGTCCATCAGTCATGTCAACAGCCTGAAGGTGGAGTCGGGCTGCTCGGCGCCCGGGGAGCAGCCCAAGTTCCTGGGCATCCGCGAGCAGCGCGTTACCGGCCTCATGATCTTCACCCTCATGGGCCTCTCCGTCTTCATGACCTCAGCTCTCAAGGTCTCCCTCCCTTCCTCCTGAACACATACACACATATATATACACACACACACACTTACACACATAGAAACACATGTACCCACATGCATAGACACCCTAAATTTGTTTAGAATTTTGTACATGTCTGTCTCAATATCTTTAAAACTCCATTAACGTTTACAAGTTATGCTTTCCAGTTTTCTGTCGTGATGGTACTGAATGCTGCATGGAAAATGCTATTATGTAGTATTGTGCTGTTTAAGGTCTCCTTGCATCGTTTTTTTTTTTTTCAGTAATTTTGCAGGGATCTCTAGTATTAATGAATGCCCTGTTAGATGGTTTTGGTGAAAAAAAATACTTTAGTGTTGCAGTTTAAGGCTGTTCTAGTTTGGTTGACGAGATGAAGTGGGGGGTATGACAGGCTCTTGGCTATGGTAGTTACAGGCTACAATCATTCAAAGCCCATCCAGTCATAGCACACCAAATAGAAGACTTACACACACAAACATACATACTTACCTATATTTCGCTAAGTGAATGTGTGCTGCAATGAGACTCCTCCGGTAACTGTGGCATGTTTTTTTCTAATTAATAAACTTACATCACTTTGTTTGCCTTTTTTTTATTTGCTCGCCTTTCCGCATATTTTCTTTGATTGGCTAATGGAAGCAATCAGAGTAGATTTTCACGTGCAGCATGCATATGCAGCTCAGAGTGACCTATGGTATTTTAAAAAGAACAAGTACTAAACGGCTTCTCGTGGAATGAGACCTTTAAGGGATGTGTGTATATGGTTTTCACTGCGTGTATGCCGTTCTCTTCTGTATGTAGTTCATTCCCATGCCAGTGCTGTATGGAGTGTTTCTGTACATGGGGGTCTCCTCTCTGAGAGGCATTCAGGTGAGTCATCTCCAACCACAATCACTCCCTAAAAGCCCTAGTAAATTAGTCACATATAACAGTTTAAATGCCACAAAAGCCATGCAATCTGTAAAATGATGTGCATTTACAAGTGTGTGTGTGTGTGTGTGTGTGTTGGTCAGTTCTTTGACCGCATCAAGCTGTTTGGGATGCCAGCGAAGCACCAGCCGGACCTGATCTACCTGCGCTACGTGCCACTGTGGAAGGTGCACGTCTTCACGCTGGTGCAGCTCACCTGCCTGGTGCTGCTGTGGGTCATCAAGGCCTCCGCCGCCGCCGTCGTCTTCCCTATGATGGTCCGTCTATTTGTCTGTCCACATGTCTGCCCGTCTGTCAGGACGTCACTCTGCTTCTCCTCACACACTCTGATATCCGCATACACACATGCCTTTAGTCTGTCAGTCAGTCAGTCAGGGCACTCCACCCAATACTTTTATAAATTAGTAACCTTCTTAAAAATCATTTATTCAATTATCATCTGTCTTAATGTTATAGTTATTCAATATCATATGTTAGTTCAAATGGCTCAGACTAAAATAAGGCTCAGACTAAAATAAATCCTAAGTGGTAATGATCATGTGTCTATACTTGATTTTATACAATATATGAAATTAAACTTAAACTTCAGCTATGTCCCTTGACTTATAAACACTCTTTCCAATCTCTATATTCTATTGTTTTTTGTTCCATTTTCTCTGTCCTCTTTCTTTTTTTCCTGTGCTGCTCTCTTTTGAATCCTGTCTCACTCTTCTCAGTTTGGCTCAGGTGTTGTGTGTGTATCTGCTCTTCTGCAGGTGCTGGCGTTGGTCTTCATCAGGAAGCTTCTAGACTTCTTCTTCACCAAGCGGGAGCTGAGCTGGCTGGACGACGTGATGCCCGAGAGCAAAAAGAAGAAAGAGGACGACAAGAAGAAGGAGAAGCAGGTACAGAACCGTATTCAAGCTAATCACGGGGAGCCACCTTATCGCTGATGCCTGGGTCTCATGCTGTATGGAAGGTTTAAACACACAAAGTGACAGCACCTACAGCTTGTTTACAGCAGGAACAAGAATTACAATAATAACAATAATCATTAACACTTTAATGGATGGTGGAGTTCATGCCTTTACTATAATAACCACTCTGAACGATAGCTTTTTGATCACTTTTAGAGCAATTTGATGACTGATATAAACACTAACAGTCAATCAGAATCCGTCACACAGGTCACACGGTAAATTGTGTATATGTATATGTATATGTTTGGCGTCACAGAATATCATGCTTTAGAATATCAAGCGTTACGCTTATTATTATACTTTTTGGTGTCAGTAGACCTTCACTCTGCTTGACAGATGCAAAATACAAATCGTCTCGGTCACATGACCTCCTTCCTTTGTCCTGACCTCCAGGAGGCCCAGAGGAGGCTGGAGGAGGAGACGGAGACGGAGACGGCTGGGGGCTCGTCGTACGGGGGGAGCAACCTGCTGAAGATCCCCGTCCACACACACACCGGCAGGTCAGCAGCACTCTCACTCAGCCAAGCACCACATACTTGTGTGGTACAAAGAGGTCTAGATGTGTAGTGTCATGTAGCTTCTGTTTAGGTTAAAGCTGAATTCCAAATGTTCAGTTGTTCACTATATTGGGCATTATGTAGGGTGTGCGTTACATGATTTGGTTCATTACAGAGTGTTCTATATGAAAGCAATTCCCATTTTGTCATTGTGAACACACAGCACATCATAGCACAGTGTACACACAACGAAATTCAATTCTGCATTTAACCCGTCACACGTGTGAGCGGGGGGGCAGCCCAACGGGGAGCCCCGGGGAGCGGTGTGTGGGGAAAGTACCATGCTCAGACTACCTCAGTCACAGGGGGTCACAGTGACAGATGGAGGAGAGTGCTGGTCATTCACTCCCCCCACCCACCTGTCGCTGTGGGGAATTTGACCTGTGACCCTTTGGCAATAAGTCCAACACCCTAACTGCTAGCCCATGACTGAGTGAACAAGTGAACATTTCAAATTTAGCTAAGGTTTTTTAGTAACTCAGTACTCATATACTACTACACAAGCAAGAAAAATTTGGCTTTGAAAATGTTAGCCAGTGAAAGGTTGAATAGATCCATCCACCTCTAGGGTTGTCATAAAATAATTGTATTGTGCTCCACAATGATAATAAAGTGCTTCAACTATTCCAAGTGAACTGTTAAAAAAAAAAAATATATATATATATATATATTTGTCTGGAGCCATGATTAATCTTAGATGTGACGGTGTGGTGAGTACCCACCCTGCGACCACTAAGCCCACACTTGTGTGTCCTGGACAGAGCCTACCGCATAGTGGCATGTCCCTCCCTCGAGGACGAAGAGGACAAAGGGGTTGGTGTCTTAGAGCTTGTGATTAAGCTTCTGCCAGCGCAGCTTAATCCTGCATGGCCCACTCGTTGCCACGGCCTCTCGAGCATAATCTAACAGTCCTACAGGCCTAACAGTACTTTTTAAAGAGTAAGCTAACTAGCACATAGCAGCAGCACTACAAAAAAAAACGAAAGTGTGTTTGTGTGTGTGTGCAATAATCAATCACTGTGCCATTTAAAAGTCGGATAAGGATGCTTCAAGTTTGATCTGAGTTAACTCAGCTGATGTTACTGAAAGGTACAGTAGTACTCCAAGTACTGACCAGCGTTGTGTGTGAGACTTCAGATATGTACGGATGCACATATTTGTGTTTAGCAGTGTGTCCTGGGGGTTGGGCTATATCAAGTGCATGGTTTAGAGACAAACTAAAGTAAGTTATCTCAGGTAACTCAAGTAACAACCCTCCTAATAGAATAGCCTTGTGCCTCAACTCTCTCAGCAAATCAAAGCTGTGGGGCTTGTTTATCAGATCTTCCCCACACTTTAAGCGAACTTACCCTTTTTTGTCAGTAAACCATGTGCATGAAACAGATTAAGCAGATGTTAGCCCTAGCCTGGTAAACCAGCCCCTCGTACTTCATTTCATTTTGTGCAGAGGGTCTGGCAGTGCTTTCATTGACATTGCTATATAAGGGAGAATTTTGTATGGCCAACCAGAACAGAGTTGCCTGAACAGAGGGAGGGAGTGTTCGTGTGGTGTGGTGTTGTGGCACTCAAATACAGTATGTCTACCCATCTGTATTGATGCAGCCACATGCAAATCAGATTTTGGTGTGTGTGTCTGTGTAATGTGTGTGTGTGTCTCACCTCTGCTTTTGCTCCTGTTGTTGTACGCCTTTTGTGTGTGTTTGTCCATGTGTTTGTGTGTATTTTGTGTGTGTGTGTGTCCTGCATGCAGCACTGATCTGTCGGCTGTTAATATCACTGATGAAATGAACAAAAGTGCGGCATGGAAAGCAGTCGCCCACACAAACGCCATCAGGAAGAGTGACAGGTAGCACCCCCATGCCCCCTGGTAAAATCAGGAATCACACACACACACACACACACACACACACACACACACACACACACACACACACACACACACATATCTAAGCACATCTAAGTGATTCATTTATAAACACACACTAATCACTGTCATAGTTACATATACATGGATACCTGTCTTACACACACAAATATTCATACACACTGCAGCACGCAGAACAGATATACACACAGACTTTACAATCCCATGCATCTCTCACATACACTCTGTTCCCACCACCACACCCCCCCACCCCCACACATCTCTCACATACACTCTGTTCCTACCCCCAACCACCCCCACACATTTCTCACACTCTGTTTCTACCCACCCACACTTACTGTAGCTGTGTTAAACCCTATGGAGCAGTCTATGCCCTATGTGCACTGAGGGCGGAGTGCGAGCCACCTGCTGAGATCAGAGCCGCCAGGTGTGATGTGTGACGTGTCTGTATCAGACCCACACAGAGAAGAGAGATAGGGGGGAGAGAGAGACAGATAACCACAGGGGACACACGGGACTCTCGACCCCACAGTATTTTAACAGTTACTCTTCATAAATACTCAGTTGACAGATTAACTGATCAAGCACATAATTTAAGTGACATAATTAGTGCTTGCAAGCATCATATTGTAAAATTCAACTGGATGGATTTGTAGTTGACAGTGTTTGGGTCTGTCATTTGGCCCTTGTCCATGTACAACAGCATCAGTGCTGCTAGAAAACGTACAGCTTCTTCAGTTTGCTGCCACCTTGTCCATTATGTCACAGCAACTGATTCCAGTCAACCCTGACAACCCCGTTTCAGCAGCTCACAGCTCGTGCACGTTAGTCATCACTCCATTCTTTTACACACATACCCGCACATGCAGTTCTCTAAACCCTTTCTCTCCTCCCCCTCCCTCTCTTTCTCTCTCTCTCTCATTTTTTCCGTCTCTCCCCCAGCCAGGAGAAGGTGGCTTGTGTTAGGATGAACGTGGAGCCTGAGCGTGGGGGTGAACAGATCGGTCAGGAGACGTCGCTGTGAAGAGGGGAACAAAAGGGGTTCAGTTGTGTCCAGTGCGGACCCCTAACCCCAGCTGTAGCCCAGCCCTGTAAAAGCCCCTCAGCCCCCTTTTCCCAACACCCTGTCCCCCTTCTCGTCCAGCCTCACCCTGGGCCTCCAAAAGGCCTGTTGGGGCTCTACCCCTTTACCACCCTTCTCTACATCAGGGGCCACTGCTGCAGTGCCACACCAGGCAGAGGTAGCACCCTCCAGTGGACAGACTGCCCAACTACAGCAGACACTGCTGGGGACCATAGAGCATCCAGAAATTACACCAGGCACCAAGCACCATGCACACACACACACACACACACACACACACACACACACATACACACACATTAGGGCCATCCAGCTCTGCCACCCCGACGATGCCAAAACTACAGGAGCCATGGCAGTTGGTCTCCTCACATGCTTGAGTTTACCTTTGGGAAGATAAATACAGACATATATATATATTTTATATTAACATACTTTGCAGGATTTATAATTCTGCATTAAAAATAATATATTAGTCACATTATTCAATACAAGGGATGGTATCAGAGAAAGTGTTTTTCTCTCTCCAGAGTCTGGGTTGTTGGGTTTATGAATGATTGGTGTAATTGCTGTAAAACAAACAATACCACACTAGCTTCAAACTAAAAAAAAAAACATTTAAAAGACACCACAGTCTTTTAAAAAATGACACCCCTACAACTTGACTAAACGGGACCTCTCCCCTGTAGTATTTCCTTTTGCTGAACTACTGAAAGAAGATTTGGTGACCCCTTCTGTGTGCTGCTATTTACCTTAGGTGGTGGTGGTGTGTGTGTAAGTGTGTGTGTGTGACTCCACTGTATACACTATTATAGTTCAGGTCTGTAAGGAGGGAGAGACATGGCATCATTGTGAAGTGAATGTCATTCATATTTAGATATTTAAAGACAAAATAATGCCATTGAATGTTTACAGAAGTCTGTCACGTAAAGCAATAGAATTGTTCTGAATGGATGTGATTGTTTTGTTTTGTTTTGTTTTATATTAATATTCCCCCTCCTTTCCCAGCCTTTGAGAGAACTCTCCTCTGGTGTGTACTGTGAAAACACGGGGCACGAGCACAGAGCTTTGCACCTTTCTTCTTTGTTTAACAGTAGTCTCGTGTGTGCTCGTCCGCCATAACATCAAGCGTAACATGTAATCTTGACGTGACTCCTGCAGAACTTAGAACTGTTTTATTTTCAGTGGATTAACCCCTTCAACCCTGTCTGTGATCTCACCACCTCCCCAGTGCCCACTGTGTACCTGTAGACATGTTCGTATGTGTCAGTGTTTGTCCACATGCTGTTGTTGTTTGTCCCTGTGGTCACACCGCTACCCCCCAACCCCATTGTCACTGTCATTGTTTCTGACCAGTGGAAGATGAGAGGATGCATCTGTTGGTTGCTGTGCCTTGTGGAACCAGGCCTGTTTGGGTTCTTTATGGTACCAATTTATTTAATGAAATGAGCTTTGTGCGAGAAAATAAAAGATGAAGTAATTATAAAAGTAAATAGAGAGACTGAGAGACAGTGATTGAGGGAGACATTTCATCTCGTTGTGGTCAAACAGACCGCTTAGTAACATCTTTATGAACAGACACACCCTCAATATCTGACATTTCTGGTCAAGATCAGTTATAACAAAATAAGGCATATGCCTGTAATATGCTGTACTTTTTCCACTGTTATACGGTACACACACATTACGAGATGAAATGTGGGTGACACCACTATAAGGTCACAGATGCTTTAGATGTGTATTAGTGAATGTGGACCAGGTTGAACACCACTCATCAAACATGGAATGTGTTTCTAATGGTTTTACCAGTACATGTTGATTTTTAATGTTGCTTTTTTTTTTCTGTTTGTTTTTTGTCTTTTTTTTTCAGACATGAGGTTTTATATTGTATTTGGTGTCACAGCCTCGATGATCACACTGGTCATTTTTAAAAAAGAACTGTGTTTTTTCAAGTCTTTCTGCTGTTTAATGTGTACTTTTTGAGATGATGTTCCTCTATGTATCCCAGTCACTATACTGAGTGTGGAAGTATATATATCCTGTTGTGAAATGTGTATCATCTAAGTATCTGTTTCCTATTGCAGTGGACTTCAAGTGTCATAAAAAAGTCTTCATGGGAACACTAAGGTTGTTTTTGGAGACCAAGTATGACGACCTCACGACTGCTGTCAGTCAAGCACAGAGCCAGGTGGGAGCTAAGGCCTCCCACCACTATATCTGTTCAAATATATAGTAATAATATTTTTTATTTGTAAAACTGTTATTTAAAAGCAATAAAATGACTATATGTGCAATGATATCTCATCAGTGAAAAGAAGTTATTATGGCCGCAGCTAGCAGTAGCGTAGTGTGTGTGTGTGTGTGTGTGTGTGTGTGTGTTTGTGTGTGTGTGTGTGTGTGTGTGTGTGTGTGTGTGTGTGTGTGTGTGTGTGTGTGTGTGTGTGAGAGAGAGAGAGAGTGAGTGTAAGTGCGTTCGTGTCCACCTATGTGGCAGTGGCACCTTATCAAGTTGATTGGAAAATAATGAAAGCATGGCCAGGGTCCTCCATAAAAGGACAACTGCAAGTGTAATTTCAAGATAAGGTTTTAAAAGCTTAAGGTTGTCACAACAATTGTGATTTGGATGCATTTTTCCCAGTGCCCTGAGCATGCTTGCTCAAAGCTCATTTGGCTGTAATGAAAGCCAATCACACAAAAAAAAAACATCATATACAAAAAACATCATAATAAAAATCAACATAATTTGCCAATTTGAACGAAACTTTAAAACACCCAAGAATGCATTTACACTGGAATTACACTTTAAATATTACTAAAATGTGAGTATCATAAGCTCATTTCGTATCCACTTATAAGTGAATCACTGAGGAAAAGAACTGCTAAAGAAAATACATCCACCTCTTCTCTTTAACCACCTTCAAATGAAATTTCACAGTTATCCTCTGAAAAGTCAGCTAGGTTAGTGCCACCTACTGCTTCCGCTTAATTTCATTTACCTTCAGCAACTGCGAAGTGAAACGATATGGAAACAACTGATGCATCAAGCTAGTAAAAAGTAGGATTTACATTTCAATTGTGCTAATTTTAGAAATGTTAGATTAAACATTTGTAATGTTTAACCTATATTGTTGTTTTAAAGGTGTGAAATTATTTATAGCTGTATATATTGTGTATTTATTGTGTCTGTGCTTTTAAACCCACCTGTGTCCCACAAATGTCCAGTTTTGTGGACAATAAAGCTATTGTTATTATTATTTAGTTGTTACCCACTTTTCAGAACAGTGAGGTGCTGCACAAAAACCTGAACAAATATAGCAACAGCAAGCTGACCAACATGATTTGCAGGCCTTTCAGAAAGACAACAGAAATACGGAAGATGCAGTCTAAATTGAAAAATGAAAATTAAAGAAAGCATTGCGTCTTTAACACAAATAATTTATAACACAAATTATTCAATTATTCATATTTAGTCAGCCTACAAGGTTGAGTCACATAGGGTACAATACGCATACTAGAAAAGATACTCATACCTCTCCATGATTCCTCTGCGCACACACTTCTTGCTTCTTCAAACATTCAGAAAAGATCCTGACCCTCACTCCGTCTTTGGCAATCAGCCACACTCTCTTCCCAACTTGGCCCATTCCTGTCAGAATGCTTCAGTCAATGTCTACATCCAGCTGACTTTAAGATTCTATTAGGAGCTTCACAAAGAATTGTGCTCAAAGCTCAGTGAGAAATAATGTAGTCAAATCTATATAGTACATGGCATTTTCCACCCTTGCATCACTGCAATTTCAGCACTTTATCATACTTATTATACCTACTATCATACTGGTGCAAGGGTACATCATTTAAAGTCTTTCTTCAGCATACAAAATATGTTTCATGACTAAAGAAGTAGAAAATAGTTCACCTGTGATAAAGCATGCTTGTTTTAGTCTAATGAATCTGAACACTCATTTTTAATGTTGTAGGAGAAGAAAACTAATGCTTTTATGACAGTTCTGGACTTAACCAATTACAGTGCATTTCAGATTAAGATTAAAGACAGTGTCAACCCTGTTCCACAGTACGGATTTTATTGATGTAGTATGCAGAGGGCCACTGTCTTACTTTCAACCCTACAATGCAAATGGCAATCATGAGAGCAGCAGTATCTTGATCTGTTCCAGAATGTTTTGAAAGTTTTAAATGTAGATGTGTAGGAGAGAAGTTAACAATTTTGAGCAACTTTAAACATAGCTGCCATTTTATAACATGGTGACATAAGAAGCTACATGATGCTTATGAGGCTAGACTAGGTAGGTGACCAAAGTGTTTTATTTATAAAGCACATTTTATCCTAGTATAATAAGTTTTAGTGCCTTATAAAACCAGTTTCTTTGTCAAGAATGTCATGAAAACTATTAATTTGGCCCATTAAACATGCTTACCCAACCATGTTTAGAGTTCAGCTCCATAAGTCATTGTGAATCGTGCCCACTTCAGCATCAGTTAAGCATTTTTATACACGACACCTAACCTCAAACTGCATGTAGTCATACTGTTCAATAAAAGACACAATTAATAGAAAGCTCTTACAGGAGCTGAAAGGAGATAATCACATTTACAATATGGACCTTGAGGGGGAGGAAAAAGAAAGAGGCCATTAAGGTGGGTTTTAGTGTACAGTACTGATACAATGAGCCACACACTCACCTCTTACCTTGCTAGTTTCAAGAGCTAATGAACATTGGTTTCAATGGTTCTTTGCTAACTTAGGGGGCAAGTTCAGTTACACAACTTGACTAAAAAGTAAAAACTACTTAAATTGTGCAATTCTCTCCCTATTAAAAACTCCCTCAGTAGGGTCGTTAGGGTTGTTAACAGATATAAGGACTGACACAGCAGCATACAGAGCACAAACAATACTAATCAGAATACTAAACGGCAGCATTGAAAGCACAAACTCTGTCTTTTCTGTTGTTAGTTTTGAATACTGCACATGTAAGCACTGTGGATGTGTTTCAATCATGGAGGTACTTGTAGATATGAGTAATAATTCAATAAAAAAGGACACTCAAACCAAGGACCGCAGGATTCTGGCTAGGACAGCCCAGGAAAATATCTGCACCAACCTGAAGCGCCCAAGAGTAAAAGGAAATTTATTGAGGGGAGTTCACAGCTACTTCATGTTGAACAAAACAGTGTTTAGATAACTGGGCCTGTAAAAGTGCAGAAATATAAATTAATTTTGTCCATAAAAGATATCTTACAACACTCTGGCCCATGCCTGGGTCATCCTTGCATAAGATGTTCCTGAGGGACACAGCGATATGAAATCCAAAAACCATAGCACTTACTAACCATAATAATAATAATAATAATAATACAACACAAAAATACATTATGTAATTTAAAGTATTCTGCAAATTAGAACTAGGTCCTTCAGGTGTCAGAAGTGCTCTGAGCACCCTCAAACAGCCTGGTAGGAGTGCTGATATACTGTATATAAAGGGGTGACTAGGACATGTTACCCAACAAGAGGATAAAAGACTGTCTGGGCTACAAATAGACACCCAATCAAAGTCTTAAGACTGGGGTCTACTGCCGTACATTTTTTGTTTCACAAGCCTTAGGAAATGAATTTAAAAATGACTGTCCTACTGCGTCCAACCTCGACAGCAATGGAGCACTGCGAAAGGCCTTGCTTGTGCAGATCCATAGTCCTGCCAAGCTACAAGACAGAAGGCCTTCAGGAGCTTAGCTGTAACCAACTGGACTTCCTTTTCAAGCTTGAATATATTTCACCTTTCATCCAAAAGGCTTCTTTAGGTCTGACTTCTTCAGTTATGATATTTCTTTGCTTGAAATATGAATCTTCTTTATACATCAGCTTCATCGCCACAACCTTTAACTGGTGTTATGTGAATGTTGTAAAGCCAAAACAAACTAGATGTACCGCATAGCGCTACATGGTATGACCGCCGCAGTGTATTGAAATGTGGGAACTGTTGGTATGATAAGTGTGTGGTAGAGCAGTGTTGTGAGGTGAGAATTTGTGTGGAAATGATTTCCTGGAAGTGGGCATGGATGTAGGTTTTAAATGAATGATTGTGTGTGTTTGTATAGTGTGTAGGAGTGATTTGTGAAAGGAATATGCAAAATTACAATTACAGCGGCCACTATGGGCCCAATTTTATGGCATGTGCTGTGCTTTTAGAGGTCTTTGTGTTGATTGTGCATGACATATTTTATGCAGTTCCTACTTTTCTGGTCCAAGATATTGGCAATTCAAAATCCCAATTTTTGCATTTACCCATATGACTAGGTGACGCTATGCTTCAAGTGAGTGTTTATGGGCTGGGTCGAGACGCCTCTGTAACACCGACATATTAACGCGAAACCGTTGTCTTGGGTAAAATTGTTGATGAATTATTTAACAAAAACTGTTTTTTGACACCTAGCTTCGGCGATAAACATCGCCCCCTTTGACGAAATGTCACAAAATTTAGTACACATGAACAGAAAGCTGTTTAGAGATGGCATGTCAAAATTGACCAAATTTGAGCAAATAAAAGCCAAGATATGGACTTTTGAAGAATTTTAAGCTACGTGTTAAATGTTCATTGACGTGTAACTTCGAAACGATTTATCTCAAGATAAATCCTTTGATAACTTTTTGTCAGCATTGTCTGTAGATGGCATATACCAACTTTGGTGAGATTCACATGAACGACCTATGACGAGTTTGTTCAGATTTGTTTTCGCAATGTTAAAATTTCACGGAAATTGTTTTCGTTGAAAGTGGGCGTCGACCAGTGTTTTCAATGCATGAGGGTCAATAGATTTCACGATAAAAAAAGATTGGTTGTAAACGTAAGCATTCTCTAGATAATAGGCAAAATCACATTTTCTACAATTACAGCGACCCTATGGACCAAATTTTATGGCATGTTCTGTGGTGTTAGAGGTCTTTGTGGTGATCGTGCATGACGTATTTTGCGCAGTTCCCACCTTCTCGGTCCAAGATATTGGCAACTCAAAATCCCAATTTTTGCATTTACCCATATCACTAGGTGGCGCTATGCTTCAAGTGAGAGTTTATGGGCTGGGTCGATACATCTCTGTAACACCGACATATCACAAAATGTTCATGTTGTTGGGTGAAACGTTCATTGAGTTATTCAGCAAAAACTTTTGCCGGTCTCCCCCTCTTTAACGGACACTGGCACAGCGGGGGGAGGGGGTGGCCCTGGGGGACCAAAAGGCGTTATTCGCTCACAAACTTCTTGGGCTACATGCCTATAAACATTCATGTCTCCCCGAGTTTCAGTGTCCCAGGAATCGTTGACGAAAAATCGGTGAAAAAAATTTTTTTTTTTTTTAAAAAGGGAAAAATTTTGCAGCAACTCCAATATGACCACTTTCGCTAGCTTCACTAGCGGCGGTCATAATAACCAGATGGACCAGACACTCTCAGAAACGATTTGTTGGAGGTGTGGACTGCTGGAGTTAAAAAAAGTGCCTTTACCCAATCACTAACGCATGGTCGTCACGTATGCAATTAGCCTACCTACGCACTGCAATTCAAATGTAGCACACAAAGTCAACATCACGGCTAACGAACACACCCTCTGTTTGCTGATTGGATCGGTCTCGCTGGAGCCGACTAAATGGCCCTCTAGAGATTCCGGTCAAGACCCTCTGTAGAAAAACAAATGAAGTACGAGGGGCAGGTTTACCAGGCTACAGTTCTGAGAGAAGGGATGGGCATTTTTTTCACATCTGTAATACAATTGTTCCTGCAGTTATTCTGCAACATGTTTACAATATTTTAAATTACTTTGTAGAACATGCCAGGGCTCCTCAAGCTCAAATGTCACACTCAAACACTAGCCAAAAAAGAAAACAGACAACAAGTGTGACTTGGTGTTTTAAACCTCCTTTTATGTAACAATTCACATGAACCAGCATATATGACGATCACACAATGACCACACGGATTAAGGGGGTGTGTTAGAGCCTTTAGTTTCAGCTTTGTTATTTTTTTAACAGAAAATAGTCTTAGACATTTTTAAATGTTAAAAATGACAATGTAACAATGCAGCCATAGGCTTGCTCACAGTTGTTCATCTGCTCATATTGAAAACCAACTGCCATGGTATACAAAACTACTTAACACACACAACAAAGAGAACATTTCCCCCAAAGCATTCGCCACAAAGAAAATTATTTTCTGTTCCTTGAATCACTTAGAGAGAATTCAAGCACACTCTAAATCCGACTATCACACAGAAAATCTTCACTCTTGAAATGTAAGACTGCAGTTTGCAAAAAGACATATTAACGCTTCTTTTACACTCTTTTTCTGACTTTACATGGATCTGCTCCAATGTTTGATTCACAGTTGAGGGGATGTGCATAGAGTCTACAGTCTAAAACTGGCTCCGCAGTCTTTTCTTGACATAGCTAAACTCAACAGTGGGCCAAAAAGAGCAAACAAAGGCACATGTTGCTCCTTTTCATGATAACAACCCCCCACCCCAAAGTGCCATCATGTCAGGTTTAACTACAAGTCCCATGATTCAGTTGGCTGCGTTGGGCACACCCTCTGGGATGAGGGAGGTGAAGAAGGCGGTGATGAAAGACCAGGCAGAGGACAGGAAGCCACTCTGGTCGTCTCCAGGGGGTTCTTCGCTGCCGTCTTCACTGCTGTCTCCATCCTCGTCCCCAAGGCCCTCGTCCATGACGCGCTCCTGTGGAGAAGGAAGACACAGGGGACGGCTGAAAGACTTCAACGCACTCCCACTGACTTAGGGGCCGTTCAGACAGCGTCACTAGTATTCCGAAAGCCAAGCACTTAATAGGCACTTGCTGCAGATGCAGTCCTCCATTTTTTACCATTGATATTTTAAACTCAGCTGTCCACGAGTAACTGTAGCTACGCAATGACCCACTGTAGAAAAAGAATCATTCTACAAGTTAAACAGATTTCACAGCCTCATCATTTTTTGAGTGAGGCGCAGGCAGAAAAAGCAGTGAGACACGTCGCAATGGTCACACCGCTTGTCAGCTGCATTGTTCTATAGGAAAACACCTGAATTCGATGCAATCGGAATGGCCCCTTCAACACTATTTAACATGTGTCTAGTGTCAAGGAAGCCTATGTTGATGTGATCAGCATGGATATGTGGGATTTTAATACTATTTCTTACTCAAAATATAGTGAAGATACTCCAAGAATGTCCATTTAATGTGTCAGAACTGTCTCTATCATCTCTTAATGTGTGGACATGTCAATGTCTATGTTATGAAAAAAGGAAACAATTGATTACGTACCATATCCTGGAGGTCATTCAGATCTCCATCCAGGTCATCCTGGTTGCCCAGGTCTGCTAGATCCTGCAGCTCGTTCACAAGGTTGAAGGGGAGCCAGCCAGCTTGATGACTTCTCAGAGACAAGTCATAGCCAAAAAGGTCAAGAAATAAATTTGAGAAAAAAAGTGTTAGATATGAAACCACAATGACAGCATTTTGACCAGAGATTCAAGCATTGCATCAACTTATTTATTCATCTTAGTAATAACTCTCTTGAGGTCACTGGAATTAGAAAGATGCTCACTGTGAAAGATACTTAAGATCAGGGTTCGAATTATAAATTTGACCCTATGGGGGTCTCTATCTTAAAAAAAAAAAAGCAAAACGCACTGTCCTTTTTAATTTTTTTCGCTGTGAAGCCAAACGACACAAGGCCAGCCAGTGCTGTTTTTTTCGGTGGCATGGCGGAAAGTTTAGGCAACCTACGTATTATTTTTGTATTTCTAAAAACGCATTACAAAACGAAGGAAGATTGATATAAGACAGGGGTTCCCAAACTTTTCAGACCGTGACCCCCAGTTTTAGGCTGCTGACGACCCCCGACCCCCGCGACCATTCTTTGTCACACGCGTGCGCGCTCTCGCTTTCTATCTCGTTCGCTTCCCCCTTCCTCTCTCATAATGTGGCTGTTTTACGCAACACACGTAAGGCAGTAGAGCAAAAACAAAACTGAACATGATCTCTAAGCTGGTGTATTTTACTACCAAACTCAAGAGCGAAAACAAATAGGCAACATCCCACCATAACTTATAATGCTGAGCATATACAGACATATTACGAACAAGCAAGTAACATCGAACAGTTATAAAGTTATGTATGCAGAAAAAAATGAATGTGATGGATGGGCGCTGTTTAATTATGCCCAATGTTGAAAGGTTGCGGGAGATGCGGCGGGATACAGTCCCAGAGAGCAGCACTTGTTCCAGCTCCGCAGTTTATCCCCGTGCATAATCCGACTCATCGATATTGCTGCTAAATTTTCCCAATCGTGTGTGGCTTTTTGTCTGCGCAATTAAATATGCCACCTCACATGAAGCCTTCTGCGTCTTTACAGAGACAGTTGTTTGCTTAGTAAGGGCTTTCTTCTCCCCCCGTAACACTCTCTTTTCTGCGAAAAAAGTCACTGGGTTTATCTGTGAGGCTGGGATGCTTGGTGTTTGTAATAATCCACGAGCTCTGGAAACCCGACGTTGGGACGCAGATTTAAACAGTAGGTCATTGCCAGAGGAGGGTCTGCTGATAGCTATGCTAATCGGGCACAAATCACACATTTGATGCTCGCTAATGGGAGAGTGATGGTCCTCTGGTTAGCAAACAGGCAAAATCATTGTTTCTGGAAATCATCTCGCGACCCCCCCGCCACCGCCCCTGCGACCCCACTGGGGGTCAGGACCCCTACTTTGGGAACCACTGATATAAGATAGGAGGTGGATGAGAAGTCTTCTTCGGACTGAACGTCACGTTCGCAAGCCCCAAATTTCAGATTTGCGCGCATAGTGGTGTGATGGTGAATCAATATCACGTCGTAATTCAATACAAAGATGGCTGCATGGTGATCGTAAATGAAGCGAATTTTATTTATGTTTTTATGGTGATATATTTAAGCTTATCATGGTAATATGACATATTCGAGAAGCCTCCACAGTAAATGAAATTTGCATTTTTCATTGGAGCCTGAGGGTATGGGAGCTCAGCTCCCATTGGCTCCCACGTAATTCGAACTATGCTTAAGATCCAATAAAAAAACTGTCGAAAAATGTCCACAGTGAAAAGAGCAAACAGGACAAGTGCCATACCAACCTACTCCCACCATTATTTCAATTGCTTACCGGCCCCCAAAACCAAATCATGACTTTTTAAACGACTTTGTTGCTGTACTGACATGTCTCCACTCTCTCATTTGACACCATACTGCTGGGAGACTTTAACCTTCACAGTATAGACAATTTTAGAATTTCATCCAATCGCCCTGCTCCTCCGCTGCGGTACGCTCTACCACCTAAACTTAGAAATATCAACTCTTTCCTTTCTCAAATCAAACTTCAAAACTCAACTGTTCATACTGGCCTACCCACATGACCTCATCTTTGTTCTTTTATTCTTTTTCTTTTATGACTGGGTTGGTTTTTTTTTGCAAACTTGTACACTGAACCTTAATTTAGCAGTTGCACGGTTAATAGCAATATTAAAGGAGAACTTCGGTGTAAAATGAAAATTTGCCTGTTAAAACATCATCCCGAGTTGGTATGTGTACCGAGGAGCAAAAATTATTCAGCAAAAATTATTATTTATCCTGCCATTTTGTACAAGAGACTGAAGAGGCCCATTCAAGTGTCGTTTCACTTAGGACTGAGTCTCGCGTGCTGTTGTTGACGGAAGTCGTGCTGTGCACGTGAACAGGGATAACACGATTTGGAAGACCAGCTTCTGCTGCAAGTGTCCTTATCACGCATGGGTAACCTGTGAAATATCTCCCGATTATACCTTTCGTTGTCGCCATGGCTGCAGCTCTCTCTTGACTTTCTTGTTGGACATACATCTCCACCAAGTCGCACAGGTTTCCGAATGGCACCTCTCTTCAGATGTAGCCTTTTTTGTGGGTTAGGTGCCGTTGCTGGGACAATGTAATCATCTTGGTTGAAATGCAGGCTACAGACACGATAATCTTTCTGTTTCAGCCTGTGGACGCGTCTTCACGACGATTTGCAAGACCAGTTACTGCTGCAAAGTGTCCTTATCACGCATGGGTAACCTGTGAAATATCTCCCGATTGTTGTCGCCATGGCTGCAGCTCTCTCTTGACTTTGTTGTTGGACATACATCTCCACCAAGTCGCACAGGTTTCCGAATGGCACCTCTCTTCAGATGTAGCCTTTTTGGTGGATTAGGTGCCGTTGCTGGGACCATGGCTCTGTTAAATGGGCACAATGACTGGATATTGTCACCAACAGATGAAATCCCTCCAGTTTCACGGAATTAAATTGCACTACTTCTCCTCCTATTCTGACCGCTGGTCCTTGTTCGACAATCGGCTAGTGTGGACGTCCAACATGGCGGCGACGAGAAACTACAGCAAGGTACTGCCCATCAAACCTGTTTTATTAATAGACGTTGTGTACACTTACAAAGTTCTCAGTGCCTCGTTTTTAATGTCAGGGCCTTTGTTGTACTACCGATAGAGTGTGGAGTTTCTTTGAGCTGTTTTAATGGTTTAAAAATAGCTTTGTCGTCGTGCTTCGTCTAAGGGCACCTACCACTTCCATTGTTAGCCTTCTGGGGCAAACGATAAAAAATAGTTTAACTCTGAATGCAGCGGGCTGAATAATTTTTGCTCCTCGGTACACATACCAACTCGGGATGATGTTTTAACAGGCAAATTTTCATTTTACACCGAAGTTCTCCTTTAACTGCTAAATTAAGGTTCAGTGTACAAGTTTGCAACATCAGCGTCCAACATTTTCTACTTTCTGCTACTCTGTAATGTTTTCCAAACTAAGGTTAGCTGCGGAATAGTATGTAATAGTAATTTTATAATAGAATGTTATGCGGACAACCTGTATGGTTATGCTAGGATATATAACGTCTTGGAACATGATTCAGCCAATCACATTTAAGGAACAAAACAAGCCGTTTTAGAATAGTATTATTGTTACATGCAGATGCAGACACACACACACACACTTACAGGTAGAGCAGCAGCATGCCTCCCATGACCATCAGACACACACACACACGCACGCACGCGCATGCGCACACACACACACAGAGCTAGTACCTTACAGGTAAAGCAGCAGCATGCCGCCCATGACCACCAGACACACACACACACACACACACACACACACACACAGACCTAGACACTCACAGGTAGAGTAGCAACATGCCTCCCGTGACCATCAGACACACACACAGCTAGTCACTCACAGGTAGAGCAGCAGCATGCCTCCCATCACCATCAGACACACACACACACACACAGAGCTAGTCACTCACAGGTAGAGCAGCAGCATGCCTCCCATCACCATCAGACACACACACACACACACACACACACACACACACACACACACACACACAGAGCTAGTCACTCACAGGTAGAGCAGCAGCATGCCTCCCATCACCATCAGACACACACACACACACACACACACACACACACACACACACACACACACACACACACACAGAGCTAGTCACTCACAGGTAGAGCAGCAGCATGCCTCCCATCACCATCAGACACACACACACACACACACACACACACACACACGCACGCGCATGCACACACACACACACACACACACACACACACACAGAGCTAGTCACTCACAGGTAGAGCAGCAGCATGCCTCCCATCACCATCAGGAATCGGCTGAAGGAGGAGTAGAAGTAGATGATGCTGAGCAGCCCGACCGCCCGCGACCCCGTGTACACCCAATCCAGCCAATCATGGTTCGGATCATCCTCGTCCGGCCCCTCTCCGCCTGCAGCATCAGCCGGCCGCTGCTCTCTGGGCTGTTCTGATTGGCTGTTAGGAGGAACTGGGCTTGCTCTCTGGTAATATGCAGCCAATGAAGCTTGACTGACAGTGTAAAGAGGAGGAGAACACATGAAAAACACCAGGTAAATACACAACTTGCAATGGATGATCTCTTATAACCACAAGTTTCATCACTGCACAAAACAGCACTTTAAATTGTCCTACTTTAGCAATTCTTATTTTTTCAGGCAAAGGACCACTCCGCCCCCCCCCCCCCCCCTTAAAAAATCTAATTACAACAGTTGTGACTGACTTTATATAGACAAAATTGGCTTCAGTCTATTTACGACCATAGGTACTGCTCTCAGAGTACATTGCAATCTAACTACATAATAGCAAGTTCATTCAACGCACAAAATGCTACTTGTTATTTAAAACAGACTTTTTGATCTGCAGACCACACTGTGACAAACCCTTCCCACTTACATGAATCAATGTTCTTTTAAGACTAAAATTGTCTTAACACCACCAAAACAACAAAGATTTTCTTGTAGGGTAAAGGTTTTTGTGCAGACTTGAATACTGGTGTTAAGTTGCCACCCCTTTGAGCAATTCAAGTGCTCCAAACAGCCAGTTTTTTTGTAATTTTTTGACAAGGAGTTAAAAAGTTCTTTATCTCCCTTAACAATAGAATTTTTTTTTTGATTGGCTGATGAGGTGTGCATTAACTCTGTATAACTGGCTACCTTTGAAATAGATCTCAAAATTTTGAATCACTGTTACCCCTTACTTAGAATTAGAAAGCGTGTATGTTTGTGTGTGTGTGTGGTGTGTGGAACCAGTGTGAAGTGAACCAGTGAATGACTGTCACCTAAAGGCCCTGTGCTTTAAGAGCACCTTAAAGGCAGAGCTACAGGAAGTCAGCCTGTTTAAGAGAGTGCCTCCAGACTAGTGCCTCCCTGACACATTCAAAAGCAAAAACCTGAAGTAGATGCCTGTGCCAGAGGCCAGGCAAGGCAGTGACTCACTCACTCACTCACTCACTCACTAGTGCGCGTAGAGCTGCCAGGCATACGCCTGCTGCCACCAGAACAGGCTCATGGGGCTGATGGGGAGGGCCGGTCCAGAGGCAGGGCTGGCGGTTGCCGGGGTGAATTGGGGCCACGGGTAACTGGACAAGGGGAGGAGATCAAATTAGCACTTGGGAGGTACACAGGAAATACAGGATTAGCACAACCTAGGGCACAGCATTCCCAAAGAGTGAGAGAGAAGCAAAGCAGAAAAGAACAACCAACCATTTGCACAACATTGCAGAACAGAACCTAAAACCCAACACAGGCAAAGTAACTCTTAAAAACACACACACACACACACAGATGAGGGTCAGACAGACACTGACCCTTGTGCAAAGGCAGGATGTGCTGTAGTGCTGGTGAAGGGGCTCTGCGAGGTGGTGTACGGGCCTGGAACATGGCATTGGGCCACTGCAGGAGACGCTGCACTACTGGGACTCCCTGTGCTCTGTGGAACAGGAAAGAAGAAAAGATTTTGTAAGTGTGTGTGTGTGTGTGTGTGTTTGCATCTGTAAAATCCAGCCATGCTGTGTGTTTTCATACTGTGCAATAAACACTGGCTTACACCACTGCCAAACTATGCACTGTACATGTACAAGCATTTTTTGTCATGTTCAAAACATCAACACAGTTACAGAAGCAACGGCTCTTTAGTAATCTATTGAGAAATCTACTGGGTCAGGTCTCCTGTGGCCAGTTTGGTAGTTTATGTGCCTACATTAGATAAAATTGAGTGCCTACATAAAATTGTTCAATTTAGTAAGGCCATTTCTTTTGACCTTAAAGCAGTGGAATTAGAGCATCAAATGCACAGAGCATCAAATGCATGCAATTAACTACTCCATTCTCACCTACATGTACAACACATTGTTGACAAATGCGACACACAACACCACAGTGCTTTAATGTTTATCTAATGTGTCACCTGAAAGTGGACCAAATAAACAGTTATATGGTTGCAAAATTTTGAGAATTTTGAAATTAGACATTTTCCATGGGAAGTAACAGCAATTTATGGGAATTAACAGCAATAAACTGGGAATTATCAAAGTTGAAGGTTAGGAACATAAATGTAGTTGGTAGAAAAAAAACTGTAGCATAATCTTGTCTTAAACAATCAGATTTCATGTGAATACATTTGAGTATATTGTGCCATTTCTCAGTCACAGGGACATAGGACACTGCTTCCTGCAGAACTGTTGAGGCCACACACCCATTATGCATCCCTCCATCAGTCATGTTTTTAAATATATTTAAATTATATTTTTATATATTCTTTTGCAACAATGTGTGCTTATGACAAAATAAAATGTTTATATACATGCTGGTATATGGCTCATATACGTCTTTAAAACATCATAATTCTGTAAAAAAAATATTATTATTATTACCAATTTGGAATATTTTGGAAATTCCCTTACCTACGTTTTAATGCAAAGTTTCTGGAAATTTACCAGACATTTTCTGGGAATTTCCCACCCCTTGCAACCTTAATCAGTTTGACAGGGACATGTCAGTTGTTTGCCTGCAACTGCACAAGTTTTTAAAATTGAGTTTAGACTGGAAATTGACTTTATAACACCTATTACGAAAGTACATACAAGCATCACCACTATTATACGTGCAACATTTATGACTGGGCAGTGTGATGACTTTAAAGGCACTTTTCCTTTGTAGGGCACCCTTGGAATCAGCTGATGTCTGTATGTTTTCTACTGACAAAAATCTATTCAGACCTCCATGAAGTGTGGATATGAAACCACAATGGTGATTGGTGCAACACTCCCAGCCCCCTGTAATTTTAGGTTGACAAAACCTTTGAAATGGTGCAATATGTTGAAATGCAGACTACGTTTTGACAAGAAGCCTCCACACTTTTAAACACAGAATACAGTATATGTGTATATATATGGTAATTTTGCTTTTTTGCATACCTAGATTCTTCATTACAGGGCATAGAAATAGCAGAGCCACCAAAACACAATCGCTAGAGATCAACTTGTGCAACAACGAGGTTTGACTTTTCTGTTGTTCTTCATTTATATAGAGATATTAAAGTATGACGATATTAGCCATAATTAATTTCTGTTGCTTCTACTATACAAATATGTTAAAGTTATACTTTTTAAAAATGTGTTTTTAAAAGTGTGTTTATAAAAAAAAAAAAATGTATTCCTTTCATGTGTAGGTACATGTACTCACTGCTGGGCGTGCATCTGTCCCCGTGCGGGGCTTGTTCTTGGAGCATCTTCTGCGTGGCTGAGGGGAGGGTGGTGGTGTGCGGGAGGCACAGACTAGGTGAACCATGTGATACTCGTCCTGCTGCATAGGGCACAGGAGAAGCACATGTGACTACTGTGGCCTACAACACTTAAACCACATTTTTTAAACAAAATGTTTGTGTAAGTCAATTAATTGCATGATAAATTAAAATGAGCTTAATAGTTTAGTAGTTAAGCTTAATAGTTCCAGTGTAATTTTGTTTACAGAGACTTGATAATCCATTTTATTTATTGTTTCGCTTGTGTGTGCTTTCATTTCCTTATTAATTATTGTTTTTGGTTGTTTGGTTTTTATACATCAAGATATTTAATTTTTTTCCAGTTCCAGTGTTAAATATGCTTTAGAAATTAAAATGTATTGACCTTTGAAAGGGTGTCCTTGCATTATTATGGCATTATCATTATATTAGTTGAAATGGGTCTCAAAGCAACAATATTGTCGTTTATCGCAATGATTTCTGGAACAATTTATCGTCCAGCAAAATTTGTTACCGTGACAGGCGTATGTGTTTGTGTGTATGTTTGTCTGTGTGCTCATGGTGTTTCATTAAAAAAAACCCTGCAGACATGAATGCCAAGTGAAACGCCAAGCTTACCTTTCTTAAGACGTCCTTGAGCTGTAGGTGGTCAGAGAGCAGCTTCCCTGAGTATACCAGCCTTTGGTCCTTGGAACTCTGCAAGGAGAAGCTAGCTGACTAACCCACAAACCTAGACATGACATTACAAAACCTGGCACTTTGACACCAGGGCCAGTTCCCAATCTATAACCCAACCATCCTGGGCCAGTCTAAGTAATGACCCCTAATTGGATGGAAGGGATTTAGCCAATGTGTAGGGGATTAGGTCCTTTCCCTTGTTGGGCAAAGATGTGGCTTCAAAACACTTCCTAATAATACACATCTAAAAGCAGTGACATCACAATTTGAGGCCTAATCTACAAGTCGCGAGGAAAGCTACCTAGGTTGGCACCAGCAGGAGTGGAAAACCCAAAACAAAGCAGGTAGCAGACCCTTAATGATGCCATTCTAAAGTGGGTGGCATGCTTGACCATGATGATGTGCATCACAGAGGGCAACACAGTTTTTAGGGTGCTTTGTGATGGTGTAAAATGCGTCGCTATGGCGGATTAGTCCCCAGAACAAAGGAATCACTCAGCCTCCCCTCTCTGACGTATAATCTGAAGGCTTTTCTTCTACAAATCTTCTAAGTAAATACTACAAACACCCCCTAATGCCCTGCTTCTGCCTGCAATCATGGTTGATGCAAAAAAGTGAGTGAAAAAGAAATGATCCACATTAAATAATTTACATTTTTTTCCACTCATCTGTTGGTTCCTTTCTCTGAGCCCAAGTGTATCTGGGAGTATCCAACTCAGAGTTAGCAAACTAGTCATTTAAATACATGACAGGAGAACTGCGCACAAGTACCATTTTTTATTTAATTTACTCTAATCAAGGCAGCATTCCAATCAGAAGATAATACTAATAGTTTTACTCATTTAGTGGAACAGGACAAAGCAAAAGCTGCAAGTGTGCATAGTTACACAACAACTAGAGCAGCAGAGTATCCCACCCCCAAGATTAGGACACCACTACGCAATAGCGTACATCACATCAAATGAGCAACAAATTTCCCAACTGAGGCACACTTCAAATGGATATTATCTAAAGGGTTTTGATTGCACCTGCACACAAAAGCCTATATCTGTACAAATCTCCCATTCTCCCAAATTTAGCTACCCATAATGGTTAACACACATCAAACATGTAAAAACTGTGGCCTGCCTGGACACTGATAAACTGCGTGGTAGACCTCTTACACCAGGACCTCTTACCGGTTTACTGGGGTAAACGTGAGAGAGATGGGTTTTCAGCTTCTCCACTGTCCAATTTAAGAAGCAATTTATGGTCTGGTCGTCATACTTCTGATTGGGGGCCTTAATGACGAGAGTGACAGGAATGTCCATGTCCATGGTTCACAACATCGGGTCAGAGGAAACTTTTTACAGTGGAACTGTAAAGTTAAATGAACGGCAGACACAATAGATCCATCAAGTTTTGTCACCAATTATCAGCTACAATTTAATCGTTTAACCACCGATTGTTACTGGGCTGTACATCTACACTTACACACCTCATTTTATCGATTTTCACTCAAGCAAACCTTTGACATTTGACAGTCAACAAACAGAAGGCTAACACTGACGACAATGTTTACGTTCTCGTAGAAGGCTGCGGCCTTTATGATACATGTGTTCAGGGCCGACATAGAAATATATTCATATCCCCTGGGAGTATTAAAACAAAGTTAATAAGAATGGAAATGAAAACAAAATAAGCTAGTTGCTAGTCATATCACCCAGCTGCCCTACATAGCTGCCCTGAACGCTTGCTAGCTTCCTACCCAGCGTAATCAGATAGGAATCTAAGCTAACAAGCAGGCAACCTATATGGATTACTGGTTGTTCGGCAAATTAAGATCCCTGCAGAGTCGTGAAGACACAAGTTTCTCACACTCACCTGTGTGCAGTTCAGTGAAGCTATTTTCTGAACTCTCCGCTTTTTAATTAGCTGAAAATCAACTACGTCGCCTACCTTACAGCTCACACCCAGACTGGCTGTCTAATAACCGGAAATGACGACAGCTCTTCCACGAGACCAAACCCTCACCTACCCCTGCCCCTGATCTGGCAGCCTAGTCTGTTTCAGACTAGGTGTGTTTCAGAAGCAATTCTATGGCTGCTATTGCTTTTAAATTGATAATCGCAAATTCGCAATTATTTAATTTGCAATGTATTAGCAAATTCTGATAGAGAAGTAAAGTCTTTAAGGTTCGAGCTTTCCTTTTAAATGGAAGATCACAGAAGCTAAAACATCTGGGTACACTGTAGGGCATGTTAGTAGCGTAGCCTACATGTAATAGGCTATGTAAAAAACTGACTAAAGTTAATACATTATATGAGGGACATCAAAATTAAAATAAACTACTTTAATTAAGATGTTTATATTAATAATAATAATGATAATACGCAGTATATTTAGCCAACTGAATAATAAAAATTACTCAACAAACCAATACCCCACCTCCCCACCCGAATTGGTCCCCATTGCTATTCATGTGATAAATAAATAGCCTGGTAGAGGAATTCAAATGCACTAAGGTCAGGAAAGAGTTGTTGTTAGCAGGGAGCAAGGATGGGATAGTTAGTGGTCTGGTCTCTAACCCAAGCAAGGATCGGAAGTGGAAGCCAAAGGTAGCAGTGCAGGAGGCAGAGGCAGCCCTTATATGGCAAGCCATCTTAACATTTAAAAGCTAAACTGGATATGTGTTGCAGATATCTGTAATTCAGTTTTGCCTAGTCATAAAGAACATTTCAGATATCCGCAACTACATTCTTCCTATCCGTAATTGTCATTTCAGATATCCACAAAAAAATTCTTCCTAGGAAAAATGACGTCACTTTTGCCACTCATTTGTATGGGGTTCATCATTACGGATATCTACAATTCAGTTCCAGATATCCACTACGTGAATTACGGATATCCACAACTGAATTATAGATATCTGTAATTCCAATTTGAGATATCTATAATTTGATTTTGCCTAGTCATAACTCCAGTTCAAGATATCTTTAATTCACCTAAGTTCAAGATATCTATATGTTCCTTTCCGGATGTCTTAAATTCAGTTTTGACTAGGTGAAATGCAGTTGTAGATATCTGTAACTGGAATTATGACTAGTCAAAATGACATTGTAGATATCTCAAACTGGAGTTAGGGATAGTCATAATGTATCTGTAGATATCTATTATCAAGTTATAGATATCTTGAAATGAATTTTGATTAGAGATATCTGAAATTGGAGATATCTGTAATGTTCATTTTGCCTAGCCAAAATGTAATTACAGATATCTTTAATTAGAGTTTTGACTAGGCAAAATGACGTTTTAGATATCTGTATGCAAATGAATCCCCATCCCACTTTAGGCGGGAGCAGAGCGCCTTCATCCACGTGTTAACTGTTAAATGATTATAGTACTTAAGGAACGTTTCGGAGTGGCCAGAGGGAGAAATTGTGCTTAACTGACTTTTTAACGCCGATGCCCATGCAAGACAGGAGCTGCCAGAGAGAAATGATAGTACGTTGCTTTCTATAACAAGACTTCCTCTTTGATTTTGGCAGGGATGGACATTACATAGAGCAACGTCATGCACAACAATTTGCACTAGTCATAATGATGTTTGAGATATCTTTAACTTTCATATTGCCTAGTCAAAACTGAATTACAGATATCCGCAATTGTCATTTAAGATGTGTGACGAGTTGAATGTCGTTTTCAATGACGTAATTGCAGATATCTGTAATTCAGTTTTGCCTAGTCAAAACTGGATTACAGATATCTCTATCTATCGTTTCGACTAGTGACAATTACGTTACAGATATCTTGAATGACAATTTCAACTATCCAAAATGTAATTACGACTAGTCAGAAAGATGTTGTTGATATCTACAATGTTAATTTTGAATAGTCAAACTTAGCTTTTAAATGTTAAAATGGCTTGCCATAGCCCTTGGGCATGGAGACAGTTGGAAATGTCCAGGTTGGAAGGGGAGGCTTTGGGCTTGCAGCAGGCAAGCCAGCATGGAGAAAGGCAGGCTAGTTGTGGAGCAGGTACATAGGCAGGAAGAGGCCAGTAGACATGTATAAGCTGTAGCGCTGGCAAAGCAGTGCCAGGAATCTAGTGGATGAGTATGGAGTCTTGGATATGGAGTCTAGTCGGCTGAGGTTCCTGATAGGAGCAACCTACAACGTTGCCATCGCCAGATAACCTAAGGGTATGGAAAGATCAGGAGTGGCTTATCTGAGGGACATACTGTCTGAATGTAAGGTGAGCTTGATGCAAGGTTGTTGCATGTGGCGTCACAACCAAGTGCTAAAGTGCTTGGCAGCAGGAATTGAGAGTAGGAAGCAGCAGGTAAATGCAGTTGGGTGAGAAAGGCAAGGGAGTCACACTGTTGAGCAGCAATGCACATGGAGCAAATGTAAATGTGGGAGGAACGCTTTACATATTCTCCCAGCCAAAATATTGTGGTGTGTGCGAACCACTTTACGGCAAACTACTTTAAAAACCTCGGACAATACACTGCAGGCTTAGCCAATAAACTTAATCTGATGGAGGGATCTGTGACAAAATCGTACGGAATCTGCCATGTAACCTTGTACTGCCATGAATACAAAGAACTAAAAGACAAAGGATTGAGAAACCTAGCCTGGTAAACCAGCCCCTCATACTTCATTTCATTTTGTACAGAGGGTGTGGCAGTGCTGTATTGAGAAACGATTTATTTCTGGAGGTGTGGACTCTGCTGAAGTTTCTCTAAAGTTTAAAACAAGTCGCTCTGCCTTTTCCCAATCGCTAACGTCTGGTCATCAAGTAGCAATTAGCCTGCCTACGCACTACAATTCAAATGTAGCACATAAAGGCAACGTCATCGCTCACAAAGACCCCCTTTGGTCGCTGATTGGCTAGGATTGGCTTGTACCTAATACAGCAATGTCAATGGCAGCACGGCCATACGCTCTGTACAAAATGAAATATGAAAAGTGAAGTACAAGGGGCTGATTTAACAGACTCCGGGAGACCTACCTTGTGTAGGATAACACAGTCGTCTTCACCAGGGAGCAGGAGGAGATTTTATCACAGTATTTAAGCCAGGCAGCAGATATTTTTGGCTAACTCCTAGTGAAGCATGATAGGTAAGATTTTTGAGAACAGTTAACCACCGCCTAATTTTAGTGGACCTTTAATGCAAACTCAATTTAATGTATGATAATAAGTAAAATACATAAAACAGATAAAAGTAAATTAAATACCAATAAATACAATATGAAATGGCACTACTGAAACTTCCTGTTACGCTTTCATCAAAAAGTTTGCATATCAGCTCAGGATGATGTACATAATCCTCAAACTTGAAAAAAAGATAGCGGGCTGATTGGTTTAGCCCATTCATGAATCGAAATGTGACATTTGATAAGTAAAGACTGTCAATTTCAAGCTGTGTGTTTTATGCAGATTTGTAAATTAAAGTACATTAAGTACATTAAAGAGATTACAAATTTAGGTCATCTGCCCACCTCCTGAAAAAAGCAAGCAAGCTGCTCATGAGCATCATCACAGAAGAGCATCCTAGCTAACACAAGATGTTGCTACAAAGTTGCCATTTGTCATTTGGTCATGGAGACGTTACGTAAAGGCCGTAACGTAAAAAAAACCTGTCGCTGCAACGTTGCATTATGGTCGTAAGAGTAGCCGCGATTGACTTAAAATAGTTTGCGGTCTGATGCTGAAAGTGTTGCATGGTGGTTAGAAATTGTGTCAGACTTGGCCAAAATGTGTGAGGATGTCACAAAAATGCGACCATGTCACATGACTCGAAAACCTGCGGGAGCAAGACACTTACAGACAAATCTTACGGTGGTTTTACATTGTAGCGTCAACGCCACGCTTCACAACGTTCTACCATTCATTTTCAACGAGAGGCGTGCAACGCCTGAGCGTCGTGTTCTTCAGTGGTGTTGCGTCAAGAAGTTGAGCCGAGCTGAACTTCTTGATGCAACTCCAAGGCGGTGAACCAATCAAATACTGGCGTGGGGCCACGGCATATGACGTTGATCATTGATCCCACCGAAAAATTTAAATGTACAATGGAGGAGACTCTGATTGTTGCGGTGTCTGGATACCCGGTTATCTACGACACTACGCTACCGACATACAAAGACACTGACATGAAGATAGATGCGTGGCTGAAAGTGACACAGCTGGTTGGTCGCCCTGGTGGGTTATGTCATACTATTGCAAACGTTTCACATGACTGTCTGTGTAGATTCTCACTCATTTTACATGACTGTACATGACTATGCCATGCATGTTAGTTACTATGCCATGCCGGTTATTCGATACAAACCCATGTGTCAATGTGTGTGTGCGTCTGTGTGTGTGTGTCTGTAGGTTGGGATGTCTAGTCTGTCTGTGTATGTATTTGTGAGGTGAGGAGAGAGGTTATTAACAGGAGCCCTATAAAACTCTACCAGATTAAAGAGCATATACTACACTTTTGAAGGGTGCAAAAAAATAAATAAAAAATGTAGATACTGCGTTTTTGCTTTGTAGGGCAGATAGATACTTGTGTAAAGCATGTAGTGCTTCTGTAAATATTGTAGTGGACTGATATATAAGTACCAATGTATGTTTGCTTTAGAGGATGAGTGCCGTAAGCGGTTTAAGTTTACTGAGGGACCAGTTTGTCAAGGAGAGGAAGAAGTGCAGAGAGGCAAGCAGAATTGGTGGGGGTGGCAACACCCCACCTAAGTGGAGGTACATGGCCATAATGGGGTTTTTGAGCCCCTTTATAGAGAGAAGGCCTACAACATCCAATCTCCCCCACCATTTGCCTTCCTCGGCACCCTTGCTTCGGCCCCCTCCCACGTTGCCCCCTCCCACCTTCACCTTCACCCCAACACCCCTCATTGAACCACAACCCCAACAACTGGCCAGAAGTGACTTGCCACCCCCGACACCATCAGCTTCGACCCTCTACGCGGGCCAGAGCCAGAGCTCCCCCCACCCGCCCGTCTGCAGCATGTCACCTCTCCGCCCTCTCTCCCCCACCCTCTTCACCTGCCCACTCCAGCTATACATCTGTCCCCCCAATACCCCACTGTCAAGGAAACGGTCACGGTCACCCTCAAGGAAAGCGGGCAAGGGTGCTGTTTCCTTTCGAAAAGGCAATCCTTGAGGCCATGAGGGCCCCTTCCACTTCCCCTCCCCCAGCTGCCTTGTCCTCAGCAGATGAGAATGAGGTTTTTTTTAAGAGCCTCATCCCCATGATGAGGAGCTTGAGCACTGAGGACAAGGAGGACATGAAGTAAAAAATATACAGCATAGTGTTTGAGGCGGCCCGACGGCAGAGTGATCGACAGACTTCACCTGATGGGCGGGGGTGTACATAGTTCTCTGTCTTGATTAGTGTTATTGTTTAATTACTGTTCTTGTTAATTTGTTATTGGGTGGGTGCTGTAGTTGTGGAAGTGTGTGTGTGTTGTAAAAAAAAAAAAGTTGCAGTGTAGTGAAGTGTATTATTATTATTATCAATTGCTGAATGATTTATCCTATTTGAACTTTAGAGAAAACATAGCAAAATATAGCAAACATAGCAATTGCTATATTTGTGCCTCATGAAATGAGGTGGCAATTATGTGCGATGTTAGTGTTGGGGGGAAACGTCACAAGTGGTGCTTTGCTTGTGCAACAAGAAGTTTGCTTTTTTCTGAACAATGAAAGTGGCTCTTAAAAGAGCCGCTGTTTTGTGGAGCTGCTGAAGTTTAATGATGGATTTGCCAGGGAACAGCGCCTTCCTCAGAGAAGTAAGAGGTGAACTGAGCTCTCACTCCCAGTGCCTCTCGTGTCACGTTGTTGGACCCCAGCCGGGACACTCCTCGCAGACAGTCATCTGGGTCACCGGGACGACGGGAACAAGTGTAAGGCTGGTTCTGGTACTGCCTTCGTGTCAGGGTAAGCACGCTCAGGAAATTGTGGAGGACACAGGTGGCTCTGACACGTCTCAGTAGTGGTGGGGCTGACTGCCATCACTCTTTTGTACATCCTCCACTGTGAGGACATTCCACCACTAACCTTGCACGACTGAGGCGGTAATTGAAGGCTCTCTTCTCCACACGGGTGTGGGGTCCAGTGTACGGCCGCATGAGGTCCCTGCGGAGGGGAATGAGACTGCAGATTATCGACGAAGTTCAGAAGAGTAACATAGACCTATGCATGGTAGAAAAGTTCATGCAGATGACCTTTGCACATCGTCGCCAGGTGATAATTCAAGAGAACCCACTTGTGAAAGACTTCTTTGGAAATGGCCGGCTCTTCAGATTGAATCACAGGTAAAACACAGAATGTCGTCCGAATTGAGGAACTCTTATTCTCCTGGGACACAGACACCCGGATCGCTGCTTATAAGCAAAAAGGTTGATTGGGTTGACGAAATGTCCCAGTTTTTTGTCAGAGATAGGTGGCAACCCTAATTCTGCCCCACCACCCGCACACATTCTCCCTCAGAAATTGTTATGGCGGTAGCTGAAAATCGATAAACATTAGGGATATGCTGCATGTCTCAAAAGGCTGCAATTTCTTTGTCAAAGAATGTTTTACAAAGATAAAAAGATATTTATTATCACATGCATTGACATACTGGGTAGAGTAGGACATGCAGTGACATTTTATGTTGTCAGTCAAATCTCGCACAACCACATCGACAATGGTACAGTCCAATCACGACACTGAAATGAAAAATTACGGTAACACTTTCTATGAAGCTTGTTTTCACAAGACTTCACAAGTGATGTTGTAATCTTACATATGTCCACTGGTAAAAGAGCTGTGGGAGGTGGTTGGCAGGGACCTCATTGGTCCACTGAAAAAAACCCTCAAAAGAACATCAATACATCCTCACGGTGACAGATCCTTTCACCAAATGGGTCATTGCTGAGCCACTGAAGTCTTGCTCCAGCCCTGACGTGGCTGAGGCACTTGTGCCAAAGCTCTATACATTTGGCATGGTCCGCAAAATTATTACAGATAGGGGCCGTGCACTTGTTAACAAGGCATGTGTCCTGATTACCCTCTTCCTTCACCCCTTTCACACAGGTTGTGAAAAAAATATTGAAAGTTACCATGTGTGTCTGAATTATGTACAGCTTAATGCACACATTTTTGCGGCACTTAACATTAAGCACGCCATTACAAGTGCATATCATCCCCAGGCTAATGGCCAAGTAAGTGTGCCATCATGACATCCCTCAAAAGTGCTCTTAAGTGCACATAGTAATTCCTTTGTATGCTGAAAGATGAGAGAACTAATCAAAACTTGAAGAGGGCTCTCAGAAAGTTCGTAAACCAGCACGATGACTGGGACACCTGCAGGCCACAGTGTATGGAATAAACACTGCAAAACAGGTTAGCATTCAAAATGATTAGATAACATATAACACCTACATGTTTTAAGATTTTTATTTTGTGGTTCAATGCAATCTAACAAAACCTTTTGTTTCAAACTAGAGATCCACCAAGTACAGCCCGCACTTTTTAATGTACAATAGGCAACCCCGTCTGACGCCACCTTTGAATTGGCAGACCCAGAAGAAGAGTTGGACCTCAAACTAGCTAAGGTCAAGTTCCTCAATGAAAAGGTTTGTTCAAAGTTGTTTGGATGGCATGTTCAACATGAATAAGAATGTTCATATAATAATTTCTATATTCTTATCTTTAAGGTACTGAACAACATTGAGAAGGCGCAGGCAAAACAGAAAAAGACATTTGAGGCCAAGAAAATGAAAGGGGTTCGCCAGGGTTCAATCAAGGCAGAGGATGAGGTCCTAATTCAGGAGCCCAAATAAAAGGTGATGGGAAATGCTTTGCAGGATCTGCACCAAGGGCCATTCACCCTCACATCCCTGACGGAAAAGGGTGTGGCAAGTGTGGCTGTGTCGGGGCAAATTAAAAAACGTAAATGTTTCACGGCTGAGGCCCTACTTTCGGCCACAAGGTATTGTAGTAATCCTACTTGGTGGCATAGCAATTGAAATATAAACATGACTTGACAATGACAATTAGTATTTACGTTCCTGTTGTCATAGCCATGAAGCAGATCATAGCCATGAAGCAGAGGGCAGCCAGAAGGATGCAGAGGACATTAGACTGGGGGACCACCATTATGCCAGTAATGGTCCACTCCGGTCCAAGAGGTTGGGTCCTGAACAACAACAGCTGGTGTGTGCAAAACTAAACTGGGTAGTTTATATGCACAGCCTGTTTGTGTGCTTCAAATAAAAAAATGCATAATAGCCCATTCCCAACAGGGATATTTTGTGTTATTTGTAGCTGACCTGCGTGCTGGACAGACCACGTCCACCAAAAGAAATTGTTCTAGAGGGCCCAACGTGTCTTCAAAGGGAGGACTTTTGGACCCTTGGTCTGGTCTTGGTCTGTAAGTGGATATTGACGTGAAGGGTTTGGATGGTTCTAATGCCTTTATTGCAGTTATGCAAAACATTTATACATTTGCATTATATGAATTACAAACATACAGTGTCATTCAGGGAATGGATGTCCACATGGCCAATCTCTACACAGTCCTTACATGGAAGACAAGTAAACCCAGATTGCCAGTAAGTTGCATAATTTGTTGACATAAGTTCAGCAGATACACCTCTTTAAGTGAATATATGTCCATGGAGATGTGAAAATTGTTTTTTTATAGGACAACATCGAATCAAAAGACATGATCATTTTTCCAGCATGGAGTAGGGGGTCAAAGACACGAAGCCACTACATGCTTTGTGTACAGTTCATTTTTTTGTGCTTCTTTTTTGTGCTTCTTTTATGTGCTTCACAGGTGTTGTTAGTTGCAAAGAAGGAGGCAATTTTTCTGGACTCCTTATGTCCAAGCCGGTTTGGATATGAGGACTATTTAGGTTTAAAACATATAAGCAGAGAATATTAGCAAGGTTTGACCTGTGATCGTCTAAGGCTAACACAGAGAACAGGCATAGTTACATGCTACTATGGCAATTAAAGTTAACACATGATGGGTGCCTTTTCTACAGTTCTTTCATCCAGTTGAGCCTGAACAGCACTCTAAAAATCTTCATTCTGATGACACACACTCTAGTACAGTCTTAACAAATACAGACCAAACTAAATTAAAAGTGATGGATATCAGAGCCTTGTTTAGTGGTTTCAGGTTTGAGTAAAAGCCTTGCTCTCTGGCTTAAAGTTTGAGTAAAAGCCTTGTTTTATGGCTTCAGGTTTGAGTAAAAGCCTTGTTCTATGGCGTCAGGTTTGAGTAAAAACCTTGTTCTATGGCTTCAGGTTTGAGCAAAAGTCTTGTTCTTTGGCTTCAGATTTTGGCAAAAGTTTTGTTCCACAGTTGATAGTCTGCCAACTTGTATAAAAAATGACTTACATTATGCATTATGTTTCTCCAGGGCCATGGTTGGAGAAGACAGGGAAAGATTTTAGTGTACATGCCAATTATAGTTTTGCAACTAATGTTGATAGTGCATAGAGTACTGCATTGGTTGTCAGCACGATATCTGATCAACTGTGATTTACTTTTCAGCCATTCCCTGTGCAATCAGATGCAACAAGCTGTGGCATCTTCATGCTTATGGTAAATTTATAATTTCTACAGTTTACGCAACTTTGTTCAACATCTCTGTAATCACTGCCTGTCTACCTCCTCAACAGTACGCTTTCTGCATCTGCACCAGTGGCTCATTTCAAATTGCGGATGTAAGTTGCCATTCATAAACAGCATATGTGTAAGAAATGTTCAAATGGAAAAAAATTAAACAAACAGAATTAATTGCCACTATGACTGCATGTTTTACAGAGTAACGTACCATCCATTCACAAGTGGTGGTGTCTGCAACTCCTAGAAAAGTTCTCTTTACAGAGGTAGGACATACTGTACAGTGTACACAATAAATCATTGTTCTGTTTTGCGATGATGCAACATTAAGGGTGCCATGTCACAACATTTGAAAAGGCATGGGCAGCACTATGGCCTGCGCTTTATGTTCTGGATGGAGGAGGTGAACCAGCTGCTTGAGGGCAACCTTCCACCCATTTACAAGGTGCCACGACCTTGCCAAAAGCAGGTGCAGGTATGCTCCTAAATAAATTTGGCTCTTAACTTTTTCTCTTGTATTAATCGCTGTGGTGTTACTTGTGTGGTAATATGTTATTTCTAACAGAAAACAGATTCTGTTCCATGCTGTTATACTATAATGTAAATGTAAGGTATTTATTTCTCTCTCTCACTGGTGGTAGACATGTACAGAGCACACTCCATTGTGATGAACAGTCTGGGACTTTTCACCGGTGTGGTCAGGAAGCCTTCCAATCTCCGAATGGACCAAGAGGGCAAGGCGAATGCAGAGTGGCATGGCAAATACACCATGGCGTGGGATACCATGGACCCATTCACTTTCATGGTTGAAAAACCCAACGACGCTGAAGTGTTCATGCAGATTTGCAGGGACGGTGTCACGGTGTTACGCTGGGCGTTGGATATGTTCATGTTTCCTTGTCACTGTTTCTCACCTGTTAGTCTATTAGGTTCACTCCCCGGGTTATCTGCTAGTTCACGGCACCTGTACTTCCTTGTTTAGACACTCATTAGATTATCCGTTTCACTCGTCCTTCTCGCTTCACGCTCGCTGTAATCATCCGTCTCACCTGCACTTCCTGGTTTGTGACAATCACCAGTTATTCAATCAGTCTTCTCACCTGCACTCCTCGTTTACGCTCATTTTAGTTCCCGGGGTTTTCCCTACTTATACTCGCCTCGTTCACTCACTCTTTGTCAGTCCGTCTGCGAACCACGGTGTATTCCCTCGGCAAGCTATTTCGACTCCTGACTTCTCTGCGTCTGTTTGGCTGTGTACTTCCCGGTGTTGCTCGTTTTCCGTCTGTGCCTCTGTTTTCCCCTGTCTGTCTGTCAGTATCTCCAGTCCTCCGGTGACGACTCCTGCCTGCCTGACTCCGCCTGACTCTCCAGCCCCTGGTTTCGACCCCGGTCCGTCCCTGGCTCTTCTTGACTCTTCTGCTCCCCGGCATCGATCTCCGCCTGTCCCTGACTCTGCTCTGCTCTACTGCCCTGGTAACGACTCCTGTCCGGCTGACTCACCTGCTCCTGTCTCGACCTCCGCCTGCCCTCGACTCTGCTCTGCTCAACTGCCCTGGTAACGACTCCTGTCCGGCTGACTCACCTGCTCCTGTCTCGACCTCCGCCTGTCTTCGACTCTGCCCTGCTCTTCTGCCCCTGGTATCGATCTTCGCCTGCCCACGACTCTTCGCCTGCTTCCGGGAGTGGGTTCTGACCGCCCGTCTGCCAGGGTGTTTCACCGCGTCCTGGTGGATACCTACCGGCTCTCCGGAGCTATTGACTTTGTCCCTTTTCCCCCAACCCTTAATAAACTGTTATTCGAGGTTACGCAATTGGGTTTCTCTGTCTGTCTGTCCGGGATCCGTGACAGTACGGACTGACCATAATATGGACCCAGCGGACCTCGCTATGAACCTGGATCAGTCTCCTGAGCCGCCGTCTGCCCTACAACGGCTTGAACTTTCGGAGAGAGAGCTTGGTCGTGTGTCTGGCGACGTGGCCTCGCTGATGGGCACCACGGAGCAAATACGTCAGCTGGTGTTGTTTCTCCAGCAGCAGGGGACGAAACAGGCTCAACAGCTTGACCAGATCTCCGCCTTCGTCACCTCCCCGGGAGTCGGTGATCCTAAGGCTCCATCTGCTGGACACTCTGCCCCGTCGTCGAGCCCGTCAAGCGTTCCCCTTGCCGCAGGCGGTCCTGAGCCCAGGATTGGGCTGCCGGAGCGGTTTGGGGGGGACCCAGAGGAGGTAATCGTGTATATCACGAACTGTCAGCTCACTTTTGACCTTCAGCCACGGAACTTTTCCTCTCAAGCGACACGGGTAGCGTTCGCCATAAACCTTCTGACTGGACGGGCCAGGCTGTGGGGGACTGCTGAATACCAGCGTCAATCGCCGGCCTGCAGGTCCTTTGACGCCTTTGCGGCGGAACTACTAAAAGTGTTTGGCGCTGGGACCCGTGCAACTGACGCTTCCCGCGAACTGATGGAGATTCGTCAGGGGAAAAGAACTGTGGCGGATTTCTCTATTGACTTTCGCACCATTGCCAGTAAGAGCCACTGGAATACAGAGGCGCTTGTTGACGCCTATCTTCACAGCCTAGCTGATTACATAAAGGACGAGCTCGTTGCCCACGAAACTCCGGCGACTCTGGACGAAGCTATCGCCCTCACCATTCGCATAGATCGGCGAGTTCAGGCGCGCCGCCGGGAGAAGGGCCGGTCCAGCCAGCCTCCTCGCCGCTCCTCTGATGGGGGGAGCTCGTCCTCCAGCCGCTTTGCCAGCACCCGACAGGCCTCTATGGAGCCCATGGAGGTCGATCGCACGTCCCTCTCTCTCGCTGAACGTCAGCGGCGTCTGACAGGAGGACTATGCCTGTACTGCGGGGGAGAGGGTCATCGTGTCTCTGCATGCCCAGTAAAAAGATCGAGCTCACCGGAAGTAGGGAACATCCGGTTGAGCTCGACCTCCATGAGCGCTCCCCGGGGAAATAGACCCCTCCTGCGGGTGGCTCTCCAGCTCCCCTCTCTGTCTCGCTCACTCACTGCTCTCATCGACTCTGGCTCGGAGGCCAACATTCTGGATATCACGTTGGCCCAGCAGATGGGGCTAGAGTTCCACCGTCTTCCATCACCTGTTCCCGCTCGAGCCCTGGACGGTCACCTGTTGGGTCAGATAACCCACATCTCTGAGGCAGTGGGCATGTTATCATCGGGAAATCACCGGGAGAGGATCCGCTTTCACCTCCTCTCTTCTCCCAGTGAACCCATCGTTCTTGGATTACCCTGGCTCCGCCTTCACAATCCCCGCATCGACTGGCGGACTGGAACTGTAGTGGAGTGGGGTACAGATTGTCACCAGTCCTGTCTCCGGTCTGCAGCCCCCTCTACTCCGCCAGCTCCATCCATGATACCGCCTGACATCTCCGAGGTCCCGGAGTGTTACCACGACCTGCAGGAGGTGTTCAGCAAGGCCAAGGCCACCTCTCTGCCGCCGCATCGCCCTTATGACTGCGCCATTGACCTAGTGTCTGGAGCTACTCCTCCCCGCGGTCGCCTGTATTCCCTCTCTGGTCCTGAGAGGCGGGCTATGGAGGAGTACATTGCGGACTCCCTGGCGGCAGGCATCATCCGTCCTTCTTCCTCACCGGCAGGCGCTGGATTTTTTTTCGTGGGGAAGAAGGACGGTTCTCTTCGTCCCTGCATCGATTACCGGGGATTAAACGACTTGACTGTGAAGAATAGGTACCCTCTGCCGCTGCTCGCTACTGCGTTTGAGTCACTCCAGGGGGCCACGGTCTTCACGAAGTTGGACCTGCGTAACGCCTACCACCTTGTTCGCATCCGGGAGGGCGACGAGTGGAAGACGGCATTCAATACCCCCAACGGACACTATGAATACCTGGTCATGCCGTTCGGACTCACTAATGCCCCTGCCGTCTTCCAAGGACTAGTTAATGACGTGCTGAGAGATATGTTGGACAGGTTCGTGTTTGTTTATTTGGACGACATTTTGATCTTTTCCAAGAGTCTGGAGGAACATAAGCAGCACGTCAGACTAGTCCTCCGTCGCCTCCTGGAGAACTCGCTCTTTGTGAAAGCCGAGAAGTGCGACTTCCACGCTAAGACCGTGGCCTTCCTGGGTTACATCGTGGCAGAGGGTGCCGTTCAGATGGACCCCACCAAGGTGTCTGCTGTCACCGCCTGGCCAGTTCCTGAGAACCGCAAGCAGCTCCAGCAGTTTTTAGGTTTTGCTAATTTTTATAGACGTTTTATACGCAATTACAGCTCAGTCGCAGCACCCTTGACGGCCCTCACCAGCACCAAACACCCCTTTTCATGGACTACCGCAGCGAATGAAGCTTTCTGTGACCTAAAGACTCGCTTCACGTCTGCCCCCATCCTCCAGGTGCCGGACCCGGAGAGACAGTTCGTGGTGGAGGTGGACGCGTCGGATATAGGAGTCGGGGCTGTGCTTTCTCAGCAGCACCCTGAGGACAATAAGTTACACCCCTGTGCTTACTTTTCCCGGCGCCTTTCCCCTGCGGAACGGAATTACGATATCGGAGACCGAGAACTCCTCGCCATAAAACTGGCCCTGGAGGAGTGGCGACACTGGTTGGAGGGGGCGTCCGTGCCGTTTTTTGTCTGGACCGATCATAAGAATCTGGAGTATATCAAATCTGCCAAAAGACTCAATCCCTGGCAAGCCCGGTGGTCACTGTTTTTTTCTCGCTTCAATTTCTCTCTGTCTTTTCGTCCAGGTTCCCGCAACCTCAAGCCGGACGCCCTCTCCCGTCAATTCCAGAAGGAGGACGACCGTCTCCAGGGTCCAGCCTCCATCCTGCCAGAGTCCCGAGTCGTGGCAGCGCTCGCCTGGGACATAGAGGGACAGGTACAGCGAGCTCTCCAGGATCAACCCGGCCCCAGCGCCTGCCCCGAGGGACGGCTCTTCGTGCCCGAGACCCTCCGCGCCCAGGTCCTGCAGTGGGGGCACGACTCCCTCCTGGCTTGTCATCCCGGAGCTACCCGCACCAGCCTCCACATCGCTCAACGCTTCTGGTGGCCCAATCTGGAGAGGGAGGTCCGGGAGTATGTACAAGCCTGTCCAGTGTGTAACCGGAACAAGACGTCAAACCGACCACCCGCTGGCCTTCTCCAGCCTCTGCCCGTTCCTTCTCGTCCCTGGTCCCACATCAGCCTGGATTTTGTTACTGGACTGCCTGCCTCGGAGGGGAAAACCGTCATCCTGACGGTGGTGGACCGTTTTAGCAAGATGGCTCATTTTGTTCCACTCTCCAAACTCCCGTCAGCAAAGGAAACAGCGCAGGCAGTCCAGCAGCATGTTTTCCGGCTCCATGGCATCCCCTCTGATGTGGTCTCCGACCGTGGTCCCCAGTTTACTTCGACTTTCTGGAAGGAGTTCTGCCGTCTTCTGGGGGCCACGGTCAGCCTCACCTCCGGATACCACCCTCAGGCTAATGGGCAATCTGAACGGGCCAACCAGGAACTGGAGAAGGCTCTGCGCTGTGTGGCCTCCCGGGACCCCCTCTCCTGGGCTAGTCGGCTGGTGTGGGTCGAATACGCCCACAACTCCCTTACCTGTTCTGCGACTGGGATGTCTCCTTTCCAATGCGTTTATGGCTACCAACCACCCTTGTTCCCCAGCCAGGAGGGAGAGGCATCCTGTCCCTCTGCTCTTGCCAATGCCCGTCGCTGCAGGAGGACCTGGGCTCGGGCACGGGTGGCTCTTCGGAGAGCCGTCGCCGCGTACTCAGCCGGGGCTAACCGTCGCCGGACTCTGTCCGCTGTCCGCCAAGGACCTACCTGTCCGGGTGGAATCCCGGAAACTGGCAGCGCGCTTCCTGGGTCCCTTTGTGGTGGAGCGGATCATCGGTCCCACGGCGGTCCATCTGCGGCTCCCTACCACTCTGAGAGTCCATCCAACGTTTCACGTGTCTAGGATTAAGCCAGTCAGAGTAAGCCCCCGTACTCCTGCGGAGCCTCCGCCACCCGCTCCGCGACTGCTGCACGGTGACCCCATTTACACGGTGCGACGTCTCCTCCGGTCCCAATGGAGGGGTCGGGGACTGCATTACCTGGTGGATTGGGAGGGATACGGTCCTGAGGAGAGGTCGTGGGTCCCGGCCAGCAGGATCTTGGACCGTTCCCTTATCGCCGACTTCCACCGGGACCACCCTGACCAGCCGTCCCTCCGTCGGGGTCGTCCCGGGGGTCCTCCCCGGCCCGGTCGGGCGCCTCGGCTCCCGGTTCCGTTCCCTCCCGCCGGGGTCGCTGGAGTGGTCCGGGACGATGACGCCCAGCTGTCGGATCGCTCTGAGGAGTTCTGATGCCTCTCCTCCTCCTCTCCTCCTCTCCCCCTCCCTCTCCTCCTCCCTCCCCGCTGTTTTTGTTTTGTTTGTTTTTTGGGACTTCTGGGGCCGTCCCTTGGGGGGGGGGTTCTGTCACGGTGTTACGCTGGGCGTTGGATATGTTCATGTTTCCTTGTCACTGTTTCTCACCTGTTAGTCTATTAGGTTCACTCCCCGGGTTATCTGCTAGTTCACGGCACCTGTACTTCCTTGTTTAGACACTCATTAGATTATCCGTTTCACTCGTCCTTCTCGCTTCACGCTCGCTGTAATCATCCGTCTCACCTGCACTTCCTGGTTTGTGACAATCACCAGTTATTCAATCAGTCTTCTCACCTGCACTCCTCGTTTACGCTCATTTTAGTTCCCGGGGTTTTCCCTACTTATACTCGCCTCGTTCACTCACTCTTTGTCAGTCCGTCTGCGAACCACGGTGTATTCCCTCGGCAAGCTATTTCGACTCCTGACTTCTCTGCGTCTGTTTGGCTGTGTACTTCCCGGTGTTGCTCGTTTTCCGTCTGTGCCTCTGTTTTCCCCTGTCTGTCTGTCAGTATCTCCAGTCCTCCGGTGACGACTCCTGCCTGCCTGACTCCGCCTGACTCTCCAGCCCCTGGTTTCGACCCCGGTCCGTCCCTGGCTCTTCCTGACTCTTCTGCTCCCCGGCATCGATCTCCGCCTGTCCCTGACTCTGCTCTGCTCTACTGCCCTGGTAACGACTCCTGTCCGGCTGACTCACCTGCTCCTGTCTCGACCTCCGCCTGCCCTCGACTCTGCTCTGCTCAACTGCCCTGGTAACGACTCCTGTCCGGCTGACTCACCTGCTCCTGTCTCGACCTCCGCCTGTCTTCGACTCTGCCCTGCTCTTCTGCCCCTGGTATCGATCTTCGCCTGCCCACGACTCTTCGCCTGCTTCCGGGAGTGGGTTCTGACCGCCCGTCTGCCAGGGTGTTTCACCGCGTCCTGGTGGATACCTACCGGCTCTCCGGAGCTATTGACTTTGTCCCTTTTCCCCCAACCCTTAATAAACTGTTATTCGAGGTTACGCAATTGGGTTTCTCTGTCTGTCTGTCCGGGATCCGTGACAGACGGCTTGGGACTCGTGGTGTGTTGTGGATGGGGGGCACACCATCCTCTTGATGCTTTCCAATATTACGAGGGGATATCAAAAAGATTTGCGCCTCACACAGAAAGACGAAGATAATCAGAGTGGCTTTATTTTTCAACATAGTCACCTTCCAACTCCACACACGTGTTCCATCTAGTTTGCCAGTCATTGATACCCGATCAGTAGAACTCAACATCTTGGTCCCCTGACCAGCCCTCCACAGCAGCATCATCCTCCTCAAATCGCCGGCCCCCAAGGTGTTTTTTCAGTCTGGGAAAGAGGTGGAGGTCGCTGGGGGCTGGGTCTGGAGAATAGAGTGGGTGAGGGAAGATCTCGTAACCACACTCGCATACAACTTCCATTGCAACTCAGCTGGTGTGGACTGGCGCATTGTCCTGGTGAAACAGGATCCCACGACGAATTTTCCCACGACATTTCTCTTTGATGGACCGGTGCACCTGTTTCAGTAGGTTAGTGTAATAGTCCCCATTCATTGTGGTTCCAAGGGGCAGGTAGTCAAAGTGAACCTCTCCTTTGCTGTCCCAAAAAATTGTCGCCATAACCTCCTTGGGGGACCTGGTGGCCTTGAACTTATTTGTCTTTGGAGATGCGGCGTGTTTCCATTCCATCAATTCCTGTTTACTGTCCGGCTCATAATGATAAAGCCAGGTTTTATCACAGATTACAACCCTGAAATGAAAATCATCTGGGTTGGTATTGTACCGAGTTAGCGAAGCTCCACTGATGGTACCCTCAATTGGTTCATGTCATCTGAAAGCATTCTCGGGACTCATCTTGCACACACCTTGGATATGTGGAATATGTCATGAAGTATGCCATGAATTGATCCATATGAAAGCCCTGTGGCTTCCTCTAACTCATGGAGAGTGATACAGCGGTTTTCCATCACTAGTGTGTGAACTGTCTCGATGTTTTCCTCAGTGGTACTGGTTAATTGCCGTTCTGACCGGGGGTCATCTTCTAAACTCTCTCTGCCACACTGGAATTCCTTCACCCACCGTTTGATAGTTGCAGCAGAAGAGGAAGACTCTTGGTAAATGGCAGTCAATTGCTCTTCAGTCTGTTTGGCAGATTGACCCTTCAGTACCAGAAACTTAATCACTGCTCTATACTCAGCTTTGTCCATTTTTGCCAACTGACTGGGGGTGTGCCCCTTCCGCATGGTGTTCTGACTGAACAGTAGCAGCCAGCACAATAATCCCACATGAAATCAGTAGCTAATACAATGGTGTACATCAGATGCGGGTGCATTGTACTATCCGACTGGGAAAAATGTGGGAGGCTCAAAACGTTTTGATATCCCCTCGTAGTTCAGTTGATTATTTATTTGTTTACTTGTTTGTTCATTCATTCATTAAGTTTTATGTTATTCATTGCATCGAAAGCTTGGTACACTTTTACATTAATTAGGGGTGCTGTGACATTGATTAGTAAAGCCACTGCTGTCTTCAATATCTACTGTACTTTTTAACATATTGCACACAATCACCCCTCCATTGTGCACTCCATCAATGTCCTTGTCACCGGGTGGCAGAAGTGAGTGGGGGAGGAACGTTTGTGCTGGGTAGGCGATTACATACGGGATCAGTCAGGTGACGGACTTCACCAATGTAGACACAACAGCTGGGCTAACAGCGGAATGGGGATCAGCTGCATGTGTTTACTGCTTGTTATGTTCACTGATGAGGGAATGAGTGTGATTGGAGGCTATGCGGGAGGAAGGAGTTTATATGCCCTAGGTTCAAACAGTACGGGGAGGAGGGCGAAGACAAAAGATCGGTGGACTCAGGCAGACGGAAAAGCCAAGGAGCAAGGCCGAAGCGTGCTGTACGCTAAAGTGAAACAGAGATTGGTCGGGGCCGTATGTTCATGCGCAACGCTTGAGGGATCTGCGTTGTGTGATGTTTTAATGTGTTTTCTGTTGTGTGACCGTTGAGAAGGGGAGATCTTGCTCGCGGGGGTTATCGCCACCAAGGGTACCGTGAGTCACAGCCATATCGAGAGTGTTGTGTGCCGCTTTCATGTGAATGCTTTTTGTTATTTTCCGTGTTCGAAGTGGATATCTGCTGTGCCGTGTGCTGCTGTGCCGAACGAGGATTCCCAGCGGGGGTTGTCGCCAGCAAGGATACTGTGAGTCACAGCCGTATTGAGAGTGTGTGTGCCACTTTCATGTGGATGCTTTCTGTATTTCTCGTGCTTTAAGGGAATATCTGCTGTGCCGTGTGCTGCTGTGACTAAAGGGGATTCCTAGCGGAGGCTATAGCCACCAAAGAAGAGACTGGAGAGTGAGCTCCGAGGCCGAGGGTGCGTGGCCAGTACCACCAGACCGCTATACCTGTGAACTGGCACGTGTGAGTTTTGGCCCGTTGGGCCCTTAACAGTTTGGTGTGTGGTGTGCAGTCTATTTGCCTTGTAACCCCCAGTTGCTGTGTTAGCAGGGCACGTTTTGTAACGCTGTGTGTGTCCTCAGCCTGTGATAATACGCCCCCAGGAGAAGAGGTATAGTGGTGCAAACCCGCCCCCATTAACTAGATTGACTCTGCCAGTGGAACTTGCTCTCCCCACGCTTTCTCAGTCCTCAGTGTACCCAATGAGCCTCGCCTGCCGTTCCGGCGCCGCCCAGTGAAGCCAGCCTGCTCCACTTCAACGCCCCTCAGCGAGACGAGCCCCGCCTGCCGTTCCGGCGCCGCCTAGTGAGCCAGCCCGCTCCACTTCAACACCCTCCAGCACGCCGAGCCTCGCCTGCCGCTCCGGTGCCGCCCAGTGAAGCCAGCCTGCTCTACTTCAACGCCCCCCCCAGCGAGACGAGCCCCGCCTGCCGTTCCGGCGCCGCCCAGTGAAGTCTGCACGCCCCTCTTCAATATCCCTCAGCGAGACGAGCCTCGCCTGCCGTTCCGGCGCTGCCCAGTGAGCCAGCCCGCTCCACTCCAACGCCCCTTAGCGAGACGAGCCTCGCCTGCTGTTCCGGCGCCGCCCAGTGAAGTCTGCACGCCCCACTTCAATACCCCTCAGCGAGACGAGCCACGCCTGCCGTTCCGGCGCCACCCCCAGCGTGACGAGCCACGCTGCTGTGCCAGCACCATCCATTGACACTAGTAACCCCCCCCCCTTTTGCGCCAGTTCTGCCAGCCCCTTACCCCCAAATTCCACAGAGACTGCCTGCCCCCCCCCACTCTCACCCCCTTCCACTTTTTATTCCTTAATAAAGATTGACCTATATTTTTTATTGCTTGTGCTTGTTCGGTGTCTGTGAGTTGCTCTTCAGGGCTAAAACAAGGGTTGACGGTGTCGGCGGAAACGCCCCCACCTGCGACATCCTCCCACCGCTACATCACAGACACGAGCATAATACCTTCAATCCAGTTTTATTGTATGAACAGCTTGTTGCAGTCGTTACAATTACAATATTTGTTGCTGCACAAAAGGTATCGCCAGTAGAAACTGCTTCCCCCTGAGAATTTTGTAACAGATGAACACATTCTTTTTAAAGAATATCAGAACATTAAATACATGTGCAAAAATAAAGCCACGGCCCATGGAAACTTCTTCGACCTGAGAGTTTTGTCAGAAATAAAAGTAAAGTGAAGACATTTTTTGTAAATAAATAAATTAAAAAACATCAAATAAATTTGCAAAAATGAAATGAAAGTAAACGCAAGACTTTCTTTGTAAATCAATAAGACATCAAATCAATGTGCAAAAAATGTCTCATCAATATCAAAACCAAATTTTCTATGTACAAACAAATAAAAGAACATTCAAATTTCCTAATGTTTAGACTGTTATATTTTTTTACTTGCTAAAGCAGTGTTTTCCCCAAAGCGTCTAGCTAAGGGTATCGGCACCGATACGCTTCTTTTTTCGCCGATACGCATGAAGTTTTGCCGAGAGGCTTTCATAAAATTCCGATACGCTTAAAAATCATGCACAAAAACATTCCCCCCGGAATTTTCCCCGAACAAGAAGCCCCAATGTAGTCAAATGTAGGCTGCGTTTTTAGGAAACTTCCGTGGTGGGTGTGTAAACTACTATACTGGCGAAACTGGCCAATCACATGCCGATTACAGTGCTCCTTTGTTTTTTTCCCGCCAGTCAGCTGTATCAGAGAGTATTGTAGAATCTAAGATCTTGCAAACCTCGGGGCTACTAAAACTGCCTGACTTTGACTGTAAATGCTACACAAGAAGGAAGGAGAACGCTCTCCTTGGGACATGCTCATGTAGCAAGAAAACTTTCTCCACAGTGTACAGAATGCGATCGGATCATCTAGCTGCTGAAAGAGAGTGAGAGAGAGTGTGGAAGGCAAATCCTCCTTTATGTAGAGCAGAGTCAAGACTGTTTCATTGAATGGGACACTCGTGGAATTTAACTAATAAATTGGTCCTTACGTCTTTCTGGATTTGTTGATGGTTCTTTTTAACAAAGTGTCACAATCCACAATTATTTGTGATTATTTCAAGCCTAATAGTGTACGTTGTTACTGTTTGAATTTCCAGAAAATTAGCTTCATTTCAGACCAGGCTGCAGCCTGTATGGGGTTGTTAGCGCGCTAACGCTAGCGAACTAGGCTAACATAATGTTTTAAACTGAAAGCTGCCACTTACCTCACCAACACCCACCTAGATACTAATACTGACATTAGCTGAAGTGGAGAAAGTAATATAAAGTTGTACGGTTATTGCAGCGTGTTAAATTCAAGGTGAGTCGATGACTGTTAGCATTACCACATAATCATTTCAATGAGCTAGTTCGTTAGCTTGTTACAGGAACACTGAAATAAGAATTTGCTGTCATCAGACATCATTCTAGATAATACTACACTACACTGAATTATATTTATCTGCAGAATCTAAGATCTGTGGTACCAATTCAGCTTTCATGTGGCCATACAGGGAGATATTTAGCTGATAGTAGGAACCTACTGTGACGTTGTACGTAAGAGTGGCCATGACATGGGTGGCCCAGAAAAACAGGAGGCTCAACATTTAGTTAGTGACAGCCTAGTCAAATTCATGTGACATTATATAGTGCTTGCAGTATTTCTTGTGTGACAATAAATTAGCCTTCCCACCTGGGAGTTTTGGCTCTTTCAACTCACCAAGTGCAACGAGCTTTTTGTTCTATTTGTGCCAAAAAATGCAACATTTTATTAAAAGTGTTATGTTTCCACCAGCCTTCTGGGACCAAAATGTAGCTTCAGATCTTCCTAGAATGCACCATTATAGCTCTAGAAAAAAAAAAAATTCCCAGGGTGCATGCCCACCAATCCTCCTAGCTACCGTGCCACCGCGTCATCGTATTTACATCAAACTTTAAACCCTTCTTTTTATTTCTGGGGAAAACACTGTAAAGGTTGCAGATTTGGCTTTTTCAAGTAGTGCGTCGCTAAAATTCTCTCTGCAACAAATGCTGCCATTGGAGGTAGGGGTGTGAATCTTTTACCCACAAAATGGTCAGATTCGATCTCGATTCACAGGCTATGATCCGATTCAGGGACGATTAATCAAGTCAAGTCAAGTAGGTTTTTATTGTCGTTTCAGCCATATACACAGTACATAGTGAGACGAGACAACGTTTCACCGGGAACAATTGGTGGTACACGTAACTGTTAAAACACAGTATAGACAAGACAGATACATAATAGTGCCTACATACACTACTGAGGGACTACACGGATTCACTTCACCCACTCACACACACACACGCTTACACTCTCCTGTACACTTCTGTACATACAGTGCAACACAGTAGTGAACAATACAACACAGTTGTAAACAAGGCAGGTCAAGTTTGCAGGTGACCTAGAACAAACACTCTAGACAGGGCATGGCTTTTAGCAGAGCACTGTGGCTAGTGGTGTGATTTGTAAACAGTAGACTGTTCTACATAAATATAAATAATAGCAGCAAGGCTAGTGGTATGATTTGTAAACAAGGCTATTCTAAATAAATATAAGTAGTAGCAGCAGAAAAGTGCGGGGGCATAAGGTGCGGTGTGCTGTGACGCGCTGGTTTGCAACCTGAGTTACTAAGAAATTACAGTCCAAAATATTGCACTACAGGTTATTCAGCAGTCTGACTGCCTGCGGGAAGAAGCTCTTCCCCATTCTGGAGGTGCGGGCAGTGATGCTGCGGAGCCTTCTACCAGATGGTAGTAAGGTGAATAGTCCATGGGAGGGATGGGAAGTGTCTCTGATGATGTTCCTGGCTTTTCGCAGACAGCGGGAGCTGTAGATGTCTGAGAGGGGGGGCAGAGAGACTCCAGTGATCTTTTCGGCTGTCCTCACCTGCAGTTGCCGAACCACGCTGTGATGGCGCCGCTGAGGATGCTCTCAATCATCCCTCTGTAGAAGGTTGTGAGGATGGAGGTTGGGAGATTAGCTTTACGCAGTCTTCTCAGAAAGTACAGACGCTGCTGGGCTTTCTTTGTGATGTGTGTGGTGTTGAGAGTCCATGAGAGGTCGTCAGTTATGTGTATGCCCAGAAACTTTGTGCTCTGGACAATATTGGGAGGTTGTTGATGCACAGTGGGTTGTGTTTATGCAAAGTCCGTCTGAAGTTGATGACCAGTTCTTTAGTTTTGTCCACGTTGAGGGACAGGTTGTTGTCGGTGCACCAGTTGCTGAGCTGAGCCACCTCCTCTCTGTACGGGGCCTCGTTGCCTCCGCTGATCAGACCTACCACGGTAGTGTCATCAGCAAACTTGATGATGTGGTTTGAGCTGTGCGTTGCCGCACAGTCATGGGTGAGGAGTGTGAACAGCAGCGGACTGAGCACGCAGCCTTGAGGAGCTCCTGTGTTCAGTATGGTTGTGCTGGAAGTTTTGCTCCCGATCCTGACTGCTTGGGGTCTGCCCACCAGGAAGTCCAGGACCCAGTTGCAGAGGGTTGTGTTCAGGTTTCAGGTGGTACGATTCGATCTGGTTCGGTTCGATTCGATCCAATTCGATATATATTGACAACTCCAAAGCCCTTTGTTACTAAGTTATTAGTTTGTCATGGCAGTGTTATCAACTCAAAAACAAGTACAACATATAACTTAAAGGAAGAGTCCACCATGTTTCCATAATGAACTGTGTTCTTTGTTCTGAGACGAGTTGATATGTACCTCACAGGCCTTTATGCATGCCGCCAGGCAGTCAGACGCGTTGCGATAATTTGTTAGAATGTAGCATGGCATTGAGTAAAAAACAGGGCTGAAGTTAGAAGTGGACATGCTCTTCCCTGATTTCCCCATTTAAATACGCTTACCTGACTTGTTATACAACCCAAGTGTAGTTACTCAAAATGAAACTTGACTTTTTTGCATGTAGATAGAAAATGGCACTACAGGAAACGGCGTAGTAACACCTTGGGAGCACTACGACGATGCATTGATATCTTCCTCCTATTGTTTTTTCCTCTCCCCCCTCTGGAGGGAAAAATATTAGGAGTTAAGGTATCAATGAATCCACTGACCATGTTCATTACAAACACAGTTGCCCATGTAACTATATTTTCTCTAAATTTACTGTAGAGGTTAGTTTGAAGAGAGACTCGTATTATCTTCCGATTAGCATGCTAGCAGACTAATACTCTTCATGGTGGAGTATTTTCATATATGCCTGCTAAAGGAAAACTTACAGTCTGTCAAACTCAGAGTTGTAGGATAGCTTGTTTTGGCTGTTTCCATGATAAAGCATTTAACTACTTGCTATGTAGTGCACAACTGTTTCCTCAGACATTTAATTACATTCTTAGAACATGTTTACTTGGCTAACTTTAGCCTGCTAATCATGTTGTCCTAACGTCACTCATAACATCTTATCTTATGAAACATATTAGACATAAATGGGCTAATACTGCTGGAAACTCACAATAAATAGGAACACTAACCACAAACTTTTAGGATTTATCCAGTTTAATCCATAAATCAACACATATGCAAGCCTGCAATCAGTCATGTTCACTGCTCTGAGACACCAACATTTTCCTTTGTTTACGTGTTGTAGTGAAGACAAGTAGGGTGGGAGGACCACGAAAACAGAATTACCTGAGGTCTTTCCTCTCCCTGAATTACCATCGGAACCTCCCCTAATGGAAACACGGCTTACATTAATCCCGAACACACCTTACAAAACATGATTGCATCGCGACATGCCTTTTTGTGCATACATTTATATATGTATTTGTAATACAACAAAGTACTTGAATGTATGTGCTGGAAACCGATTTGGGGCCGTCGGACCGGGCCCTTCGAACCGTTCGTAGTGCATGTGAACCGATCTGGGACCGGTTCAGTCGGACCGCATTGGTCACAGACCGATAACCGATCCAAAACGGACTATCGTTACACCACTAATTGGAGGCAATTGTGGCTTTATGAGTAACAAGAGAACTAAGCTGTGCTTAGGCTAGCACAATACTGCGTTTTGTTTTTTGTGACCAAGCTAAATATTCTTTCACAGTCTGCGTTACTATGAAAACTCACACAGACTCCCAGCATAACTCTCGACAGGTTCGCAAAATCCCTCCCTCCTGCTTCCAGAATTTGTGAGAATTTGTGTGGAATTTGTGTGGAAATGATTTTCTGGAAGTGGGCATGAATGTGGGTTTTGAATGAATGACATTGTGTGTGTTTGTATAGTGTGTAGGAGTGATTTGTGAAAGGAATAGGCAAAATGAGATTTTGTACAATTACAACACCCCCTATAGACCAAATTGTATGGCACGTGCTGTGGTGTTAGAGGTCTTTGTGCTGATCATGCATGACGTATTTTGTGTAGTTCCCACCTTCTCGGTCCAAGATATTAGCAACTCAAAATCCCAATTTTTGCATTTACCCTTATCACTAGGTGGTGCTATGCTTCAAGTGAGTGTTTATGGGCTGGGCTGATACACCTCTGTAACACCGACATACTAACACAAAATTGTTGTCTTGGGCAAAATTGTTGACGAATTATTTAACAAAAACTGTTTTTTGACACCTAGTTTCGCCAATAAACATCGCCCACTATGACGAAATGTCACAAAATTTAGTACACATAAAAAAAAGCTGTTTAGAGATTGCATGTCAACTTTGACCAAATTTGAGCAATTAAAAGCCAAGATATGGACTTTTGAAGAATTTTAAGCTACGTGTTAAATGTTCATTGACGTGTAACTTCGAAACGGTTTATCTCAAGATAAATCCTTTGATAACTTTTTGTCAGCATTGTCTGTAGATGACATATACCAAATTTGGTGAGATTCACATGAACGGCCTATGACGAGTTCGCTCAAATTCGTTTTCGCAATGTTAAAATTTCACGGAAATTGTTTTCGTTGGAAGTGGGCATTGACCAGTGCGTTCAATGCGTGAGAGTCAATAAATTTCACGATAAAAAAAAAGTTCTTGTAAACATTAGCATTCTCTAGATAATAGGCAAAATGACATTTTCTACAATTATAGCGCCCCCTATGGACCACATTGTATGGCATGTGCTGTGATGTTAGAGGTCTTTGTGGTGATCGTGCATGACGTATTATGTGCAGTTCCCACCTTCTCGGTCCAAGATATTAGCAACTCAAAATGCCAATTTTTGCATTTACCCTTATCACTAGGTGGCGCTATGCTTCAAGTGAGTGTTTATGGGCTGGGCCGATACACCTCTGTAACACTGACATACTAACACAAAATCGTTGTCTTGGGCAAAATTGTTGACAAATTATTTAAGAAAAACAGTTTTTTGACACCTAGCTTCGCCAATACACATCGCCCCCTATGACGAAATGTCACAAAATTGAGTACACATGAAAAGAAAGCTGTTTAGAGATGGCATGTCAAATTTGAGCAATTAAAAGCCAAGATATGGACTTTTGAAGAATTTTAAGCTACGTGTTAAATGTTCATTGACGTGTAACTTCGAAACGGTTTATCTCAAGACAAATCCTTTGATAACTTTTTGTCAGCATTGTCTGTAGATGACATATACCAAATTTGGTGAGATTCACATGAACGGCCTATGACGAGTTCGCTCAAATTCGTTTTCGCAACGTTAAAATTTCACGGAAATTGTTTTCGTTGGAAGTGGGCATTGACCAGTGCGTTCAATGCGTGAGAGTCAATAAATTTCACGATAAAAAAAAAGTTCTTGTAAACATTAGCATTCTCTAGATAATAGGCAAAATGACATTTTCTACAATTATAGCGCCCCCTATGGACCACATTGTATGGCATGTGCTGTGATGTTAGAGGTCTTTGTGGTGATCGTGCATGACGTATTTTGTGCAGTTCCCACCTTCTCGGTCCAAGATATTAGCAACTCAAAATGCCAATTTTTGCATTTACCCTTATCACTAGGTGGCGCTATGCTTCAAGTGAGTGTTTATGGGCTGGGCCGATACACCTCTGTAACACTGACATACTAACACAAAATCGTTGTCTTGGGCAAAATTGTTGACGAATTATTTAAGAAAAACTGTTTTTTGACACCTAGCTTCGCCAATACACATCGCCCCCTATGACGAAATGTCACAAAATTGAGTACACATGAAAAGAAAGCTGTTTAGAGATGGCATGTCAACTTTGACCAAATTTGAGCAATTAAAAGCCAAGATATGGACTTTTGAAGAATTTTAAGCTACGTGTTAAATGTTCATTGACATGTAACTTCGAAACGATTTATCTCAAGATAAATCCTTTGATAACTTTTTGTCAGCATTGTCTGTACATGAAATATACCAAATTTGGTGAGATTCACATGAACGGCCTATGACGAGTTCGTTCAGATTCGTTTTCGCAATGTTAAAATTTCACGGAAATTGTTTTCGTTGACGTGTAACTTCGAAACGGTTTATCTCAAGATAATACCCTTATCACTAGGTGGCGCTATGCTTCATGTGAGTGTTTATGGCCTGAATCGATACGTCTCTGTAACACCGACATATCACAAAAATTTCATGTCGTTGGGTGAAACGTTCACTGAGTTATTCAGCAGAAACTTTTGCCGGTCTCCCCCTCTTTGACGGACACTGGGACAGCGGGGGGGTGGCCCTTGGGGGCCAAAAGCTTCTATTCGCTGAAGAAGTTCTAGGGCTACATGCCTACAAAGATTCATGTCCCCCTGACTTCCAGTGTCCCGGAAACCGTTGACAAAAAATTGCTGGAAAAAAACAAAAAATAATAAATAAAAAAAAGGGAAAAAAGTCGCGGCAACACTATAATGACCGCGGCGGTCATAATGATTAACTCGTGGCATATTGGTAAGTAATTGACCCTGTCCAACTTCAATGCTTTTTGCGCTGCCAAATTTAATGTGTGCGCGACACACGTCACATGGGGGTCTAGCTCTGCGCCAGCTCCGGCTATTGTCATATTCCTAGCGTTGTCTGTTACTAATGCTGGGTTTTTATCTATGATGTTCGCGGAGGACATTCTGCAGTAATACTGCTAAGTTACTCCCTGTGTGAGACTGGTTAAATAATCTTGTTTGTAAGTCGTGAGACTGCAAGTCCCACTCATTATCTACGTAGTGTGCCGTAATAGTAATATAGGAGTCGGTGGCGCAAGAAGTCCAACCATCAATGGTAATTGCTACTCTATTTGTGCAGCTCATAGAGTCTACCATCTCTCACCTTACTTTGTCATACAGAGCAGGGATTTTACTGTCAGTGAAAACTGTCCTGTCAGGTATGCTATACCTTGGCTCCAACACTTTCAGGTATCTGAAACCCTCGTTCTCTGTTACGCTTTAAGGCCTAATGTCTTTGCATATAAAGAACAAAATGGCCAAAAAATCGGACAGAATTGCTAGCCAGTGGCGCGTGGAAAAAATGTGGGATATTATTACTTCGCTCACCAGGTGTTTTAGTAGTACTAGAAGCCAGAGCGGCAGTAGATGGTGATTGGGATCTCTCAGATGAGAACTTTAATTGGTTGTGCTCCCTGTATGTTTAATCGTGGCACGGCAAATTTTACATATTGTATTGGATTTCTCCACCTTTCCATCATGCTTGTAACATGCGAAGTGCTGCCAAACACCAGACATGTACGAAACTGGACAGTGTATCTTTTCCTCTTCCATGCTTAGGCTGGGACCGCCACCTCTGATTGCTTTCCCCGCCTCAAACTCACGCGAGACGAGAGTCGGGCTGAATGGTCCAATGATGGACGTGGAGATGAGAACGCAAACCTGCAGTTTAGACGTTTAGTAGATACGAGTCGGATGAGCTGAGGATGAAAGAGGTTTAGCTCCCTTCTTCCCTGCTACCTATCCTGAGTCAGGGGTTCCCACTGCCGAAGGAGGCGACTGACACATTGGCCAAGAGACAGCCATGTGGTCGCAGAAAATTTCAAAATGTTCCTTACATCCGTGTTGCACAGCATTTGAAGATCACGCAGCAAAGCTTTCCTTTAACTACTCTTGTAAGTAGTAGTAAGTCACAATGAGCATGTCTTTAATGTCAACACGTAGACATTTTGCAGCCTTTTCCGTAGCTATATGCATCAGGGGGCATGTACGGCCAACCATGTAAATGTTGGGGTTTTGTGACTTAATGACTGCTGCAACACCTTTTTTTAGGCCCTGCATTGTCAGCAACAAAGCTTACACAATTGCCCCAGGGTATGTTTCTTTTCTTTAGTTCCTGGTCAATGAGATTCTATATCCCTTTGCTGGTAGACGCTCTGCACTCAACAATTTTCAGAAGTACTACAGCTAATTTTCCAACACTGGGATCAAAGACACGAACAACCAAAGGGTAAAGCTTGACATCGTCCATGTCAGTGCTGCCATCAGTTGCTGTGCTAAATGGGAAATGGCGCATATGAGTACTGATGAGATGTTCATGGTTTTGGGAGAGCATGTTAATGATAGCCACTATCTTAGTGCAAGCACAGCTGTACTGCTAGGCAATTTGAGTGTCCAGAAACATTTCTTTAAGAAACGGCCCTGCATGATCGGCTACAGACAAGGGAAAATTGTGCTCTACTATCCCTAGTGTAAAATCCAGTTGAAAATCCAATAGGAAATCTACTGGTATGAACTGGTCTGTACTGGTTTGAACTGGTGCCGAATGTTTTTTTTTTTGTACTGGTTGCTCAGTTAGAAACACCAGTTGAAACCATTTAAGATCCAGTAAAACTATTACAGCTACTGGGCTAGGGCTGCTCACCAGTTTGGTCCAGTTGAAACCAGTAGGATCTAACTGGTGTCTGCCATTTCAAATGGCTATTGGTCTCAACTGGGCCAATAACTGGTCACATCTGGTTTGGCAAAACCATACTTACTCAAACATAATGAATGCACAATAATTTATTTCATTTACATTTATTTAATTTTCTTAGTTAATATTCGTCTTGTACAATTGGGGAATGCACATATGTACACACAATGAGCATAAAAACAACTTGTCAGGTCAATATTTAAGCATTTACCTACAATCTGCTGTACAAAATGCCTTTGCAAAAAATGTATCTCTTTCATAGCAATTTGGAAATGCACATACATACAATTTATTAGTATGGTTTTACTCGTAATTTCATTTGGTGATTTTTTTATTTGTGAGTCTCACATTTGTAATATGTGATGTGTTTGCAACTTTGCCACAAGCATTATAAAGATTCACTAGAAAAAAAAACCTCAGAATTAGTGAAAATTGTATTTATTTCTCCAAAATTATTGTTTGCCAATTGCACTACAGAGTTGTTTGTTTTTTTGCATCTAACATAATCCAGGCTCTCTGACCATGACATGTAGCTATTTTGTAGACAGTCACTGACTCTACTTGTCCAAGTGTCTGGAGGAGTTCCCTCTCCTCATAATTCAGTTCATGGAAATGACCCTCTCCTAAAACAGTTGTGCCATTGAACTCCTCCGCTACTTTCAGCCTGAGACAGGATGTCAAATCTAGACAAAATGTTAGAATGCTGATGGTGTGAATTTTCAAAAACACTAGCAAGGTGTTTCTCAATATAAATTTGTCAATGATTTGTGTGGCTGCACCTCGTGTCCCCTGGACTAATTTTAAAATCTCCCCATTGGCGGATTCAAAAACAAAAGCGCTGTGGGCCCAAAGAGGTCCCCACAGCTTGACACTCCTAGCCAGATGGTGGAGCGAATGCACATTTGATGTCATATGTTCCTCGCCATACAGTTCCTGGACCCCCCACACAAACTCTAACAACATAAGGTCAGCATCATTTACTTCTTAAGGGTAAATATTTGACTTCAGTAGTATAAAGACCGCTTGGACTAATTTAGAAAAATGCTGAAGGAATCTAGAGGGAAGAATTCCACTTAAACAGGGCAGGGAGTAAAATAGTAACCAATTACGCCACTCAGACGCTTTCTAGAATTTTCTTTCTTTGATGGATCTTGGTAAACGGCACGTGTTTTTAGGTGGGTGAATTCTGATTAGCTTGTAATCAATTTTTAATATTGTAATGGGGTCACCTAAGTAAAATGAACTTCCGACAGAACACAGCCAGAGATCTGCCAATTGTCTGCTCACACCCAGAAGCACAGAGTGCATATTGACCTTATTCTGACACGCCCATTTTCAAAGTTGCTCGTCTTCCGCGATTGTAACATTACTTCCGGTCGGTTTGCTACAGCAAGTCAGCTACGTTGGAAAACCTTGCAAATAAAGATGGATAGCTTACTCAGAAAGACACCTAAAAAGATTGGATGGAGAGATTGTGCCTCATCACTCGAGGTTAATGAACTCCACTGAGTGGCTGGATAGCATGCATAGCATGCAGCGGTGGGCTGAGGCAAGGGGCAATTTGTCAAAAAATAAATAAACATGTGTGTGCAGAAAGGGATTTTTTTTTATTCATGGAAATGGCCATTGTATTTTTAACTTCCCTAACTATGCAGACGTTGCTTAGGATACTATTTTTCCAGCAGCATCTTACGTTTAGCTTCTGCAAGCCACCAATACAATAATTTCACCTTAGGCAATGCTAATTAAGATGCTAGACAACACACACGCATACAACTGCACTTGACTGAGCCGCCTGCGCCGACAGCAAGTCACTGACGACCCAGCTCTCTACATTTGGCAAAGCGCACGGATTCACTGCACTCTCCCAACATCATAATTTCCTGTGCTATCATTCTCATTTGTTAATCTAGTTGTTCTGTGTGCGGATCCTGTGGAATACGATGTTATTTTGCTCTAAGGCGTTGTATATTTAGTTCGGTCCCGGTTTGCCTATCCTCTGGCTGAGCCAAGTTCCCACACTAAAATGTTACAATGTTTTATATCGTGTTTGGTGACGTTCAGAAATATTACATTTAGTAGCATGGAGCAGTAGTCTAATTGCATAGCTTACTCCGATACTAGATGTATGGACCGGTATTTTAGATCGTTAGATTTCAAGTAACATCAGCTGAGTTGCATCCATAGAGAGTAGAAGGTTGCATTAGGGCGCATAGTACCCGGAAATAGCGTTACAATACGGAAGCGCGTCACGCCGCCCATGGTCGGTTCCAGAATAAGGTCAATAGTCTGGGATGAAACCCCATACAATCTCAAAATGAGGAAGATTTATCAGGGGAGATGGTCCTTTAACTCCTTTGCAACTTGTGTCCTGATCTAAGGCACTTTTCATATCGTGTAACATTTGTGCGTCGTTTCTGTTTGGGTAAACTACTTCAGAGTAAGGATATTTAATCTGGCTGGAGACCTGGGGCCTCATGTACAAAACTTGCGTACGCACAAAAAAGCTCCGTACGCCACTTCCCACGCCAGAGTTCGGATGTACAGACACTGACTTGACGTGAAAAAGTGCGGGCCTCCACGCAAACTTCATGGCTGGCGTACGCACGTTTCTAGTGCATTTGGTCAGTTGGCGGCACATAGAGGCAATGCAGCGCAATAACTTCAGGTGTACTCACTCACGAGTCATGACATAATATTGCAATTTGCGGCTAGGTAAAGGTGGCTTTAAACGTCAGGATGCATGATTTTAAACGCACGTCAATCATGGGTTATTGTTTACACGCATAATGTGACACTGTTGGGTTAACTTTAACAGATACATAAAACTATAATAGCTATACTGGAATCAAGGACATCGGAAGCCGCGGTAAAATCATATTCAGGGATGACTGCTTATTAAACATTGCATTTTCAGGACTGTGGATGTCATTCATGCTAATATATCTCCCATGAGATGTTTGTCGCTCAATTCTTGACAGTAGTATAATGAGACTAGAGTTGTTGATGTTGCGTGGAGTAACCATAATATTTACTTGAAATCAATCAATCAAACATTAAAGCAGAATATGCAGCGATAGCCGGTTTTCCAAATGTAATCGTAGCGATCGACTGCACACATATTTATAAAGGCGCCATCTGAGGGGAAATATGCGTATGTGAACAGGAAACATTTCCATTCAATAAAGGTACAAATAATATGTGATGCCCAAATGCGCCTTACAAATATCGTAGCAAGGTGGCCTGGGGCAACCCATGACTCCTTCATCCGGACTAACAGCGTGGTTGGGAATAGGCTGGAAGCTGGCTGAGTGCGTAATGGGTGGCTACTTGATAAGAAATTTAACACCTAAAGTGAATGTACTGGAAAATATACACATGATGTATAGTTTATGCTGTAATTATTCTAATCATTCATAGGAGACAGCGACTTTCTTTTTCACATCCACTTTTATGTCGGACCATTTTTTTTGACATCAGCACGGCCCGTGTTTCTGACCTTACCGCACTTACAGCCTTTGCCACATTTGTCCAGGCAAGTTTTTTTGTTTTGGTGCTGATTCCGGTGGAAAGTGAACCAAACAAGATTTTGTGTCTGGCCTCCACCTCCGAAATCAGCACATTCACCTCGCATGCCGAAAAGTTATTTTTCCTTCCTTTCTCCATATCCATTCTCTCAACGGGAGCACTACTACAGGCCTATTTATACTAATTAGCACATTCAATGTGGGGTACTTGAGGGAGGAGACAAGGCGGAGAGTCGGGCTCGTGCATGTGCGCTGGATTTCACATGTACAAAGAGAATGTGCGTGGAAACCTGCTTACGCACGGATTGATACATCTGAATTTTTTTGTGCGTACGCATCTTTCCAGATTTTTCGCGTACGCACAGATTCAGTAGGAAATCCACGCAAGTGTTAGTACATGAGGCCCCTGTTGTCCTGGATGGAGACACCAACTGCACCCAAAATATCCATTGAATTGTGTGGTGTTTTGCAGTAAAGGTCTCGCCACTGAATCAACAACACAACACAAGCCTATAATTTTGGAGGTAACCCAGTCATGTGGTCTGTTCATCCACTTAACTCCTCTCTCAGACAGTGTTTTTGCATCCTCAACAAAATGATGTATATAACTACACATTTTTGGATGCCCTTTGCCAAACCATAGAGCGGCTAGTGCCATGTTTTTTCCCCTCTCTTTAGGTGTTAGTTCATTAATTAGTACATGGATTGGCCATATTGAAAAATGAGATGAATTAAAACCAGGAAAACCATCTGTATTAAAAACAGATGAAAAATTCCGTTCATCGTGGAGAATTTGTCCAATGCTTGATAATTTCCTGTACATTTCACCATCTAAAATGTCTGAAATTGAGCCATTGTTATTTCTGTTTTTTTCTGTAAGTTAAGATACCAGTATCATCTAATTGTTCAAATATACAGTACATCGCATTGGTGGAGCAAGGGGAACAGTAATAAAGAAATTATTCTGCCTGAGATCTTGTGTTTTACACTTGTTACTACATTGAGACTTTACACCTCTACAGCACCAGATGATTCGGAGGAGGATTTTCAGGCACACAGGACTTACCTCTGGTGTAGCTTCATCATAGTCAGTCCTCTTCCTCATATCCCTGTCAAAAATAGATAGCGATCCATTAAATAAATTGGACTGATGGCTAATTACCAGGCTACTATTTTATTTACTATACAATAGGCTATAGTATATAGTATTACCAAGACATGACATAGGCTATCATTATGCTTACTGAATAAAGTCTGTAGGCCTACTTTGGTCTGGTCTGCTGTAACGGTGTGTCTGACGTACAAAAAATAATTTTAGAATAGTGGGTATGGGAGTTGGGTGCCAGGTAGTGGGAAACTACCACGTCAGAATTTAACCACCAGTTACCATACAATATTGCCTCTTGTTCAAACTAGGGCACAAACAGCACACAACACGAGAAGGTTCATTTACGTGGCATGTATTTAATGAGTTCAGTTCATCAAGCAGACGGCGAGAAAAAGAGAGTTCGTAGTAGACACAGTCCATAAACAAAACAGCAGCAGAGTGGCAGCACAGTTCATTGACATTGAGCACCGTTTCATCCAAGGCCTTCAAACATTCAATGAAAACAAAAAAAGGAAAGAGAGAGAGAAAGCAAGCTAGGTTTGGCAGGTGTAGGAATGGCGTGTACAGTATGTGTGCATGTGTGAGCGTGCTGGAGAGGAGCAAGCTAGGTGTACTGTAGGACCCGGGAGGCCAGCAGCAATGGAGCAGGGAAAAGGAGCAGGGCAAATGGGGAAACTCAGTAGGGAAGCAGTTCACGAGAACAGCCAGTATCCAAGCAAGCCAGGCAAAGAGCGTTTGCGTTTGCATAGACGGTACCTGAACTGTCTCAGTGTTGTCCGTATCCCACGAGAACACGAGAATACACAATCCAATCCGCTGTCCAACGAACAATCGAAGTTTGGAACTCAGTACAACATACCCGTTATGCAAAAGATCAGTTTCATTTCCGACACTGTCTCCGCGCTACCGAAGGCACTCAGCCACGAACACTGCCACTGTGTCTCTCTCCACTCACACGCTACTCACTTCCTGTATTTACTTTGCTCGAGGCCTAGCAGTCATGACCTTGGCGACTTCTGATTGGCCAGGCAATTTTGTGAATGAACTGGCTGATTGGCAACAAGCGGTGTGGTGTTTAGAACGTGTGTGCATTCTTTAAGGGATTTTGACGATAAAAGAGAACTCTGTTACACTCTCCCCCCCTTGGAGAAAACAACCCATGGTTGTGAAAAGATTACTGGAACCCAGGGAAATCCTCGTCATCACTTGACTCTTTCTCAAAGAGGTCAAGAAGTTTTTGACGTTCCCGAGCATTAAGTTCTTCTGCGATGGGATAACATGGCTTGAGGTTGACGACGTTCACATTGCTCAGATCCTCACCATTATCCTCCCGGACAACAAGGTAATTTACTGGACCAAGGGGTTTGACAACACGGTAGAGGCCCTTCCACTTAGGGGCAAGCTTGGCCGCAAAGTGTTTGGAGGCTTTCGACTGAGGGTGATTGCGAACCCAGACACGGTCCTGACAGTTGAAAACAACATCTCTGCGATGTTTATTGTAATTACGCAGTTGACGTTGCTTAGCAAGTTTGCTACTCTCACGTGCCTTTGCTTTCAAACTTTCAATCATCTGCACCATTTCATAGGGTGGAGAGTCAGGGGTGAGATCATTCCATAGCAGAACTTTATCCAGTGGACACTTCAGCTTTCGTCCCAATTGCAATTCAGCTGGTGAAAGGCTAGTTGTTTCGTGTACTGCAGAATTTAAGGCAAACTTAAATTCTGGAAGATATTTGTCCCAATGACGATGATTGTCAGCAACGTAAGAGGAAATCATGGTTTTAAGGTTCCTGTTTACTCGTTCTGTCATATTGGTCTGTGGATGGTAGGCAGTGGTGTTACGCGGTTGGACAGCCCACTTGCCACAGAGTTCTCTGAAGACAGAAGAGACAAACTGAGATCCTCTGTCAGACAAAATGTAGTCGGGTACTCCCCAACGGGTGATAATCTCCGTGTGGAAAATGTTTGCAATGACTGGGGCCGTAGCAAGACGCACAGGAAACAGTTCTACCCAGCGGGTGAAGTAGTCAACAAAGACTAACAGGTGCTCATTCCTGTCAACACTCCGGGGCAAGGGTCCCATCAGGTCAACGCCGATCATTTGCTTTGGACTATGGACAGTGGTCTGTTGTCCCAAACCAGCAGGCTTCTGGGTGTTGTTCTTACACGTCTGACAGGTGATACAATTCCGGACAAACTCTTTCACATCACTCCACATTCTCGGCCAGAAGGCAACTTCTTGGAAACGCTTATAGGTTTTGAACACCCCCTGGTGGCCAGCCATGGGATGATCGTGATAAGCATGTAAGAGTGGTTGTGTAAGTGTGGGTGGAATGTACAGACGATAATGGACCTGTCCATCAGCAGGATGAGTCTTCCGGTAAACCTTGTCCTCCTCCTGTGTGCCAGGATCTGAAGCTTTTAGAGCTTTATAGACTTCCTCAAGGTCAGGGTGTTTTCTCTGTTCTTTCCAGATAGCATCAATGGAAAGTGGGAACTCCTCAGTTTCCTTCACACCATACGACAAAAGACAGTCAGCAGTGCTGGGGATCCGGGACAGTGCATCAGGGGCTTCATTCAGTTTACCCTTCCGGTACTCGACGATGAAGTTGAACTTCTGCAAACAAAGAGACCATCGGATCAGGCGAGAAGTCGTCTTATTGGAACTAAACACCCACTGTAGAGCAGCATGTCCGTGACAACTGTGAAGAGCTTCGGCTCCAGATAATGTTGCCACTTCTCTAGTGCCCAGATCACCGCCAAACACTCTCGTTCTGTGGTGGAGTAGTTCTTCTCAGCCCTATTCAAGGCTCGGCTGGCATACGCAAGGACTTCTTCGTGCCCAGATGCCCTCTTTTGAGCCAGCACAGCACCTAACCCCACTTCACTGGCATCGGTGTAGACAATGAAAGGAAGTGTTAAGTCAGGATGGCCGAGAACAGGAGCAGAGGTAAGATGTTTCTTCAACAGTACAAAAGCATATTGACATCTGTCAGTCCACTGAAACTTTTGTCCTTTTCTCCTCAGGGCGTTGATTGGTTCTGCCAACTGAGAGAATCCTGGGACAAAGCGGTGGTACCATCCAGCAAGACCCATGAAACGCTGCACCTCTTTCAAGTTGGTAGGGACAGGGTAGTCCTGTATGGAGCTGATTTTCTCAGGATCCGCTGTGATGCCTTGAGAAGAGATGATGTGTCCTAGGTATTTCACCTGACGTAGACAGAACTTGCACTTCTTTAGGCTCAGAGTCAATCCTGCCATGCTGAGTTTCTCCAAGACAGCTGAGAGGTCAGACAGATGTTGTTGGTCAGACTGTGAGTACACGATGATGTCATCAAGGTACACCATACAGATGTCACCTCGAAGTTCTCCCAGGACACGTTCCATCAAACGTTGAAAAGTTGCAGGGGCGTTCTTCAACCCAAACGGCATCACAGTAAACTGGAAAAAAACAGCAGGGGTTACAAAGGCAGTCTTCGCTTTGCTGTGCTCGTCCATGGCGACTTGCCAGTATCCACTGTTTAAATCCAGCGTGGAGAAGATGACAGCACCAGCAAGTGACTCCAGGAGCTCGGAGATGTTCGGAAGTGGATACGCGTCCGTTTCAGTGACTGCATTCAACCTCCGATAGTCTACGCAGAAACGGTGGCCACCACTTTTCTTGGACACGAGGACCACTGGCGAGACCCATCCGGAGGAAGAAGGTTCCACGATACCATCCTGTAACATCTCCTCCAATTGCTGCTGCACAATAGATTGCTTCAGCGCAGACATTCGATAAGCTCTTTGCTTAATGGGCACTTCTGAAGATGTAAAAATGTAATGTTGTAAAACATTTGTTTTCCCAGGCTTTCCACTGCAGAGTTCTGGATAATCACCCAAAACTTGACGCAGCAATGGTTTGTCCTCCTCCCGCAGATGGCAATTCTGGACAGCAAGGTGAACATAATCTGCAGGCGTCAACTTCACAGGACAAGGCACGAAGGGTGGAGGCACAGAAGACAGAAGACCAAGGCTCGACATCGGCGGGGTGGTTAACGGCTGACCGGCAGAGGAGGTTGACTGCAGACCACCATCACCATGGACAACTGCATCACTTGGCTGGAAAGGATAAGCAGTGGTTTTAGCTTGAAAATGGTACTGCAGGTCTGTGACATTTACCTGAAGCCCACTCAGGAAAAGGAAGTCTAAGCCCAGCACCACAGGATAGGCTAAGGCGTTAGAGGTCAGGACAGCCACTGGCAAGTTGAAGACATGTTCCTGAAGTGTCAACTTCAACTCTACAAGACCTAATGGTATCTCCGTCTCACCATTGGCGAGATAGAGTGGTCCACTCAACCAGGCTTTCAACTCTTCACCAGAGGCTTTAAGGTCCTTCCAAACATCTTCCTGGATCAAGGTGAATGTAGCTCCAGTGTCAACAATGGCCTTTCCAAACCATGAACGAATGGTGATGGGTACTACCAGTTGTTTAGGGAAGGTGGGAGGAGGGGTCTCTGTTTTCTTTACATTTTTGCCCTTCTTCCTAGTTGTTACTGTTGAGAAGGTGTTTTTTCCGCCTTGGCTGCCAGATGCCTGCTCCTGAGAAGCCTGCCTAGCCTGCTTTGGAGTCGACTGGCTCCCAGACTGATACTGCGGACAGGAAGCGGGAGCGTGGTGACCGTTGCATCTCCAGCACACAACAGAAGCCTTGTCAGATGCTTTACTGGAAGCTTTGAACATTGTTTTGGGTTGAGACGAACCTGCATGCCTCTTCTCATACTCCAATTGCTGTTCCAGGTCTTTCTCCAGTTGATGGCCTAGTCTGGCGAGTTCATCCACGGTGGCAACACGTCCTCGAAGCTGGCTAGTCAGGTGAGGCTTAGCATTTTTAAAAATCAATTTAACCATTTCGTGGTCAGCCATTGCCGGTCTCCATCTCTTACAGAGTGCTCGATAAGAGAAGGCAAAGTCTCTGATGGGCTCCGCAGTTCCCTGTCGTCGCGTGCGCACGCGGTCGGCTAGTTCCTCCTCGTAGTCCTCCGATAGGAAGGCAGACAGGAAAACAGTCTGGAAATCTTCCCAGGAAGTGACGGTGGCTCGGGCTATCTCCCACCAGTCACGAGCAGTACCATGCAGAACAGACCTGAATGTAGCCAAGATATCTGCATCAGACAACGGGTGTATGGCTATGAAATCATGGCACTTGGACAGATAAAGAACAGGATCTGAATCATCATGAGGTTTGCCAAATGTTGGAAAAGACAGTCTGAGGTGGTCAGTCTTGACAGGTGGAGCCACAGGCTGAGGAGGAGTCACCAAGAAAGGAGGCCTCATAGAAACAGATGAAATGTAAGCGCAGCGAGAGGTTCTACCAGGAAGACGTAATGCGCGTCATCAATTATCTATCATCCAATCAGCACGTAGCACCCGTTTTTAAAGCGTCATCTTACCTTCCTGCTTTGCTGCTCACAGGTGTATTCCGTCGTTCGCCCACCTCCCTCCCCAGCATCCTTCCTTGGGTTCCTGTCCTCGTCCAGTGGGTCCTGATGATGATGTCTCATCCGCCCCCGCTTCTCGACCAATCTCGTGATGTCTCATCTACCGCTGCCTCTTCACTGACCTCCCGAGTCTCCTCTGCCTCTGCATCTCCAATGATTGACCCCGGATTCCATGGTCTCCTCCTCTTCCTCCCGGATCGCTCCTCAAGACCCTTCGGGCTTCCTGCTACGCCCCTCCGTGTACAACTCTGATGCATCCTCATCGGGTGACTCTGCTCTGTCCCCGGATGTCGGATTACTGTCTCCTGAGCGACAACCTTCTATCGTCTCATTGAGCATCATTTTAGCCTCAGGCTGTTAGGCTTCCCCCTAGAGACGTGGTTCTGCCCAAGGTTTCTTCCTCATCAAGAATATTTAGGGAGTTTTTCCTTGCCCCGGTGCTCCGGGGGGATCCAGGGTCGTGCTCTCGAAATCCCCAGTTTCCTCTCTTGATGTACTATATTGTTACATTTAATGTCATGCTCTGCATGTTATGCTTCTGAAAGTCTGTTATCTACATTATGTCCACCACCAGTGGGTTCTTGTCCTTTTGTCAGGGGGGTTTTATTATTATGCCCTTCTACTACTACAGTCAGCATCTGTTCAGTTTTCATGTTTTCTGATTAGGACAAAGGACAGAACCTATGCCAAAGTTTGTTGTGCCATATCATTACTTATCATCAAATAAATTGTCATTACGTTATTATATATTCAGAGTCTTTCTGGTTGAACCTATGGGACTATGGGTTGCAGGAACTGAAGGTGTACAAGTGACTGCAGGCTTTTTGTTTAAAACTTCAACCTGTTCGTAAAGCTTAAACTCTTTTTCATTTTGCTGTATGCAGCATGCTAATTGTGTTTGTACATTTGTCACCGCAGATACAAGAGTCTCCATAACAGTCACACAATAATCCATTTTCTTGGAGAGGTGCTCCTGGGATGAAAACATCGCTTGGTGACTAGCACGGATATCCTGCTGAACTTCAGCTTGCAGTTGTTCCACCATAAAGCGAACCTCAGACAGTTGTTTTGCATTTCCATGTTCCAGTTGTTCAGTTAATAAAGATTTCATGGCTTTCAACATGTTATCCATTTGCACATCTGTTTTTTCTTTATTCTCCATTATGAGTTGTTTTAGTTCATGCAGCTTCTGGTCACTCTCACCAGCCAATGAGGTAATCTTGTTTTCCAAAACAAAACAGCTTCCTGTAATTTGTGTTAAAATTTCTTTGTGTTGCATGTTTTGTCTTTCCACCGTGTCAGTAAAGCAATCCTGAGCTTGAGAAGCAAGACGGCCCAATTCTCTGGCCGGGGTTGGGAGAATTATGGGAAGGTCACGAGGGATTGGTGTCAGAGACATATCGGACAATTCCGCAGTTTGATTTTCAGGAGCAGATTTCATTGGTGGTTCCACCTGCAAATCACCCTCGGGAAGGCGGGCGATGTGGCTGATTAGTCACAGGTGCAGATAGCTCCAAAGAAGTAGGCAGGGAGGCAAACCTATATGGATAGCCCTGTAGAGAGCGCTCACCATGGAAGAAAGTATTGAGGGCAGTGGCTACGTTTGGAGGGCTACTCAAGAAGGAGGGCACATGGGCAGGGTCAGTGAAACTGACTCTTGAAATTGTCAAGAGTAAAGGAAATATCAAAGCACTTTACAAATTTTACAATTCACATGCACAAACACACCCTTTTCAGAGTTTCAGTTTGAATGCCTCAGATTATATACCTTTTCTCTAGCAGCATCAATAAAATATTTTTCAAAGACAAACACAGTTCAAAATTCAAAACCCCAAAAATGTTCACACAGGTCAGCAAGTTCGTTCACAACAGTTCCATTCAATTTAAACAAGAGGATTTTCAAAACAAGTCAACAGCGCCCCTATAGCCCCACGTTGGGTGCCACTGTAACGGTGTGTCTGACGTACAAAAAATAATTTTAGAACAATAGAGGGTATGGGAGTTGGGCGCCAGGTAGTGGGAAACTACCACGTCAGAATTTAACCACCAGTTACCATACAGTATTGCCTCTTGTTCAAACTAGGGCACAAACAGCACAACACGAGAAGGTTCATTTACGTGGCATGTATTCAATGAGTTCAGTTCATCAAGCAGACGACGAGAAAAAGAGAGTTCGTACCACTCGCCGGAGCACACACGCGTGCAGGGTGGCTGAGCTCCGCGGCCCGGGTTCTGGAGAGTCGAGCCGAGTGGTAGACAGGCGGAGGTCGAAGCCGGATCTCAGGGTGGCTGAGCCGAGTCGTGGGCAGGCAGGAGTCGGTGCCAGGGACTGGAGAGCCGAGCTGAGTAGAGGACGGGCGAGAGTCGAAGCTAGGGACAGGAGAGCAGAGCAGAGTCAAGGGCAGGCAGGGGTCGAAGCCAGGGACTGGAGACATATCACACACACAGGCAGACAGGGGAGACACAGGAACGAACAGGAGACGAGCAGAGAGTGGGGAAAAAGCCAAACAGGTTCAGGAGAGTCAGGAGTCAAAAACGCTTGCCGAGGAGTACACCGTGGTTCGCAGACGGACTGACAGTGAGAGAGCGAGAGAGGCGAGTATAAATAGTGAAAACCCCGGGAACTAAACGAGTGTAAATTGACTTTAAGTGAAGAGTGCAGGAGGAAGAGATGATTGAATAATCTCGTGACGGTCAGAAAACAAGGAAGTGCGGGTGAGGCGGATGATCACCGTGATCGTGAAACGAGGGAGGCAGGTGAGGAGAATCAACATGGCAAAGCGTGGGAGGAGCGAGTGTTCACGGAAGAGTGAACCTAATAACGAGCTAATAGAAAACTGTAACGAAATAACAGGGAAAAACCCCCAAGCCCGAAGCGACACCGTGACATTGTATATGTATATATAGTGTATGTTAAATACAAATACACGCCACATAATGCAAATATCACTCATTTTATTGTATTCCAACAATCAATTCCAACAACAATCTCTACATAATTAAAAAATATTTGTGCACTACTTTATATAGACTACTTTCAAAAAATGTAATTGGTAATAAAACCCACAGCTCAAACAGACACATTAAACATCAATGCCACATATTTACAAATGAATAACTATATTATACAATAATTCACCTTTTATGTAACTTTTTTTCAACACGTAATACAGGAACAGAGGGCTTGGACAAGAAGAGGTTAAGGGGTCTTTCAAAGAAATGCAATGTGTGGCAGGCCTCTTTGGGGTACAGAACATTAAAAAGAAAAAATAAACAAAAAATGCAGGCAAATGCCAAGGAGGCATCAATATCTGGGGAGGGGCTTATGACAAAGTTCCCGTCCATCTTAATGGAAACCATGTTGGGTGTCAAAGTTGAATTTTCACAGCGAATCATTGTTGGGGTTGGTGCCTGAAGAGAGTACATTACAGACAGTGTAGCTTCCTTTACTTACTTTTTCACTAGACTCCATAACTTGTTAACATTTAATGTTACAGAAATAGAAACGCCTGCACTGCTTACTTCATTGATGCAGTACAAAAATGTATGGTTTTCTTTCATCAACACTGGCAGGAGCATCACAGCAGCATTGCTCAGCATGCTCAGCATACCTGAGAAACAACAATAATTGAAAGAGGTTTTGTAGAGAGATGTTCGTGTGTGCAGAGTCCTTTCTATTCTACACTTTATATTTTCAAAATTTGGCCTGCTCCTGTCCAATTCTGCAATCAACAAATGTATTAACATTAAAGCCTCTCATATTCACAGTCCAAGACATGAAGCTGTTATAGGACAGAACATATCCTAGCAAAAATGTAACCTAGGGTCTTCTTGTGAATGCATTTTGGCCATAGTTTCCCTTCAATATTACAAAAAAACTTTACTTCAGTGATGACAGGCTTTGGCAGGAACTGAAGCGCCTTTTTAGAACAAATATCTTTTGAACACTCAACTGACTCAACTTTGAACACTCCATTGAATGTGGAAACAATTCAAGAAAAATCTGGTTTGAGCTGAGCCACAACACTGCCAGCTATCACACTTTAGAAACTACCCATCTATGAACCGACCTACACAGCCACACTCATACATTACATACCTCCCCTGTTAAATGCTTGGGGCTGTGTGAGTGCATTATTGCCAGCCTAATCAATGGAGCAATTTGCGTTTCAGTGCCTGTACTTTTGGTGAAAGCTTGGTTGAGTCCAGGTAAACCAGCATTTTCTGGTACACCTAAATGTACTCTTCAGGCTTTTTGGATAGCTCAAGTTGAGTGGGTAGATCAGTCCATAAAGCATCACGCATGCATGGCTGACACTCTGCAGGTTATGGAGAACTTTCACACCTTCCAGCCCAACACCGATATCAGCAAAGCGTCCACCTGGACCATCAGGACCATGACCCTCTGCTCGTACTGTGTAGATGCCGATGGTCTTCTCTGCAATGTCTCCCTCAGCTTCTCTGGATTCAATGTCCTGGAATATAAAGAGCACAGAACGATGGGCTGTGTGACCCTTGTAACCTTGACCACCAAAATCTAAGCAGCTCATCCTTAATTTAAAGATATTTCTTTAAGACACTGTACATATGTGTTAATGAGAATGAGATAGATGCAAGTTCAAGGTAACAATGACCTTAAGACCTTTGATCACCTACTAAAAGCCTGAAAAAAAGAAAAATATAAGTTGTAAGGAAGCATTTTGTGGTCTTGTTAACATGAGATTATACAGTCTACTCTCAAATTGTGCACTTTTCTATCAAGGTGACAATTGTCAAAAATCTGACAATTATCCTTCAAAATAGTAGTCTTGTTTTCACATGTTTATGGGTAAGGTTCTGCGGTTCTTTAAGACGGAGGGATTTCCAGGGAGACTGCAGAAACTGCTCTTTTCCCAATGAAGCCTTTGACCTGCCATAAAAATTTTGCAAACAAAACACCAACTGAAAATACATAGATATATAAACATACAGAACTAGGAACCCCAAACTGATTTTGTTCAGGGATCAGTGATGTAAGTACGTAGCTAGTAGCTGTAAGAGCGAAATAAGATACGTTCATTGATGCCGGGAAAATGGATTGAAGGAAAGAAGGCAAACCTCTCCAACACCCTCTCCCTCTCTTCTACCCTCCACCATCTCTACTCACTTCCTCTCTCTCCTCAGCCCTTGTAATGGTATGGTTTACTCCTCTCTTCTCCAAACCTCGCCAAACCTTCTCAGCTGCCTTTTGGCAGAGAATTATCCCATTGTTTCTCTCCATGGACAGCAATCCTAAAAGATCTAATGAGTTTTTTGTATTGGAAATCAAACAATTTGTGCTTTTTACATGCTTACTCTAAACATTTCAGCTTGATATTGCAAACAATTTTAAAATCACATGAACTGTAAATTAATTTGAACTACATTTAAACTGTGCTACAGTTTGATGTGCACATCTTTTAACTTATACTTACAAACTCTATGCTGCCACGTGGAGGTGAAAACACAGGGCGCGAGGAGAATGAGAAAAGTACCCCAAGAGTTAGGTATCTGAAAAAAGAGGCATTTAACATTCAGTTCTGCAATCCAAGCAAGTGTAACAAGCAGTGCAGATGTCCGACTACGCCACCCAATTAAAGAGCTGGGAACTCTCAGTTAGACACAGCAGGTTCATAGAATTTGGTGGGAGCAACAGAACCGAAATACCTATGACTATTTAGAACATGACACATTATATATTAGCCCAGCTGTAAGGCAATGAAAGGGTGAAGACACTTTATTATCCCTCCCAAGTGTGAGGATCATGGTTCACTGTATGTCTTTCCCAACTCACGTTTCCCTCTGATAAACATCTCACCTGAATACTGAAATCAGGTCCTTACAGGAGCAATCAGGTTTCACTTATAGTAAATTACCTGTTACATGACAGAACAATAAAAGGATGTGTTTCCTTGAGCATAAAGGTTAACATGTGCCCTGCTTTGGTTGACAAAATAATTTCAAAACTAAAAGTAATCATAGGTATTTTTTTAATAATAAAAAACTAACTTTTTTGGAAAGATTGACGAATTGTAGCCCATCTACTTGATGCCTTAGTAGTTAAATGAGGTCATCAGTGTTTCACGTCAGCCTTTGGCTTTGACCCACATAACTTTCATTAATGACAAACAGGGACCCAAAAAAATCTGCATGCACTGAGCATTTATGTCTGTATGGAGTGGTGGGTTTTTTTTTTTGTTTGTTTGTTTTGTCCTGCCGAAGTGTGTCATTAACTTCATTTACTACATTCCGGTTGAAGAACCAGAGTAAATAAGATTAGAACGTTTATGCTTTTATTGTGGTGTTGTTAGTGTACTTTCACATTCTTGTCACAATTTTGCCTGATAACACTAAAAGTAGCAGAAAAAAACATCTTCAGTTGTTTCCTGGTTCCCTCATGGTATAAAAAGCAGACAGGGTGCCTTGCTCATGACTGCATAACTTCACTTTACCTGAACAAGTGTGCTTGATAGTCATCTACTACAGGTAATAATCTGCTACTTACTGATTATGCACCGTAAAGACCAATAATGAGCTCTAAGTTTTAAGTTTGCTTTTATCCTTAGATTCTCCAGAGGAAAACAGAAAATAGCAACATGAACGGTCTTTTACTGGCCACCATTCTCTGCACGTTCTTCACTGTCACCCATTCTGCACCAGGTAAGCAAGTCTGCAGTCTTTAAATAGGCAATGCAAAAGACAATATGTTTTCTTGTTTCAACCCTTTTTCTCAGTGAAAAAAGAAGCTTGTGAAGACCCTTCTTCTGTACTTCTGTGCCTAACAAAACCAACCACCACTCACCAACACTGTCCTCTACCCTGGCTGCACTAACTTTGTTTTGCATTTGTATTTTTTGTTTTCTTCTGCATATCTGTAGCTTGTTTTTGCATTTTTATCAGTGCATTTTTAAGGCCTGGGCCTTAAAGTATGTCTGTTTGGATATTATCCATTACACTGGAGCTCCACAAGGCTGTTGCCTCAGCCCTTTTCTCTATACCACATATTTCAAGTACTCAGACGACACTGCCATCCTAGCACTACTCAGCAATAATGACTCAATCACAGCCTACCAACGATCCATAACTCACTTCACTCAGTGGTGTACGGACAACTTTCTGGAACTCAATGTGTCAAAAACAAAAGAACTGGTTTTTCACAACTTGCACTCACCCCCTCCTGGTCCGGTCTCCACCTCCATCCACAACGAAAGGGTGGAACAGGTCAACCACTTCAAATACCTGGGACTCACAATAGACAATAAGCTGACATTTGATCAACACATCACCAACACACACAAAAGGTCCCAACAGAGGCTATATATCATCCGTAAACTCCGTGCCCTCTCTGTTGCCCCCCATCTCCTGTCTCTTCTGTACTCCAGCATCATCCAACCCATTCTACTGTACTGCTCACCCTGCTTCTACAACATGCTCTCCGCCAGCAACAGAAACAAACTCACTAAAATCACACATACCGCATCCAAAATCATTCATCACCCCACACCCAATCTCACTGATCTCAACCTCAAAGCAGTCACACGCCTTGCACATTCAATCACCAGAGATCACACCCACCCACTTCACTCACACTTCACCCTCCTTCCGTCTGGACGCAGGTACAGGACACTAAGATGGAGACGGGCACGCTTCAACAAAAGCTTTGTCCCATCTGCCATTACTGCACTGAACAACCTCTGACAATAACCCTGCATTGGCCCTCCTGGAAGCACATCTGTTTGTGTTTGTGTTTGTTTATGGTGTTATATGTTGTCTGCTGTCATCAATGTGATGTTGGCTGTGACAAGTCTTGTGACGGCGGTGAAAACAAATTTCCCCCTGGGGACAATAAAGGCTATCTATCTATCTATTACCTTTTAATTATTATTGTGAACATTTATAAATTTATTTTTGTGTCGATCTAAACAGCAGAGTTCCAGGAGACTCAACCTGAGGAAAACACTGCCTTAGGTGTGTGTGTTTTAAAGTAAGATATTGTCCAGAGACCATTTAGATCATAAGAGTTCACTGCTTGGTTTCTGTTCTGGAGCTGTTCTGCACTACAACTGTACTACATGACGAGACTGTTTAAGGGACATAAGTAAATTATTCCAGTCATAGGCTAACATGATTTTTTTTTCTCCAGACAAAACTGTTAAGGTCGAGATGATGGAGACCACTTTTGCCTAACACTTAGTTGTGTAAAAAAAAATGCATGTATGAATACCATGTTCTATTTATTCCAGCTGAGGCTGCAGATGCTAAAATTCAGAATCTATTAACTCCTGGTTAGTGCTGAACATCTATATCTGTTTGGACTAACTGCACTAACACATCTGTTATTGTTACACACCCAGTTCATATATACAATCTAACAACTATCGTGAAACTTAACTTATGATGTTGTTCCTTTCAGTGGAGTCAAGAGAGGATGTAGCTGAAGAGGATCAAACTGTTCCAAGTAAGTAAATATGTAGATATGTTATGCTAATGAGATCATGGCATGTTTGTATGAAAGACAAGGTAGACAATAATGGACAAGCTAGGAAGAAGATAGTGTGTAAAATTATAGAAGGAGAAAATATTCCAACTCCTCCTTTCTTCTGAGCAAGACTAATGACACTGGAACTTATAAAATAGGAAGTTATGCTTGTCAGTGGGTAGTGGGTGGCTTAATCAAATGTGAAAGAATGTTTTACAGGGCTTTCACAGCCATTTTTAAGTATAAGTATAAGTAGCCCTTTATTGATGAGGATGGCAGAGGCTCTGGAGATAAAGGGGTCAACCAGTAATTTGAGGGTTGCTGGTTCAATCCCTCATCCTCGTAACCAGGTTGAAGTGTCCTTTATCAAGACACTGAGCACCACTTGCCCCCAATGTACTATTGGGAGCCTTTTACTATTAGTCTGTGAGCAAATGTGATGCATTAAGTTGTAAAGCCCTTTGGGTGCTCTGAGTATAAGAAAATCTTACAATATGTAAATGCAGCCAATTTATATTTCAGTTAGTCTATTCGATTGTTAGACACGTTTAAAAAGTAGAATAAAAAAAAAATCCTACTTCAAAGAAAAAAACTGCCTACTTCACTTTTTTAAAGCCCACATTTTTTTTTTTTTTTTTTGGGGATTACCGATTTTATCTGTGTTCATGTTATAGACCCCCTGATCGTGTGCCCCTCTGGTTGGATCAAATATGGCTCTCGTTGCTTTAAGCTGGTGACCTCTAGCATGAGCTGGGTCGGTGCTGAGGTAAGGCACAGTAAACAGACTGAAGTCTGCTCTGTACAGTATTTTGAATTTGTTTGCGGTACCAGTTTTGGCCACAATCCTACGTAGAGCACCTTTCAGAAAAAAATGACAATAGATATTAAGATATGGGATCAGTACTGGGTTAAGACACAATAACCATAAAAAAATTGGTGTTATTCCACTGGCAGCACTATTAATGAATGCGTATACCAGCACCAGAAAATTTAAATAAAAACCTAGCAGTTTACTTTAGTGTGACTAAAAATCTATATTACAAAGCTTTATGAACTTGAAATTCTCTACCTCTCTCTCTCTCTCTGTCTCCAGAATTACTGTATGTCACAGCAGGGCCATCTGGCCTCTGTGCAGTCTTTGGAAGAATATGACTTCCTACAGACTGTGGTTCAAATTTCAGGCCGTTCAGTGGCTTGGCTGGGAGGATTCTACTTCCAGGTCGGTGGACAGTGGAATCTTTTTTGTTTACCTTACTGTACTGTGAGCAATACAGCCGTCAGTCTAATGTTACAACAGCACCTAAGCAAAAACTCAGACATGTCCCCATGTATTTTAGGGTTACTGGATGTGGATTGACAGGGAACATTTCTATTACACTAACTGGTATTCACAGTACAGTGGATCGAGCAACCTTTGCATTTACCTGAGGGAAAATGGTGAGTATTGTGGTGTTGGTATTTTGTGCAGCATTTCAGTGGGTCCACAAGTCTCACATTTTGTCTTTGGATTGTTTGGCAGGTGGCTGGTCCAACACCAACTGTGGAAGCTCATATCCATTCTTCTGTGTGAGGAGGAGATCCTGCTGGTGAAACATAGTAATTATAGTGTAATTTCAATTAAATACAATTCTAGATGTTTATGGCATATAGCCTAAAATTATATGTAAGTAAGTTAGACTTGGAAATTGCCAAATCAAAAATTCAATATTTAAATTGCATTACTCTTCCGTTGTTTATCTAAAAATGAACTACTGTAGTTATCCTGGTGAAGTATAATAAAAAAGATGCTGTCCTTCACTTTGCTTGTGTGGATTCTTTTTAAAAACAGTCATCAACTAAAGGCATAATAGCAACAATAATATTAATTATAAACGGATACCCTTTTTGTATAGCACTTTTCATGCACCGACAGCAGTTCAAAATGCTTAATCAGTTTTAAGAACATAAAAGATAAAATGCAGAAGAAGAAAAGCCAAAAATGAACAAAAAAGAACAAAACTAAACAAAACAGCCTCAGAGCAAAAAGATAGAAAAATCCACCTGAAGCAGCAATGAGGGGGCCAGGCAGATAGGCAGGCCCATATCGTTTCATCAGTTATATGGACTTAAGCCCTCATGACCAGTTTTACGTCAGGACACCAAAGTTTGGCTGAGATATAAGGTCATATCCTGTATGGCGGCTTCGCCATCAATTTAAATTGGCTGTAAAAGTCAAATGCACAGAACCTCTTTGGACATGATTAAGTAAGTGGATATTTTTTTATATTTCATATATAGGCCTATATATAAAATATACATAAATAACATATAAAACAATTTTAAATATATATATATATTTTTTTTGGAATGTATTATAGTATTAGTAGGTACTTCCGAAGTTTCTCACTAGTGTAGTAGAGTACTACCATCATAGACTTTGAGAAACGCAAGGTAGCCTTTGGGGTGGTACTTCAGAAGTACCAACAACGGTAGTGGCTAACAAGTTAGCAACTTTGTGTTCGAGAAATGCAACTCTGTACCAAGTAAACTTTCCAGCTTAACAAATCATGTTGCAAAGAATATCCTCCTGTAGTAAACGAAGATTTCTCATACTTAGTTGTCTGTGTATGGAGACGAAGGTGATGTCATTAAATATAAATTTGCATCATATCTTTACTTTATTTCAAAAAAACATATGTCTATGCTTTTTAAAAAAAAAAAAAAAAACATCTTAGGGTTTTGATATCTGCACGGTGCAATCAGGATTGGATTGAAATACTTAAAATCCATCCATATATTTAGAGCAAACATCTTCCAAATTCCTTGTATATGGCAGTATACTATACTATAAACTGATTCTGATTCTGAATGCTTTCAACATTTTTTGGTTAGAAGTAACCACAAAAGAGTTGCTTTAAAGGGGAAATCCGGTCTAAATTTCAACACAAATGGTAAAAATAGTAAAGTTCGAAATGCATTTCAGGTATACCACATACAGTGTTGTGTCAAAGGGATGCATGCTTAAAAAATAGCAATAAAGAATAAAATCAGCAATATATATCATTGTAATAAAATCATATTAAAATGTGTTACACCAAGTTATTGTATCTTGCAATACATACAGTACACACAGGTCTATTCAATAAAGAAAATAAGTCTTTTTTTCAAAGGCACCTTTTTCATGTGTAAATTGTACACAATACTTAAACATTACACCACTACAGTCCAAACTGAAGGTTGTTACATTTTGGAATATTGATTATAGAATCTGGCATAAAACAACTGATTGTTGGGGACTTAATCCATTTCATGAATTACAATGTATACTGAGGCACATTTTTTTTGAAGGACTGTATTGGTGAGATAATGTTTCTGGCATGTCTCTTTAATGACTTTAATTTTAGTGTGGATGCTCTTATAATTTTGACATAATAAAGACAGGAAATATGTGGGTCACTTACTCACTGTGACAGTTTCAGGTATCAAAAAGGTTTGAGAAGGCCTGCAAACCTCGGAGGGGTATATGGGTGTCACTTTGTCACTGAAAATAACTTTAATAAACCAAATGAAAATCGCAACACTGCTTTCTTGACGAAGAATTAACTAAAAATGATATGAGTGAAATGATATATTATCCCCCCAAGTGTGAGGATCATGGTCCACTGTATGTGTTTCCCAGCTCATGTTTCCCCCTGATAAAGATCTCACCTGAATACTGAAATCAGGTCCTTACAGGAACAATCAGGTTTGACTGTTAGTACTTTATCTGTCACATGCCAGGAAAATAGAATTTGTTTCCTGGAGCATAAAGGTCAACATGTGCCACAGACAAGGTAATGTACCCTGCTTTGGGGAACAAAACAATGTATATATGTGTATAGCCTAAGTCTAAATGTGTCTTTTGAAATAAAAGTTAAGACCCTTGCCAGTTTTACCTAATGTACCCCAATCTGTCTGATGCCTTAGTTCATTAGGTCATCAGTGTTTCCTGCCCTCTTTTGTACACACCTCAAAGTGAAATCAAATATTCTAATCAAATAATTGGTCCTCTTTGTTGGAATGCCCATGTATTTCCAGCACTGAACTGAATTGTGGTAAACAAGTAACTAGGCCTCACAAATATCAGTATACACCCTACAGACAAAACAAGACATCAATAATACACAGAAATCGTAGTTGATATACCATTGTAACTTCTAAGTAAATATCACAAACGTGGAAGTGTATGATGTTTTATTGGGTCTCAGCTATGTTGAGATGTGAGTTCTGTGAAACAAGAACTACTAAACTAGCTAAACAGTAACTAAACCGGTTCATGACACATCTGCAGTTATATTTGCCCCTGACTTAAGTGTGATATTACTTATTTCAAATGCTCATAAGATTTATTGTCTTGTAACATTTGTAAATTATTATATCCCTCACTGTTTACTCTCGCAATTTAAATTGAAAAAAAAAAAAAAAACATTACATGCACTGAGAAGTCATGTCTGTATGGGGTGATGGGGTTTTCCTGCCAAAGTGTGGCAGTCATTTACTAAATTTACAACCCTGATCACATTTAGGGTGGAAAACCACAGTAAGTAAGATTAGAAAGTTTATGCTTTTATTACTCTGTTGTAACATTTTTTAGCCTGATAACGCTGAAGCAGGGGCAAATTAAATTTTGGTTGTTTCCTGGTAATTGTGTCTCAGAATGGTATAAAAAACAGACACAGTGCCTTGCTCATCACTGTACTTCACCTCAACAGCTGTGTTTGACTGTCATCTACATGTAAGAAAACTGTTACTTACTGTTGCTTGTACTGACACCTTAAGACCATATAATGATCTCCTCATTTCAAAGGATTTAATTTTTGTTTGTTTTTTATCCTTAGATTCTCCAGAAGACAAGGAACATAACCGACATGAAGGTTTTCATACTGGCCACTGTTCTCTGTATGCTCTTAGCGGTCATCCACTCTGCACCTGGTAAGTAAGTGCTGCAGTAGTTAAATGTTTACCCTTTCAACTCTTTTCCTCAATGAAATAAAAATCAGCTTTAAACACTTAGAATCCTCTGTTTTTGCATTTTGTAAATATATGCAGTTGACCTTAAAATATGCCTGTTTGGATATTCTTTTTTTATTATTATGGTGGCAAAAACTTTTATGTATTTATTTTTATGTCCATCTAAACAGCCGAGGTCCAGGAGACTCAACCTGAAGAAAACACTGCCTTAGGTGTGTGTGTCTTACAGTAAGATATTGGCCAAAGACCATTTAGATCATGACAGTTCACCATTTGGTTTCCATGTAGTTGTTCAGCACTACAAAGAACAAAATTGTTTAAATAGTATGACACATCATTAAATATTTGCAATCATAGGTTAACTTCTCTGTTCATTTTTTTCTCCAGACAAAAATGTTGAGGTGGAGAATATAATAGAGACCGCTTTGCTTAAAGGTATAAAAATGATTAGCTGAATACCCCTATAGTTGTGTAAAAAGTGTTGGCAGTGAACATGCATGATACCATGTTCTGTTTTTTTTTCCAGCTGAGGCTGCAGATGCTGAAGTTGAAGATCCTTTTCTGTCTGGTTAGTGCAGAATATCTAAAACAGATTTTTTTTTTTGAATGTGTTGAACATAAACTGTACTAACAAATGTCGGTCAGTGTTACACAACTAGTTTATAGTTCACATATGATGTTCTTTCTTTCAGTGGAGCCAAGAGAGGATGTAGCTGAAGATGATCAACCTGTTCCAGGTTAGTAACTATGTAGATGTGTTGTGCTAATGAGATCAAGCCCTGTGTATATATTTAAGACAAGGTAGGCAGAGATAGAGAAGCTAGCAAGAAAATACTGTGCAAAACTATGCAATGGGAAAACATCCCACCTCTTTCTTTTTTTCTTCCAACCAAGAATATGCACGACGGAAATCACAAAATAGTAAAGTATGTTGGCCATCCAATGGCATTGGGTCTTAAAGATGTGAAATAATTGGACATAATTTATACAGGGTTGTGTTGTCACTGACATTTTTAAAGATGGTGTAAGTGTGAGAGTGTCTCAGGAGGTAAAGAGGTCAACCAGTAATTGAAGGGTTGCTGGTTCAATCCCTCATCCTCTGACCAGGGTGAAATGTCGTTGAGCAAGACACTGAACCAACATGTTGCCAATATACTAGAGTTAGGAGCCTTTCACCCTCAGTGTATGAGTGAGTGTAAGGCATAAAGCACTTTGGGTACTCTGAGTATAAGGATGTGTTAAGGCATTAAGTGTTAAATATGTGTGTCCACACTGAAGAACTACATTTTAATGGCAACATTCTAGTTGTGATTTAAACATCTAATAGAAATTCACGTCCCGTGAATTCCTATAAATTCTGATTGAACACTGACAGTGTTTTTATAGTTCATAAAATTGCTCTGAAAGTCATCCCAACAATGTTGTTTAGCCTAAAGTTGTCATTGTAGTTGATATGTGAATGGCACTATTCACTAAAGTTAAAATGATTTTTACAAAGTTATAGTTATCTTTATAGATATCATTCTAGATGTGAACGGGCCTTTACAGTATACAAATGCAGCCCGTTTACCAATTCAGTCCTTCAGCTACTGGATTGTTAAGACAAATTTGAAAAGTAGGACAAAAAAAAAAAAAAAAAACCTTGCTTACTCTACTTTTAATTCCTACGTTTTTTCTGGGATATTGAATTTAGCTGTTTTTGTGTTATAGTCCCCATGATGGCATGTCCCTCTGGCTGGTTAGGTCATGGCTCCAGTTGCTATAAGCTAGTGACCTCTAGCTTGAGCTGGAGCAGTGCTGAGGTAAGGCACTCTAACGCTTTATAGTCTTTTGAATTTGTTTGCAGTACCAGTTTTTGGCCACAATTCTACATGTAGCACATTAAATTGTCAAAAAATAATTGTCATAGATATTAAGATGTGCGCTTCACCACTGCATCAGTGCTGGGTGAAAATAACAGTAATCATAGCTGGATAAGTGAGTGTTATTTCACTGGCAGCACCATAGATACACTCTCAGAAAAGAAGGTACAGAATTGTACTTTTAGGGGTACGAAGGCTTGTCACACCGGCAGTACCAGAGCTTCTCCAGAGCTGAAAGCCAAATATTTGCTTTTGGAGGTAGTACTTACTGTACCTTCAGTTCCAGATTTGTATCCCTATTGTCACACTATTTCTGAGAGTGTAGATGTGTATACCTGCATCACGTTCAGATAAAATACAAATCACATCTTTAACTTTAGTTTGACCAAAAAATGTGATTATGAAGCTGTATGAAAATGACTTTTTGTTCGACACAACCAATATACTCTCTCTCTCTCTAGAATTACTGTGTGTCACAGTATGGCCATCTGGCTGGAGCAGAGTCTTCTGAGGAATACAACTTCCTACACACTGTGGCTCAAATTTCAGGCCATTCAAATTATTGGCTTGGAGGCTTCTTCTTCCAGGTCAGTGGATGCATTCTGTTTCTTCCTTACAGTATAGCAATATGCCCATCAGTCTACTGTTATTATAGTACCTAAGCAAAAAATCATAATTTGCATTTATTTATACAGTAAAGCATGAATAGCCACCAAAGGCCTAAGTCACCTTGTATTTTAGGGTTACTGGAGGTGGACTGATGGGACACATTTCCATTACACCAACTGGCATACAGAGAACAGTGGGACAAACTACCCTTGCATTCACCTGAGGCGCAGTGGTGAGTATGGTGTTTTGAGGGGATACATGAATACAACATATAAGTTCTTCCCTACAGAGGGAAAGTGCAGTAACAATGTTGACATAGAAACTGAGAAAAACATCTTTAGATGTATCATACTGCCCAATCAAACACGTTGTAGGTAAAATAGTGGTGATGCTTTTATGTACTTTCTTAATATGAAGTTAGCAAGATATTTAGTCACCAGTCAAATGTATAGTCAATTTCCAGTATAAACTCAATCTGACAAAATATGTAGTTACCACCTTTAGGCTTTGTGGGGCAGTTGGTCTGTGAGTCTCACATTTTGTCTTTGGATTGTTTGGCAGGTGGCTGGTCCAACACCAACTGTGGAAGCTCATATCCATTCTTCTGTGTAAGGAGGAGATCCTGCTAGTGAAACATAGTAACTACAATGTGATTTCATGTAAAAAACCCCAAGTGTTTATGGCCTAAAATGGTCTGTAAGAAAATTAGACGTAGAAAGTCCCAAATCAAAAATGTTATGTTTACATTGCATTACTCTTCTATTGTGTATCTGAAATAAACTACTGTTGTTTTAATCTTGTGGACTAAACTAGATGTACTGCATAGCGGTACATGGTATGACCGCCGCAGTATATTGAAATGTGGGAACTGTTGGTGTGATGAGTGTGTGGTAGACCAGTGTTGTGAGGTGAGAATTTCTGTGGAAATGATTTCCTGGAAGTGGGCATGGATGTGGGTTTTGAATGTGTAGTGTGTAGGACTGATTTGTGAAGGCAAGGAATCGGCAAAATGAGATTTTGTACAATTACAGCGCCCCCTATGGACCAAATTTTATGGCATGTTCTGTGGTGTTAGAGGTCTTTGTGGTGATCGTGCATGATGTATTTTGTGCAGTTCCCACCTTCTCGGTCCAAGATATTGGCAACTCAAAATCCCAATTTTTGCATTTACCCTTATCACTAGGTGGCGCTATGCTTCAAGTGAGAGTTTATGGGCTGGGTCAATATGCCTCTGTAACACCTACATACTAACACAAAATCGTTGTTTTGGGCAAAATTGTTGATGAGTTATTTAACAAAAACTGTTTTTCAACACCTAGCTTTGGCGATAAACATCGCCCCATATGACGAAATGTCACAAAATTTAGTACACATAAAAACAAAGATGTTTAGATATGGCATGTCAACTTTGACCAAATTTGAGCAATTAAAAGCCAAGATACGGCCATTTGAAGAATTTTAAGCTACGTGTTAAATGTTCATTGACGTGTAACTTCGGAACGGTTTATCTCAAGATAAATCCTTTGATCCTTTTTGTCAGCATTGTCTGTAGATGACATATACCAAATTTGGTGAGATTCACATGAACGGCCTATGACGAGTTCGTTCAGATTCGTTTTTGCAATATTAAAATTTCACGGAAATTGTTCTCGTTGGAAGTGGGCGTCGACTAGTGTTTTCAATGCATGAGGGTCAACAGATTTCATGATAAAAAAAAAATTGTTGTAAACGTACGCATTCTCTAGATAATAGGCAAAATGACATTTTCTACAATTACAGCGCCCCCTATGGACCAAATTTTATGGCATGTTCTGTGGTGTTAGAGGTCTTTGTGGTGATCATGCATGACGTATTTTGCGCAGTTCCCACCTTCTCGGTCCAAGATATTAGCAACTCAAAATCCCAATTTTTGCATTTACTCTTATCACTAGGTGGCGCTATGCTTCAAGTGAGAGTTTATGGGCTGGGTCAATACATCTCTGTAACACCGACATACTAACACAAAATCGTTGTCTTGGGCAAAATTGTTGACAAGTTTTTTAACAAAAAATGTTTTTTGACACCTAGCTTCGCCAATAAACATCGCCCCCTATGACGAAATGTCACAAAATTTAGTAGACATAAAAAGAAAGCTGTTTAGAGATGGCATGTCAACTTTGACCAAATTTGAGCAATTAAAAGCCAAGATACGGCCATTTAAACATTTTTAAGCTACGTGTTAAATGTTCATTGACGTGTGACTTCGGAACGGTTTATCTCAAGGTAAATCCTTTGATAACTTTTTGTCAGCATTGTCTGTAGATGACATATACCAAATTTGGTGAGATTCACATGAACGGCCTTTGAAGAGTTCATTCAGATTCATTTCCGCAACATTAAAATTTCACGGAAATTGTGTTCGTTGGAAGTGGGCGTCGACCAGTGTTTTCAATGCGTGAGGGTCAACAGATTTCACGATTTAAAAAAAATTGTTGTAAACGTAAGCATTGTCTAGATAATATGCAAAATGACTTTTTCTACAATTACAGCGCCCCCTATGGACCAAATTTTATGGCATGTTCTGTGGTGTTAGAGGTCTTTGTGGTGATCGTGCATGACGTATTTTGCGCAGTTCCCACCTTCTCGGTCCAAGATATTGGCAACTCCAAATCCCAATTTTTGCATTTACCCATATCACTAGGTGGCGCTATGCTTCAAGTGAGAGTTTATGGGCTCGGTCGATATGTCTCTGTAACACCGACATATCACAAAAATTTCATGTTGTTGGGTGAAACGTTCATTGAGTTATTCAGCAAAAACTTTTGCCGGTCTCCCCCTCTTTAACGGACACTGGCACAGCGGGGGGTGGCCCTGGGGGACCAAAAGGCGTTATTCGCTCACAAACTTCTTGGGCTACATGCCTACAAACATTCATGTCTCCCCGAGTTTCAGTGTCCCGGGAATCGTTGACGAAAAATCGGTGAAAAAAAAAAAAAAAGGGAAAAATTTTGCAGCAACTCCAATATGACCGCTTTCGCTACCTTCGCTAGCGGCGGTCATAATAAACTAGATGTACCGCATAGCGGTACATGGTATGACCGCCGCAGTATATTGAAATGTGGGAACTGTTGGTGTGATGAGTGTGTGGTAGAGCAGTGTTGTGAGGTGAGAATTTCTGTGGAAATGATGTCCTGGAAGTGGGCATGGATGTGGGTTTTGAATGTGTAGTGTGTAGGACTGATTTGTGAAGGCAAGGAGTCGGCAAAATGAGATTTTGTACAATTACAGCGCCCCCTATGGACTAAATTTTATGGCATGTTCTGTGGTGTTAGAGGTCTTTGTGGTGATCGTGCATGATGTATTTTGTGCAGTTCCCACCTTCTCTGTCCAAGATATTGGCAACTCAAAATCACAATTTTTCCATTTACCCTTATCACTAGGTGGCGCTATGCTTCAAGTGAGAGTTTATGGGCTGGGTCAATATGCCTCTGTAACACCTACATACTAACACAAAATCGTTGTCTTGGGCAAAATTGTTGACGAGTTATTTAACAAAAACTGTTTTTCAACACCTAGCTTCGGCGATAAACATCGCCCCGTATGACGAAATGTCACAAAATTTACTACACATGAAAAGAAAGATGTTTAGATATGGCATGTCAACTTTGACCAAATTTGAGCAATTAAAAGCCAAGATACGGCCATTTAAAGAATTTTAAGCTACGTGTTAAATGTTCATTGACGTGTAACTTCGAAACGGTTTATCTCAAGATAAATCCTTTGATAACTTTTTGTCAGCATTGTCTGTAGATGACATATACCAAATTTGGTGAGATTCACATGAACGGCCTATGACGAGTTTGTTCAGATTCATTTTTGCAATATTAAAATTTCCCGGAAATTGTTGTCGTTGGAAGTGGGCGTCGACCAGTGTTTTCAATGCGTGAAGGTCAATAGATTTCATGATAAAAAAAAAATTGTTGTAAACGTAAGCATTCTCTAGATAATAGGCAAAATGACATTTTCTACAATTACAGCGCCCCCTATGGACCAAATTTTATGGCATGTTCTGTGGTGTTAGAGGTCTTTGTGTTGATCGTGCATGACATATTTTGCGCAGTTCCCACCTTCTCGGTCAAAGATATTGGCAACTCAAAATCCTAATTTTTACATTTACCCATATCACTAGGTGGCGCTATGCTTCAAGTGAGAGTTTATGGGCTGGGTCGATACATCTCTGTAACACCGATATACTAACACAAAATCGTTGTCTTGGGCAAAATTGTTGACGAGTTATTTAACAAAAACTGTTTTTTGACACCTAGCTTCGCCAATAAACATCGCCCCCTATGATGAAATGTCACAAAATTTAGTACACATGAAAAGAAAGCTGTTTAGAGATGGCATGTCAACTTTGACCAAATTTGAGAAATTAAAAGCCAAGATACGGCCATTTGAAGATTTTTAAGCTACGTGTTAAATGTTCATTGACGTGTAACTTCGGAACGGTTTATCGCAAGATAAATCCTTTGATAACTTTTTGTCAGCATTGTCTGTAGATGACATATACCAAATTTGGTGAGATTCACATGAACGGCCTATGACGAGTTCGTTCAGATTCGTTTTCGCAATATTAAAATTTCACAGAATTTTTTTTCGTTGGAAGTGGGCGTCGACCAGTGTTTTCAATGCGTGACGGTCAATAGATTTCACGATAAAAAAAAAATTGTTGTAAACGTAAGCATTGTCTAGATAATAGGCAAAATGACATTTTCTACAATTACAGCGCCCCCTATGGACCAAATTTTATGGCATGTTCTGTGGTGTTAGAGGTCTTTGTGGTGATCGTGCATAACGTATTTTGCGCAGTTCCCACCTTCTCGGTCCAAGATATTGGCAACTCAAAATCCCAATTTTTGCATTTACCCTTATCACTAGGTGGCGCTATGCTTCAAGTGAGAGTTTATGGGCTGGGTCGATACGTCTCTGTAACACCGACATATCACAAAAATGTCATGTTGTTGGGTGAAACGTTCATTGAGTTATTCAGCAAAAACTTTTGCCGGTCTCCCCCTCTTTAACGGACACTGGCACAGCGGGGGGGTTGCCCTGGGGGACCAAAAGGCGTTATTCGCTCACAAACTTCTTCGGCTACATGCCTACAAACATTCATGTCTCCCCGAGTTTCAGTGTCCCGGGAATCGTTGACGAAAAATCGGTGAAAAAAAAAAAAAAAGGGAAAAATTTTGCAGCAACTCCAATATGACCGCTTTCGCTAGCTTCACTAGCGGCGGTCATAATAAACTAGATGTACCGCATAGCGGTACATGGTATGACCGCCGCAGTATATTGAAATGTGGGAACTGTTGGTGTGATGAGTGTGTGGTAGAGCAGTGTTGTGAGGTGAGAATTTCTGTGGAAATGATGTCCTGGAAGTGGGCATGGATGTGGGTTTTGAATGTGTAGTGTGTAGGACTGATTTGTGAAGGCAAGGAGTCGGCAAAATGAGATTTTGTACAATTACAGCGCCCCCTATGGACTAAATTTTATGGCATGTTCTGTGGTGTTAGAGGTCTTTGTGGTGATCGTGCATGATGTATTTTGTGCAGTTCCCACCTTCTCTGTCCAAGATATTGGCAACTCAAAATCCCAATTTTTGCATTTACCCTTATCACTAGGTGGCGCTATGCTTCAAGTGAGAGTTTATGGGCTGGGTCAATATGCCTCTGTAACACCTACATACTAACACAAAATCGTTGTCTTGGGCAAAATTGTTGACGAGTTATTTAACAAAAACTGTTTTTCAACACCTCGCTTCGGCGATAAACATCGCCCCGTATGATGAAATGTCACAAAATTTAGTACACATGAAAAGAAAGATGTTTAGATATGGCATGTCAACTTTGACCAAATTTGAGCAATTAAAAGCCAAGATACGGCCATTTGAAGATTTTTAAGCTACGTGTTAAATGTTCATTGACGTGTAACTTCGGAACGGTTTATCTCAAGATAAATCCTTTGATAACTTTTTGTCAACATTGTCTGTAGATGACATATACCAAATTTTGTGAGATTCACATGAACGGCCTATGACGAGTTCGTTCAGATTCGTTTTCGCAATATTAAAATTTCACGGAAATTGTTTTCGTTGGAAGTGGGCGTCGACCAGTGTTTTCAATGCGTGAAGGTCAACAGATTTCACGATAAAAAAAAAAATGTTCTAAACGTAAGCATTGTCTAGATAATAGGCAAAATGACATTTTCTACAATTACAGCGCCCCCTATGGACCAAATTTTATGGCATGTTCTGTGGTTTTAGAGGTCTTTGTGGTGATCGTGCATGATGTATTTTGCGCAGTTCCCACCTTCTCGGTCCAAGATATTGGCAACTCAAAATCCCAATTTTTGCATTTACCCATATCACTAGGTGGTGCTATGCTTCAAGTGAGAGTTTATGGGCTGGGTCGATACGTCTCTGTAACACCGACATACTAAAACAAAATCGTTGTCTTGGGCAAAATTGTTGACGAGTTATTTAACAAAAACTGTTTTTTGACACCTAGCTTTGCCAATAAACATCGCCCCCTATGACGAAATGTCACAAAATTTTGTACACATGAAAAGAAAGCTGTTTAGAGATGGCATGTTAACGTTGACCAAATTTGAGCAATTATTAGCCAAGATACAGCCATTTGAAGATTTTTAAGCTACGTGTTAAATGTTCATTGACGTGTAACTTCGGAACGGTTTATCTCAAGATAAATCCTTTGATAACTTTTTGTCAGCATTGTCTATAGATGACATATACCAAATTTGGTGAGATTCACATGAACGGCCTATGACGAGTTCGTTCAGATTCGTTTTCGCAATATTAAAATTTCACGGAAATTGTGTTCGTTGGAAGTGGGCGTCGACCAGTGTTTTCAATGCGTGAAGGTCAACAGATTTCACGATAAAAAAAAAAATGTTGTAAACGTAAGCATTGTCTAGATAATAGGCAAAATGACATTTTCTACAATTACAGCGCCCCCTATGGACCAAATTTTATGGCATGTTCTGTGGTGTTAGAGGTCTTTGTGGTGATCGTGCATGATGTATTTTGCGCAGTTCCCACCTTCTCGGTCCAAGATATTGGCAACTCAAAATCCCAATTTTTGCATTTACCCATATCACTAGGTGGTGCTATGCTTCAAGTGAGAGTTTATGGGCTGGGTCGATACGTCTCTGTAACACCGACATACTAAAACAAAATCGTTGTCTTGGGCAAAATTGTTGACGAGTTATTTAACAAAAACTGTTTTTTGACACCTAGCTTTGCCAATAAACATCGCCCCCTATGACGAAATGTCACAAAATTTTGTACACATGAAAAGAAAGCTGTTTAGAGATGGCATGTTAACGTTGACCAAATTTGAGCAATTATTAGCCAAGATACAGCCATTTGAAGATTTTTAAGCTACGTGTTAAATGTTCATTGACGTGTAACTTCGGAACGGTTTATCTCAAGATAAATCCTTTGATAACTTTTTGTCAGCATTGTCTATAGATGACATATACCACATTTGGTGAGATTCACATGAACGGCCTATGACGAGTTCGTTCAGATTCGTTTTCGCAATATTAAAATTTCACGGAAATTGTGTTCGTTGGAAGTGGGCGTTGACCAGTGTTTTCAATGCGTGAGGGTCAATAGATTTCACGATAAAAAAAAGTTGTTGTAAACGTAAGCATTGTCTAGATAATAGGCAAAATGACTTTTTCTACAATTACAGCGCCCCCTATGGACCAAATTTTATGGTATGTTCTGTGGTGTTAGAGGTCTTTGTGGTGATCGTGCATGACATATTTTGCGCAGTTCCCACCTTCTCGGTCCAAGATATTGGCAACTCCAAATCCCAATTTTTGCATTTACCCATATCACTAGGTGGCGCTATGCTTCAAGTGAGAGTTTATTGGTTTGGTCGATACGTCTCTGTAACACCGACATATCACAAAAATGTCATGTTGTTGGGTGAAACGTTCATTGAGTTATTCAGCAAAAACTTTTGCCGGTCTCCCCCTCTTTAACAGACACTGGCACAGCGGGGGGGTGGCCCTGGGGGACCAAAAGGTGTTATTCGCTCACAAACTTCTTGGGCTACATGCCTACAAACATTCATGTCTCCCCGAGTTTCAGTGTCCCGGGAATCGTTGACGAAAAATCGGTGGAAAAAAAAAATTAAAAAAAAAGGGGAAAATTTTGCAGCAACTCCAATATGACCGCTTTCTAATAACTCGCATAATAACTAATAAAATGATGTTGTCTTTTACTTTGCTTGTGTGGATTCTTTTCCGAAACAGTCATTAAATGAAGACATAATAGTAACAAAAATATCAATTGTAATAGGCTACCCATGTTGTATAGCACTACTGCTGGTCAGTGGGTAGTGGGTGGCTTAATAAAATGAGAAAGAATGTTTTACAGGGCTTTCACAGCCATTTTTAAGTATAAGTATAAGTAGCCCTTTATTGATGAGGATGGCAGAGGCTCAGGAGATAAAGGGGTCAACCAGTAATTTGAGGGTTGCTGGTTCAATCCCTCATCCTCGTAACCAGGTTGAAGTGTCCTTTATCAAGACACTGAGCACCACTTGCCCCCAATGTATTATTGGGAGCCTTTTACTATTAGTCTGTCAGCAAATGTGATGCATTAAGTTGTAAAGCCCTTTGGGTGCTCTGAGTATAAGAAAATCTTACAATATGTAAATGCAGCCAATTTATATTTCAGTTAGTCTATTCGATTGTTAGACACGTTTAAAAAGTAGAACAAAAAAAATTCCTACTTCAAAGAAAAAAAACTGCCTACTTCACTTTTTTATTTCTTGGGGATTACCGATTTTATCTGTGTCCATGTTATAGACCCCCTGATCGTGTGCCCCTCTGGTTGGATCAAATATGGCTCTCGTTGCTTTAAGCTGGTGACCTCTAGCATGAGCTGGGTCGGTGCTGAGGTAAGGCACAGTAAACAGACTGAAGTCTGCTCTGTACAGTATTTTGAATTTGTTTGCGGTACCAGTTTTGGCCACAATCCATACGTAGAGCACCTTTCAGGAAAAAAATGACAATAGATATTAAGATATGGGATCAGTACTGGGTTAAGACACAATAACCATAAAAATTGGTGTTATTCCACTGGCAGCACTATAAATGAATGCATATACCAGCACCAGCAAATTTAAATAAAAACCTAGCAGTTTACTTTAGTGTGACTAAAATCTATATTACAAGGCTTTATGAACTTGAAATTCTCTACCTCTCTCTCTCTCTCTGTCTCCAGAATTACTGTATGTCACAGCAGGGCCATCTGGCCTCTGTGCAGTCTTTGGAAGAATATGACTTCCTACAGACTGTGGTTCAAATTTCAGGCCGTTCAGTGGCTTGGCTGGGAGGATTCTACTTCCAGGTCGGAGAACAGTGGAATCTTTTTTGTTTACCTTACTGTACTGTGAGCAATACAGCCGTCAGTCTAATGTTACAACAGCACCTACTGTAAGCAAAATCTCAGACATGTCCCCATGCATTTTAGGGTTACTGGATGTGGATTGACAGGGAACATTTCTATTACACTAACTGGTATTCACAGTACAGTGGATCGAGCAACCTTTGCATTTACCTGAGGGAAAATGGTGAGTATTGTGGTGTTGGTATTTTGTGCAGCATTTCAGTGGGTCCACAAGTCTCACATTTTGTCTTTGGATTGTTTGGCAGGTGGCTGGTCCAACACAAACTGTGGAAGCTCATATCCATTCTTCTGTGTGAGGAGGAGATCCTGCTGGTGAAACATAGTAATTATAGTGTAATTTCAATTAAATACAATTCTAGATGTTTATGGCATATAGCCTAAAATTATATGTAAGTAAGTTAGACTTGGAAATTGCCAAATCAAAAATTTAATATTTAAATTGCATTACTCTTCCGTTGTTTATCTAAAAATGAACTACTGTAGTTATCCTGGTGAAGTATAATAAAAAAGATGCTGTCCTTCACTTTGCTTGTGTGGATTCTTTTTAAAAACAGTCATCAACTAAAGGCATAATAGCAACAATAATATTAATTATAAACAGCTACCCTTTTTGCACTTTTCAAGCACAGACAGCAGTTCAAAATGCTTAATCAGTTTTAAGAACATAAAAGATAAAATGCAGAAGAAGAAAAGCCAAAAATGAACAAAAAAGAACAAAACTAAACAAAACAGCCTCAGAGCAAAAAGATAGAAAAATCCACCTGAAGCAGCAATGAGGGGGCCAGGCAGATAGGCAGGCCCATATCGTTTCATCAGTTATATGGACTTAAGCCCTCATGACAAGTTTTACGTCAGGACACCAAAGTTTGGCTGAGATATAAGGTCATATCCTGTATGGCGGCTTCGCCATCAATTTCAATTGGCTGTGAAAGTCAAATGATTAAGTAAGTGGATATTTTTTTTATATTTCATATATAGGCCTATATATAAAATATACATAAATAACATATAAAACAATTTTAAATATATATATATATATTTTTTTTTGAATGTATTATAGTATTAGTAGGTACTTCCGAAGTTTCTCACTAGTGTAGTAGAGTACTACCATCATAGACTTTGAGAAACGCAAGGTAGCCTTTGGGGTGGTACTTCGGAAGTACCAACAACGGTAGTGGCTAACAAGTTAGCAACTTTGTGTTCGAGAAATGCAACTCTGTACCAAGTAAACTTTCCAGCTTAACAAATCATGTTGCAAAGAATATCCTCCTGTAGTAAACGAAGATTTCTCATACTTAGTTGTCTGTGTATGGAGACGAAGGTGATGTCATTAAATATAAATTTGCATCATATCTTTACTTAATTAAAAAAAAAACATGTCTATTCTTTATGAATAAAATAAAAAAAAACATCTTAGGGTTTTGATATCTGCACGGTGCAATCAGGATTGCATTGAAATACTTAAAATCCATCCATATATTTATATTTATCTATTGAATGTATACTACTACGTGTCTATGTGTTGAATGTACAGAGAGCAAACATCTTCCAAATTCCTTGTATATGGCAGTATACTATACTATAAACTGATTCTGATTCTGAATGCTTTCAACATTTTTTGGTTAGAAGTAACCACAAAAGAGTTGCTTTAAAGGGGAAATCTGGTCTAAATTTCAACACAAATGGTAAAAATAGTAAAGTTCGAAATGCATTTCAGGCATACCACATACAGTGTTGTGTCAAAGGGATGCATGCTTAAAAAATAGCAATAAAGAATAAAATCAGCAATATATATCATTGTAATAAAATCATATTAAAATGTGTTACACCAAGTTATTGTATCTTGCAATACATACAGTACACACAGGTCTATTCAATAAAGAAAATAAGTCTTTTTTTCAAAGGCACCTTTTTCATGTGTAAATTGTACACAATACTTAAACATTACACCACTACAGTCCAAACTGAAGGTTGTTACATTTTGGAATATTGATTATAGAATCTGGCATAAAACAACTGATTGTTGGGGACTTAATCCATTTCATGAATTACAATGTATACTGAGGCACATTTTTTTTGAAGGACTGTATTGGTGAGATAATGTTTCTGGCATGTCTCTTTAATGACTTTAATTTTAGTGTGGATGCTCTTATAATTTTGACATAATAAAGACAGGAAATATGTGGGTCACTTACTCACTGTGACAGTTTCAGGTATCAAAAAGGTTTGAGAAGGCCTGCAAACCTCGGAGGGGTATATGGGTGCCACTTTGTCACTGAAAATAACTTTAATAAACCAAATGAAAATCGCAACACTGCTTTCTTGACGAAGAATTAACTAAAAATGATATGAGTGAAATGATATATTATCCCCCCAAGTGTGAGGATCATGGTCCACTGTATGTGTTTCCCAGCTCATGTTTCCCCCTGATAAAGATCTCACCTGAATACTGAAATCAGGTCCTTACAGGAACAATCAGGTTTGACTGTTAGTACTTTATCTGTCACATGCCAGGAAAATAGAATTTGTTTCCTGGAGCATAAAGGTCAACATGTGCCACAGACAAGGTAATGTACCCTGCTTTGGGGAACAAAACAATGTATATATGTGTATAGCCTAAGTCTAAATGTGTCTTTTGAAATAAAAGTTAAGACCCTTGCCAGTTTTACCTAATGTACCCCAATCTGTCTGATGCCTTAGTTCATTAGGTCATCAGTGTTTCCTGCCCTCTTTTGTACACGCCTCAAAGTGAAATCAAATATTCTAATCAAATAATTGGTCCTCTTTGTTGGAATGCCCATGTATTTCCAGCACTGAACTGAATTGTGGTAAACAAGTAACTAGGCCTCACAAATATCAGTATACACCCTATAGACAAAACAAGACATCAATAATACACAGAAATCGTAGTTGATATACCATTGTAACTTCTAAGTAAATATCACAAACGTGGAAGTGTATGATGTTTTATTGGGTCTCAGCTATGTTGAGATGTGAGTTCTGTGAAACAAGAACTACTAAACTAGCTAAACAGTAACTAAAGCGGTTCATGACACATCTGCAGTTATATTTGCCCCTGACTTAAGTGTGATATTACTTATTTCAAATGCTCATAAGATTTATTGTCTTGTAACATTTGTAAATTATTATATCCCTCACTGCTTACTCTCGCAATTTTAATTGAAAAAAAAAAAAAAAAAAAACATTACATGCACTGAGAAGTCATGTCTGTATGGGGTGATGGGGTTTTCCTGCCAAAGTGTGGCAGTCATTTACTAAATTTACAACCCTGATCACATTTAGGGTGGAAAACCACAGTAAGTAAGATTAGAAAGTTTATGCTTTTATTACTCTGTTGTAACATTTTTTAGCCTGATAACGCTGAAGCAGGGGCAAATTAAATTTTGGTTGTTTCCTGGTAATTGTGTCTCAGAATGGTATAAAAAGCAGACACAGTGCCTTGCTCATCACTGTACTTCACCTCAACAGCTGTGTTTGACTGTCATCTACATGTAAGAAAACTGTTACTTACTGTTGCTTGTACTGACAACTGAGACCATATAATGATCTCCTCATTTCAAAGGATTTATTTTTTGTTTGTTTTTTATCCTTAGATTCTCCAGAAGACAAGGAACATAACCGACATGAAGGTTTTCATACTGGCCACTGTTCTCTGTATGCTCTTAGCGGTCATCCACTCTGCACCTGGTAAGTAAGTGCTGCAGTAGTTAAATGTTTACCCTTTCAACTCTTTTCCTCAATGAAATAAAAATCAGCTTTAAACACTTAGAATCCTCTGTTTTTGCATTTTGTAAATATATGCAGTTGACCTTAAAATATGCCTGTTTGGATATTCTTTTTTTATTATTATGGTGGCAAAAACATTTATGTATTTATTTTTATGTCCATCTAAACAGCAGAGGTCCAGGAGACTCAACCTGAAGAAAACACTGCCTTAGGTGTGTGTGTCTTACAGTAAGATATTGGCCAAAGACCATTTAGATCATGACAGTTCACCATTTGGTTTCCATGTAGTTGTTCAGCACTACAAAGAACAAAATTGTTTAAATAGTATGACACATCATTAAATATTTGCAATCATAGGTTAACTTCTCTGTTCATTTTTTTCTCCAGATAAAAATGTTGAGGTGGAGAATATAATAGAGACCACTTTGCTTAAAGGTATAAAAATGATTAGCTGAATACCCCTATAGTTGTGTAAAAAGTGTTGGCAGTGAACATGCATGATACCATGTTCTGTTTTTTTTTTTTCCAGCTGAGGCTGCAGATGCTGAAGTTGAAGATCCTTTTCTGTCTGGTTAGTGCAGAATTTCTAAAACAGGTTTTTTTTTTTTGAATGTGTTGAACATAAACTGTACTAACAAATGTCGGTCAGTGTTACACAACTAGTTTATAGTTCACATATGATGTTCTTTCTTTCAGTGGAGCCAAGAGAGGATGTAGCTGAAGATGATCAACCTGTTCCAGGTTAGTAACTATGTAGATGTGTTGTGCTAATGAGATCAAGCCCTGTGTATATATTTAAGACAAGGTAGGCAGAGATAGAGAAGCTAGCAAGAAAATACTGTGCAAAACTATGCAATGGGAAAACATCCCACCTCTTTCTTTTTTTCTTCCAACCAAGAATATGCACGACGGAAATCACAAAATAGTAAAGTATGTTGGCCAGTGGGTAGGCCATCCAATGGCATTGGGTCTTAAAGATGTGAAATAATTGGACATAATTTATACAGGGTTGTGTTGTGACTGACATTTTTAAAGATGGTGTACATGTAAGTGTGAGAGTGTCTCAGGAGATAAAGAGGTCAACCAATAATTGAAGGGTTGCTGGTTCAATCCCTCATCCTCTGACCAGGGTGAAATGTCATTGAGCAAGACACTGAACCAACATGTTGCCAATATACTAGAGTTAGGAGCCTTTCACCCTCAGTGTATGAGTGAGTGTAAGGCATAAAGCACTTTGGGTACTCTGAGTATAAGGATGTGTTAAGGCATTAAGTGTTAAATATGTGTGTCCACACTGAAGAACTACATTTTAATGGCAACATTCTAGTTGTGATTTAAACATCTAATAGAAATTCACGTCCTGTGAATTCTTATAAATTCTGATTGAACACTGACAGTGTTTTTATAGTTCATAAAATTGCTCTGAAAGTCATCCCAACAATGTTGTTTAGCCTAAAGTTGTCATTGTAGTTGATATGTGAATGGCACTATTCACTAAAGTTAAAATGATTTTTACAAAGTTATAGTTATCTTTATAGATATCATTCTAGATGTGAACGGGCCTTTACAGTATACAAATGCAGCCCGTTTACCAATTCAGTCCTTTAGCTACTGGATTGTTAAGACAAATTTGAAAAGTAGGACAAAAAAATAAAAAAAAACCTTGCTTACTCTACTTTTAATTCCTACATTTTTTTCTGGGATATTGAATTTAGCTGTTTTTGTGTTATAGTCCCCATGATGGCATGTCCCTCTGGCTGGTTAGGTCATGGCTCCAGTTGCTATAAGCTAGTGACCTCTAGCTTGAGCTGGAGCAGTGCTGAGGTAAGGCACTCTAACGCTTTACAGTCTTTTGAATTTGTTTGCAGTACCAGTTTTTGGCCACAATTCTACATGTAGCACATTAAATTGGCAAAAAATAATTGTCATAGATATTAAGATGTGCGCTTCACCACTGCATCAGTGCTGGGTGAAAATAACAGTAATCATAGCTGGATAAGTGACTGTTATTTCACTGGCAGCACCATAGATACACTCTCAGAAAAGAAGGTACAGAATTGTACTTTTAGGGGTAGGAAGGCTTGTCACACCGGCAGTACCAGAGCTTCTCCAGAGCTGAAAGCCAAATATTTGCCTTTGGAGGTAGTACTTACTGTACCTTCAGATACAGATTTGTATCCCTATTGTCCCACTATTTCTGAGAGTGTAGATGTGTATACCTGCATCACGTTCAGATAAAATACAAATCACATCTTTAACTTTAGTTTGACCAAAAAATGTGATTATGAAGCTGTATGAAAATGACTTTTTGTTCAACACAACCAATATACTCTCTCTGTCTAGAATTACTGTGTGTCACAGTATGGCCATCTGGCTGGAGCAGAGTCTTTTGAGGAATACAACTTCCTACACACTGTGGCTCAAATTTCAGGCCATTCATATTATTGGCTTGGAGGCTTCTTCTTCCAGGTCAGTGGATGCATCCTGTTTCTTCCTTACAGTATAGCAATATGCCCGTCTGTCAGAACCAGAACAGAATGGCACAGACCCAAGAGCGTCACGTTCACAAAAACAAAAGTTTATTTAAGGGTTGGGGGGAAAGGGAGATAATCCAGAGGCCACTGCCCAGCGGGCTGTGGTGCGTGGAACTGATAACGATCAGAGTCCTCAGGGAAAACAGCAAGCAGCAGGTCAGTTCGCCGGGGCAGGGGAGTAGAGCGTCGTCGTGGGCACGCGGATCGATGAGCCGGGGCAGTAGAGCAGAGCAGAGTCGTGGACGGGCAGGAGTCGTTACCGGGGCAGTAGAGCAGAGCAGAGTCGTGGACGGGCAGGGGTCGTTACCGGGGCAGTAGAGCAGAGCAGAGTCGTGAGCAAGCAGAGGTCGGTACCGGAGGACTGAAGAGCCAGGGAGAGCCAGGGACGGTCCGAAGTCGTAGCCAGGAGCGGGAGAGCCAGGCAGAGTCAGGGACAGGCAGGAGTCGGCAACCGAAGACTGGAGATAAACAGGCAGGGGAAAACAGGAACAAACAGGGGACAGACAGACACCGGGAGAACTGCTACGCAGACAATGAAGAGCCAGGAGTCAAAAAGCTTGCCGAGGAATACACCGTGGGTTCGCAGACGGACTGACAGTGAGGGAGTGAAAAAGGAGAGACTAAATAGCGAGAGAGAGAAACCAGGAAACGAGAGACAGCTGGAGATGGGCGTGGCGGAGCAGGTGCAGGTAATCAGAGCGGAGACAGCGAATGAAGCAGTAAGTGACTGGGATTGAAACTAATTACTAGACAATGAAAGTGCAGCAGAAAATACAACCCAACCGGGGAAAACACAAAAAACCACCACCCAACAGAGTAAAACCGTGACACCGTCAGTCTAATGTTATTATAGTACCTAAGCAAAAAATCATAATTTGCATTGATTTATATAGTAAAGCATGAACAGCCACCAAAGGCCTAAGTCACCTTGTATTTTAGGGTTACTGGAGGTGGACTGATGGGACACATTTCCATTACACCAACTGGCATACAGTGAACAGTGGGACGAGCTACCCTTGCATTCACCTGAGGCGCAGTGGTGAGTATGGTGCTTTGAGGGGATACATGAATACAACATATAAGTTCTTCCCTACAGAGGGAAAATGCAGTAACGACGTTGACATAGAAACTGAGAAAAACATCTTTAGATGTATAATACTGCCCAATCAAACACGTTGTAGGTAAAATAGTGGTGATGCTTTTATGTACTTTCTTAATATGAAGTAAGCAAGATATTTAGTCACCAGTCAAATGTATAGTCAATTTCCAGTATAAACTCAATCTGACAAAATATGTAGTTACCACTTTTAGGCTTTGTGGGGCAGTTGGTCTGTGAGTCTCACATTTTGTCTTTGGATTGTTTGGCAGGTGGCTGGTCCAACACCAACTGTGGAAACTCATATCCATTCTTCTGTGTAAGGAGGAGATCCTGCTAGTGAAACATAGTAACTACAATGTGATTTCATTTAAAAAAACCCAAGTGTTTATGGCCTAAAATGGTCTGTAAGAAAATTAGACGTAGAAAGTCCCAAATCAAAAATGTTATGTTTACATTGCATTACTGTTCTATTGTGTATCTGAAATAAACTACTGTTGTTTTAATCTTGTGGACTAAATAACTAATAAAATGATGTTGTCTTTTACTTTGCTTGTGTGGATTCTTTTCCGAAACAGTCATTAAATGAAGACATAATAGTAACAAAAATATCAATTGTAATAGGCTACGTATAGCACTACTGCTGGTCAGTGGGTAGTGGGTGGCTTAATAAAATGAGAAAGAATGTTTTACAGGGCTTTCACAGCCATTTTTCCATTTTTAAGTATAAGTATAAGTAGCCCTTTATTGATGAGGATGGCAGAGGCTCAGGAGCTAAAGGGGTCAACCAGTAATTTGAGGGTTGCTGGTTCAATCCCTCATCCTCGTAACCAGGTTGAAGTGTCCTTTATCAAGACACTGAGCACCACTTGCCCCCAATGTATTATTGGGAGCCTTTTACTATTAGTCTGTGAGCAAATGTGATGCATTAAGTTGTAAAGCCCTTTGGGTGCTCTGAGTATAAGAAAATCTTACAATATGTAAATGCAGCCAATTTATATTTCAGTTAGTCTATTCGATTGTTAGACACATTTAAAAAGTAGAACAAAAAAAATTCCTACTTCAAAGAAAAAAACTGCCTACTTCACTTTTTTAAAGCCCACATTTTTTTTTTTTTTTTTTTTGGGGGGGATTACCGATTTTATCTGTGTCCATGTTATAGACCCCCTGATCGTGTGCCCCTCTGGTTGGATCAAATATGGCTCTCGTTGCTTTAAGCTGGTGACCTCTAGCATGAGCTGGGTCGGTGCTGAGGTAAGGCACAGTAAACAGACTGAAGTCTGCTCTGTACAGTATTTTGAATTTGTTTGCGGTACCAGTTTTGGCCACAATCCTACGTAGAGCACCTTTCAGAAAAAAATGACAATAGATATTAAGATATGGGATCAGTACTGAGTTAAGACACAATAACCATAAAAAATTGGTGTTATTCCACTGGCAGCACTATAAATGAATGCGTATACCAGCACCAGCAAATTTAAATAAAAACCTAGCAGTTTACTTTAGTGTGACTAAAAATCTATATTACAAAGCTTTATGAACTTGAAATTCTCTACCTCTCTCTCTCTGTCTCCAGAATTACTGTATGTCACAGCAGGGCCATCTGGCCTCTGTGCAGTCTTTGGAAGAATATGACTTCCTACAGACTGTGGTTCAAATTTCAGGCCGTTCAGTGGCTTGGCTGGGAGGATTCTACTTCCAGGTCGGTGGACAGTGGAATCTTTTTTGTTTACCTTACTGTACTGTGAGCAATACAGCCGTCAGTCTAATGTTACAACAGCACCTACTGTAAGCAAAAACTCAGACATGTCCCCATGTATTTTAGGGTTACTGGATGTGGATTGACAGGGAACATATCTATTACACTAACTGGTATTCACAGTACAGTGGATCGAGCAACCTTTGCATTTACCTGAGGGAAAATGGTGAGTATTGTGGTGTTGGTATTTTGTGCAGCATTTCAGTGGGTCCACAAGTCTCACATTTTGTCTTTGGATTGTTTGGCAGGTTGCTGGTCCAACACCAACTGTGGAAGCTCATATCCATTCTTCTGTGTGAGGAGGAGATCCTGCTGGTGAAACATAGTAATTATAGTGTAATTTCAATTAAATACAATTCTAGATGTTTATGGCATATAGCCTAAAATTATATGTAAGTAAGTTAGACTTGGAAATTGCCAAATCAAAAATTCAATATTTAAATTGCATTACTCTTCTGTTGTTTATCTAAAAATGAACTACTGTAGTTATCCTGGTGAAGTATAATAAAAAAGATGCTGTCCTTCACTTTGCTTGTGTGGATTCTTTTTAAAAACAGTCATCAACTAAAGGCATAATAGCAACAATAATATTAATTATAAACGGCTACCCTTTTTGCACTTTTCAAGCACAGACAGCAGTTCAAAATGCTTAATCAGTTTTAAGAACATAAAAGATAAAATGCAGAAGAAGAAAAGCCAAAAATGAACAAAAAAGAACAAAACTAAACAAAACAGCCTCAGAGCAAAAAGATAGAAAAATCCACCTGAAGCAGCAATGAGGGGGCCAGGCAGATAGGCAGGCCCATATCGTTTCATCAGATATATGGACTTAAGCCCTCATGACAAGTTTTACGTCAGGTCATATCCTGTATGGCGGCTTCGCCATCAATTTCAATTGGCTGTGAAAGTCAAATGATTAAGTAAGTGGATATTTTTTTTATATTTTATATATAGGTCTATATATAAAATATACATAAATAACATATAAAACAATTTTAAATATATATATATATATATATATATTTTTTGAATGTATTATAGTATTAGTAGGTACTTCCGAAGTTTCTCACTAGTGTAGTAGAGTACTACCATCATAGACTTTGAGAAACGCAAGGTAGCCTTTGGGGTGGTACTTCGGAAGTACCAACAACGGTAGTGGCTAACAAGTTAGCAACTTTGTGTTCGAGAAATGCAACTCTGTACCAAGTAAACTTTCCAGCTTAACAAATCATGTTGCAAAGAATATCCTCCTGTAGTAAACGAAGATTTCTCATACTTAGTTGTCTGTGTATGGAGACGAAGGTGATGTCATTAAATATAAATTTGCATCATATCTTTACTTAATTTCAAAAAAACATATGTCTATGCTTTATGAATAAAAAAAAAAAAACATCTTAGGGTTTTGATATCTGCACGGTGCAATCAGGATTGGATTGAAATACTTAAAATCCATCCATATATTTATATTTATCTATTGAATGTATACTACTACGTGTCTATGTGTTGAATGTACAGAGAGCAAACATCTTCCAAATTCCTTGTATATGGCAGTATACTATACTATAAACTGATTCTGATTCTGAATGCTTTCAACATTTTTTGGTTAGAAGTAACCACAAAAGAGTTGCTTTAAAGGGGAAATCCGGTCTAAATTTCAACACAAATGGTAAAAATAGTAAAGTTCGAAATGCATTTCAGGCATACCACATACAGTGTTGTGTCAAAGGGATGCATGCTTAAAAAATAGCAATAAAGAATAAAATCAGCAATATATATCATTGTAATAAAATCATATTAAAATGTGTTACACCAAGTTATTGTATCTTGCAATACATACAGTACACACAGGTCTATTCAATAAAGAAAATAAGTCTTTTTTTCAAAGGCACCTTTTTCATGTGTAAATTGTACACAATGCTTAAACATTACACCACTACAGTCCAAACTGAAGGTTGTTACATTTCACTAGTTCACGTTCCGAAATTTGGAAAACGAGTTGTTAATAAATAGCGAGAATTTGGGGCGCTTCTCTTGATCCGGGGGCTCTCCGCGGAAGAGCCGCCTGCTGCGGCAGGACGGATCAGAAGGTGCGTCCACGCCATCCTGTCAGAACGACTGCGCGGCAGAAGACTGACAGGACGGTGAGCACCCGAGAAGCATCCGGGATCGATCTCGGGCTGCGAGAGAAGTGTGGCATATGTAAACAAGGCGAGCGTCTCTTGATCCGGGGGCTCTACGCGGAGAGCCGCCTGCTGCTGCAGGACGGATCATAAGGCGCATCCGCCAGGTCCCGGCAGAACGACTGCGCGGCAGAAGTCTGACGGGACGTGCGAGCGCCCGAGAGGCATGATCGATCTCGGATGAGTTTTGAAAAAAAAATAAAATAAAGTGAACACTTCTCATGAGACAGTGTAAAATGCATTTTCTTTTGAATTGGTGACGAGTGAAAAGACTGAATGGTGGGCGGGAGGGGCGCATTTGGGCAAGGTCGCGAGTCAGGGTCCAGAGGTGCTTAATCGGTTCTCCGCGCAACCCTACGCAGGCAGGTGTCACGGGAAAACTGAAGCAAGCACCCCCATGTAAATCCGTGGTTAAGGTAAAGAAGGAGCATGCTCCTAGTCATCCACTCATTCGATTAAAGATTGCTGGACTAATGGGCGCGGGGGCGAAAGGGGAGGTGGTGGGTTGCGAGCAGGAGGAAGCGAGCGGAACGCTGATGGGTGAGTGGTGAATAAGTTACCGGAAGAGGTTAACGAGAGGGGCGTGACAAAGTTTCGTCGCGCTCCTCCTGAACTTCCTTTTTTTTAGGAAACGCCATTTTGGAATATTGATTATAGAATCTGGCATAAAACAACTGATTGTTGGGGACTTAATCCATTTCATGAATTACAATGTATACTGAGCCACATTTTTTGAAGGACTGTATTGGTGAGATAATGTTTCTGGCATGTCTCTTTAATGACTTTAATTTTAGTCTGGATGCTCTTATAATTTTGACATAATAAAGACAGGAAATATGTGGGTCACTTACTCACTGTGACAGTTTCAGGTATCAAAAAGGTTTGAGAAGGCCTGCAAACCTCGGAGGGGTATATGGGTGCCACTTTGTCACTGAAAATAACTTTAATAAACCAAATGAAAATCGCAACACTGCTTTCTTGACGAAGAATTAACTAAAAATGATATGAGTGAAATGATATATTATCCCCCCAAGTGTGAGGATCATGGTCCACTTTATGTGTTTCCCAGCTCATGTTTCCCACTGATAAAGATCTCACCTGAATACTGAAATCAGGTCCTTACAGGAACAATCAGGTTTGACTGTTAGTACATTATCTGTCACATGCCAGGAAAATAGAATTTGTTTCCTGGAGCATAAAGGTCAACATGTGCCACAGACAAAGTAATGTACCCTGCTTTGGGGAACAAAACAATGTATATATGTGTATAGCCTAAGTCTAAATTTGTCTTTTGAAATAAAAGTTAAGACCCTTGCCAGTTTTACCTAATGTACCCCAATCTGTCTGATGCCTTAGTTCATTAGGTCATCAGTGTTTCCTGCCCTCTTTTGTACACGCCTCAAAGTGAAATCAAATATTCTAATCAAATAATTGGTCCTCTTTGTTGGAATGCCCATGTATTTCCAGCACTGAACTGAATTGTGGTAAACAAGTAACTAGGCCTCACAAATATCAGTATACACCCTATAGACAAAACAAGACATCAATAATACACAGAAATCGTAGTTGATATACCATTGTAACTTCTAAGTAAATATCACAAACGTGGAAGTGTATGATGTTTTATTGGGTCTCAGCTATGTTGAGATGTGAGTTCTGTGAAACAAGAACTACTAAACTAGCTAAATAGTAACTAAACCGGTTCATGACACATCTGCAGTTATATTTGCCCCTGACTTAAGTGTGATATTACTTATTTCAAATGCTCATAAGATTTATTGTCTTGTAACATTTGTAAATTATTATATCCCTCACTGCTTACTCTCGCAATTTTAATTGAAAAAAAAAAAAAAAAAAAAACATTACATGCACTGAGAAGTCATGTCTGTATGGGGTGATGGGGTTTTCCTGCCAAAGTGTGGCAGTCATTTACTAAATTTACAACCCTGATCACATTTAGGGTGGAAAACCACAGTAAGTAAGATTAGAAAGTTTATGCTTTTATTACTCTGTTGTAACATTTTTTAGCCTGATAACGCTGAAGCAGGGGCAAATTAAATTTTGGTTGTTTCCTGGTAATTGTGTCTCAGAATGGTATAAAAAGCAGACACAGTGCCTTGCTCATCACTGTACTTCACCTCAACAGCTGTGTTTGACTGTCATCTACATGTAAGAAAACTGTTACTTACTGTTGCTTGTACTGACAACTGAGACCATATAATGATCTCCTCATTTCAAAGGATTTATTTTTTGTTTGTTTTTTATCCTTAGATTCTCCAGAAGACAAGGAACATAACCGACATGAAGGTTTTCATACTGGCCACTGTTCTCTGTATGCTCTTAGCGGTCATCCACTCTGCACCTGGTAAGTAAGTGCTGCAGTAGTTAAATGTTTACCCTTTCAACTCTTTTCCTCAATGAAATAAAAATCAGCTTTAAACACTTAGAATCCTCTGTTTTTGCATTTTGTAAATATATGCAGTTGACCTTAAAATATGCCTGTTTGGATATTCTTTTTTTATTATTATGGTGGCAAAAACATTTATGTATTTATTTTTATGTCCATCTAAACAGCAGAGGTCCAGGAGACTCAACCTGAAGAAAACACTGCCTTAGGTGTGTGTGTCTTACAGTAAGATATTGGCCAAAGACCATTTAGATCATGACAGTTCACCATTTGGTTTCCATGTAGTTGTTCAGCACTACAAAGAACAAAATTGTTTAAATAGTATGACACATCATTAAATATTTGCAATCATAGGTTAACTTCTCTGTTCATTTTTTTCTCCAGATAAAAATGTTGAGGTGGAGAATATAATAGAGACCACTTTGCTTAAAGGTATAAAAATGATTAGCTGAATACCCCTATAGTTGTGTAAAAAGTGTTGGCAGTGAACATGCATGATACCATGTTCTGTTTTTTTTTCCAGCTGAGGCTGCAGATGCTGAAGTTGAAGATCCTTTTCTGTCTGGTTAGTGCAGAATATCTAAAACAGATTTTTTTTTTTTTGAATGTGTTGAACATAAACTGTACTAACAAATGTCGGTCAGTGTTACACAACTAGTTTATAGTTCACATATGATGTTCTTTCTTTCAGTGGAGCCAAGAGAGGATGTAGCTGAAGATGATCAACCTGTTCCAGGTTAGTAACTATGTAGATGTGTTGTGCTAATGAGATCAAGCCCTGTGTATATATTTAAGACAAGGTAGGCAGAGATAGAGAAGCTAGCAAGAAAATACTGTGCAAAACTATGCAATGGGAAAACATCCCACCTCTTTCTTTTTTTCTTCCAACCAAGAATATGCACGACGGAAATCACAAAATAGTAAAGTATGTTGGCCATCCAATGGCATTGGGTCTTAAAGATGTGAAATAATTGGACATAATTTATACAGGGTTGTGTTGTCACTGACATTTTTAAAGATGGTGTAAGTGTGAGAGTGTCTCAGGAGGTAAAGAGGTCAACCAGTAATTGAAGGGTTGCTGGTTCAATCCCTCATCCTCTGACCAGGGTGAAATGTCGTTGAGCAAGACACTGAACCAACATGTTGCCAATATACTAGTTAGGAGCCTTTCACCCTCAGTGTATGAGTGAGTGTAAGGCATAAAGCACTTTGGGTACTCTGAGTATAAGGATGTGTTAAGGCATTAAGTGTTAAATATGTGTGTCCACACTGAAGAACTACATTTTAACGGCAACATTCTAGTTGTGATTAAACATCTAATAGAAATTCACGTCCCGTGAATTCCTATAAATTCTGATTGAACACTGACAGTGTTTTTATAGTTCATAAAATTGCTCTGAAAGTCATCCCAACAATGTTGTTTAGCCTAAAGTTGTCATTGTAGTTGATATGTGAATGGCACTATTCACTAAAGTTAAAATGATTTTTACAAAGTTATAGTTATCTTTATAGATATCATTCTAGATGTGAACGGGCCTTTACAGTATACAAATGCAGCCCGTTTACCAATTCAGTCCTTTAGCTACTGGATTGTTAAGACAAATTTGAAAAGTAGGACAAAAAAAATAAAAAAAAACCTTGCTTACTCTACTTTTAATTCCTACGTTTTTTTCTGGGATATTGAATTTAGCTGTTTTTGTGTTATAGTCCCCATGATGGCATGTCCCTCTGGCTGGTTAGGTCATGGCTCCAGTTGCTATAAGCTAGTGACCTCTAGCTTGAGCTGGAGCAGTGCTGAGGTAAGGCACTCTAACGCTTTATAGTCTTTTGAATTTGTTTGCAGTACCAGTTTTTGGCCACAATTCTACATGTAGCACATTAAATTGTCAAAAAATAATTGTCATAGATATTAAGATGTGCGCTTCACCACTGCATCAGTGCTGGGTGAAAATAACAGTAATCATAGCTCGATAAGTGAGTGTTATTTCACTGGCAGCACCATAGATACACTCTCAGAAAAGAAGGTACAGAATTGTACTTTTAGGGGTACGAAGGCTTGTCACACCGGCAGTACCAGAGCTTCTCCAGAGCTGAAAGCCAAATATTTGCTTTTGGAGGTAGTACTTACTGTACCTTCAGTTCCAGATTTGTATCCCTATTGTCACACTATTTCTGAGAGTGTAGATGTGTATACCTGCATCACGTTCAGATAAAATACAAATCACATCTTTAACTTTAGTTTGACCAAAAAATGTGATTATGAAGCTGTATGAAAATGACTTTTTGTTCAACACAACCAATATACTCTCTCTCTCTCTAGAATTACTGTGTGTCACAGTATGGCCATCTGGCTGGAGCAGAGTCTTCTGAGGAATACAACTTCCTACACACTGTGGCTCAAATTTCAGGCCATTCAAATTATTGGCTTGGAGGCTTCTTCTTCCAGGTCAGTGGATGCATTCTGTTTCTTCCTTACAGTATAGCAATATGCCCATCAGTCTACTGTTATTATAGTACCTAAGCAAAAAATCATAATTTGTATTTATTTATACAGTAAAGCATGAACAGCCACCAAAGGCCTAAGTCACCTTGTATTTTAGGGTTACTGGAGGTGGACTGATGGGACACATTTCCATTACACCAACTGGCATACAGAGAACAGTGGGACAAACTACCCTTGCATTCACCTGAGGCGCAGTGGTGAGTATGGTGTTTTGAGGGGATACATGAATACAACATATAAGTTCTTCCCTACAGAGGGAAAATGCAGTAACAATGTTGACATAGAAACTGAGAAAAACATCTTTAGATGTTTCATACTGCCCAATCAAACACGTTGTAGGTAAAATAGTGGTGATGCTTTTATGTACTTTCTTAATATGAAGAAGCAAGACATTTAGTCACCAGTCAAATGAGGTGTTATATAGTCAATTTCCAGTATAAACTCAATCTGACAAAATATGTAGTTACCACCTTTAGGCTTTGTGGGGCAGTTGGTCTGTGAGTCTCACATTTTGTCTTTGGATTGTTTGGCAGGTGGCTGGTCCAACACCAACTGTGGAAGCTCATATCCATTCTTCTGTGTAAGGAGGAGATCCTGCTAGTGAAACATAGTAACTACAATGTGATTTCATTTAAAAAACCCCAAGTGTTTATGGCCTAAAATGGTCTGTAAGAAAATTAGACGTAGAAAGTCCCAAATCAAAAATGTTATGCTTACATTGCATTACTCTTCTATTGTGTATCTGAAATAAACTACTGTTGTTTTAATCTTGTGGACTAAACTAGATGTACCGCATAGCGGTACATGGTATGACCGCCGCAGTATATTGAAATGTGGGAACTGTTGGTGTGATGAGTGTGTGGTAGAGCAGTGTTGTGAGGTGAGAATTTCTGTGGAAATGATTTCCTGGAAGTGGGCATGGATGTGGGTTTTGAATGTGTAGTGTGTAGGACTGATTTGTGAAGGCAAGGAATCGGCAAAATGAGATTTTGTACAATTACAGCGCCCCCTATGGACCAAATTTTATGGCATGTTCTGTGGTGTTAGAGGTCTTTGTGGTGATCGTGCATGATGTATTTTGTGCAGTTCCCACCTTCTCGGTCCAAGATATTGGCAACTCAAAATCCCAATTTTTGCATTTACCCTTATCACTAGGTGGCGCTATGCTTCAAGTGAGAGTTTATGGGCTGGGTCAATATGCCTCTGTAACACCTACATACTAACACAAAATCGTTGTCTTGGGCAAAATTGTTGATGAGTTATTTAACAAAAACTGTTTTTCAACACCTAGCTTTGGCGATAAACATCGCCCCGTATGACGAAATGTCACAAAATTTAGTACACATAAAAAGAAAGATGTTTAGATATGGCATGTCAACTTTGACCAAATTTGAGCAATTAAAAGCCAAGATACGGCCATTTGAAGAATTTTAAACTACGTGTTAAATGTTCATTGACGTGTAACTTCGGAACGGTTTATCTCAAGATAAATCCTTTGATCCTTTTTGTCAGCATTGTCTGTAGATGACATATACCAAATTTGGTGAGATTCACATGAACGGCCTATGACGAGTTTGTTCAGATTCGTTTTCGCAATATTAAAATTTCACGGAAATTGTTCTCGTTGGAAGTGGGCGTCGACTAGTGTTTTCAATGCATGAGGGTCAACAGATTTCATGATAAAAAAAAAATTGTTGTAAACGTACGCATTCTCTAGATAATAGGCAAAATGACATTTTCTACAATTACAGCTCCCCCTATGGACCAAATTTTATGGCATGTTCTGTGGTGTTAGAGGTCTTTGTGGTGATCATGCATGACGTATTTTGCGCAGTCCCCCCCTTCTCGGTCCAAGATATTAGCAACTCAAAATCCCAATTTTTGCATTTACCCTTATTACTAGGTGGCGCTATGCTTCAAGTGAGAGTTTATGGGCTGGGTCGATACATCTCTGTAACACCGACATACTAACACAAAATCGTTATCTTGGGCAAAATTGTTGACAAGTTTTTTAAGAAAAACTGTTTTTTGACACCTAGCTTCGCCAATAAACATCGCCCCCTATGACGAAATGTCACAAAATTTAGTAGACATAAAAAGAAAGCTGTTTAGAGATGGCATGTCAACTTTGACCAAATTTGAGCAATTAAAAGCCAAGATACGGCCATTTAAACATTTTTAAGCTACGTGTTAAATGTTCATTGACGTGTGACTTCGGAACGGTTTATCTCAAGGTAAATCCTTTGATAACTTTTTGTCAGCATTGTCTGTAGATGACATATACCAAATTTGGTGAGATTCACATGAACGGCCTTTGACGAGTTCGTTCAGATTCATTTCCGCAATATTAAAATTTCACGGAAATTGTGTTCGTTGGAAGTGGGCGTCGACCAGTGTTTTCAATGCGTGAGGTTCAACAGATTTGACGATTAAAAAAAAAATGTTGTAAACGTAAGCATTGTCTAGATAATAGGCAAAATGACTTTTTCTACAATTACAGCGCCCCCTATGGACCAAATTTTATGGCATGTTCTGTGGTGTTAGAGGTCTTTGTGGTGATCGTGCATGACGTATTTTGCGCAGTTCCCACCTTCTCGGTCCAAGATATTGGCAACTCCAAATCCCAATTTTTGCATTTACCCATATCACTAGGTGGCGCTATGCTTCAAGTGAGAGTTTATGGGCTCGGTCGATATGTCTCTGTAACACCGACATATCACAAAAATTTCATGTTGTTGGGTGAAACGTTCATTGAGTTATTCAGCAAAAACTTTTGCCGGTCTCCCCCTTCTCGGTCCAAGATATTAGCAACTCAAAATCCCAATTTTTGCATTTACCCTTATTACTAGGTGGCGCTATGCTTCAAGTGAGAGTTTATGGGCTGGGTCGATACATCTCTGTAACACCGACATACTAACACAAAATCGTTGTCTTGGGCAAAATTGTTGACAAGTTTTTTAAGAAAAACTGTTTTTTGACACCTAGCTTCGCCAATAAACATCGCCCCCTATGACGAAATGTCACAAAATTTAGTAGACATAAAAAGAAAGCTGTTTAGAGATGGCATGTCAACTTTGACCAAATTTGAGCAATTAAAAGCCAAGATACGGCCATTTAAACATTTTTAAGCTACGTGTTAAATGTTCATTGACGTGTGACTTCGGAACGGTTTATCTCAAGGTAAATCCTTTGATAACTTTTTGTCAGCATTGTCTGTAGATGACATATACCAAATTTGGTGAGATTCACATGAACGGCCTTTGACGAGTTCGTTCAGATTCATTTCCGCAATATTAAAATTTCACGGAAATTGTGTTCGTTGGAAGTGGGCGTCGACCAGTGTTTTCAATGCGTGAGGTTCAACAGATTTGACGATTAAAAAAAAAATGTTGTAAACGTAAGCATTGTCTAGATAATAGGCAAAATGACTTTTTCTACAATTACAGCGCCCCCTATGGACCAAATTTTATGGCATGTTCTGTGGTGTTAGAGGTCTTTGTGGTGATCGTGCATGACGTATTTTGCGCAGTTCCCACCTTCTCGGTCCAAGATATTGGCAACTCCAAATCCCAATTTTTGCATTTACCCATATCACTAGGTGGCGCTATGCTTCAAGTGAGAGTTTATGGGCTCGGTCGATATGTCTCTGTAACACCGACATATCACAAAAATTTCATGTTGTTGGGTGAAACGTTCATTGAGTTATTCAGCAAAAACTTTTGCCGGTCTCCCCCTCTTTAACGGACACTGGCACAGCGGGGGGTGGCCCTGGGGGACCAAAAGGCGTTATTCGCTCACAAACTTCTTGGGCTACATGCCTACAAACATTCATGTCTCCCCGAGTTTCAGTGTCCCGGGAATCGTTGACGAAAAATCGGTGAAAAAACTAGATGTACCGCATAGCGGTACATGGTATGACCGCCGCAGTATATTGAAATGTGGGAACTGTTGGTGTGATGAGTGTGTGGTAGAGCAGTGTTGTGAGGTGAGAATTTCTGTGGAAATGATTTCCTGGAAGTGGGCATGGATGTAGGTTTTGAATGTGTAGTGTGTAGGACTGATTTGTGAAGGCAAGGAGTCGGCAAAATGAGATTTTTTACAATTACAGCGCCCCCTATGGACCAAATTTTATGGCATGTTCTGTGGTGTTAGAGGTCTTTGTGGTGATCGTGCATGATGTATTTTGTGCAGTTCCCACCTTCTCAGTCCAAGATATTGGCAACTCAAAATCCCAATTTTTGCATTTACCCTTATCACTAGGTGGCGCTATGCTTCAAGTGAGAGTTTATGGGCTGGGTCAATATGCCTCTGTAACACCTACATACTAACACAAAATCGTTGTCTTGGGCAAAATTGTTGACGAGTTATTTAACAAAAACTGTTTTTCAACACCTAGCTTCGGCGATAAACATCGCCCCGTATGACGAAATGTCACAAAATTTAGTACACATGAAAAGAAAGATGTTTAGATATGGCATGTCAACTTTGACCAAATTTGAGCAATTAAAAGCCAAGATACGGCCATTTGAAGAATTTTAAGCTACGTGTTAAATGTTCATTGACGTGTAACTTCGAAACGGTTTATCTCAAGATAAATCCTTTGATAACTTTTTGTCACCATTGTCTGTAGATGACATATACCACATTTGGTGAGATTCACATGAACGGCCTATGACGAGTTTGTTCAGATTCGTTTTCGCAATATTAAAATTTCCCGGAAATTGTTCTCGTTGGAAGTGGGCGTCGACCAGTGTTTTCAATGCGTGAGGGTCAATAGATTTCATGATAAAAAAAAAATTGTTGTAAACGTAAGCATTCTCTAGATAATAGGCAAAATGACATTTTCTACAATTACAGCGCCCCCTATGGACCAAATTTTATGGCATGTTCTGTGGTGTTAGAGGTCTTTGTGGTGATCGTGCATGACATATTTTGCGCAGTTCCCACCTTCTCGGTCCAAGATATTAGCAACTCAAAATCCAAATTTTTGCATTTACCCTTATCACTAGGTGGCGCTATGCTTCAAGTGAGAGTTTATGGGCTGGGTCGATACATCTCTGTAACACCAACAAACTAACACAAAATCGTTGTCTTGGGCAAAATTGTTGACAAGTTTTTTAACAAAAACTGTTTTTTGACACCTAGCTTCGCCAATAAACATCGCCCCCTATGACGAAATGTCACAAAATTTAGTACACATAAATAGAAAGCTGTTTAGAGATGGCATGTCAACTTTGACCAAATTTGAGCAATTAAAAGCCAAGATACGGCCATTTAAAGAATTTTAAGCTACGTGTTAAATGTTCATTGACGTGTAACTTCGGAACGGTTTATCTCAAGATAAATCCTTTGATAACTTTTTGTCAGCATTGTCTGTAGATGACATATACCAAATTTGGTGAGATTCACATGAACGGCCTATGACGAGTTCGTTCAGATTCGTTTTCGCAATATTAAAATTTCACGGAAATAGTTTTCGTTGGAAGTGGGCGTCGACCAGTGTTTTCAATGCATGAGGGTCAATAGATTTCAGGATAAAAAAAAAATTGTTGTAAACATAAGCATTCTCTAGATAATAGGCAAAATGACATTTTCTACAATTACAGCGCCCCCTATGGACTACATTTTATGGCATGTTCTGTGGTGTTAGAGGTCTTTGTTGTGATCGTGCATGACGTATTTTGTGCAGTTCCCACCTTCTCGGTCAAAGATATTGGCAACTCAAAATCCTAATTTTTACATTTACCCATATCACTAGGTGGCGCTATGCTTCAAGTGAGAGTTTATGGGCTGGGTCGATACATCTCTGTAACACCGATATACTAACACAAAATCGTTGTCTTGGGCAAAATTGTTGACAAGTTATTTAACAAAAACTGTTTTTTGACACCTAGCTTCGCCAATAAACATCGCCCCCTATGATGAAATGTCACAAAATTTAGTACACATGAAAAGAAAGCTGTTTAGAGATGGCATGTCAACTTTGACCAAATTTGAGCAATTAAAAGCCAAGATACGGCCATTTGAAGATTTTTAAGCTACGTGTTAAATGTTCATTGACGTGTAACTTCGGAACGGTTTATCTCAAGATAAATCCTTTGATAACTTTTTGTCATCATTGTCTGTAGATGACATATACCAAATTTTATGAGATTCACATGAACGGCCTATGACGAGTTCGTTCAGATTCGTTTTCGCAATATTAAAATTTCACGGAAATTGTTTTCGTTGGAAGTGGGCGTCGACCAGTGTTTTCAATGCCTGAAGGTCAACAGATTTCACGATAAAAAAAAAAATGTTGTAAACGTAAGCATTGTCTAGATAATAGGCAAAATGACATTTTCTACAATTACAGCGCCCCCTATGGACCAACTTTTATGGCATGTTCTGTGGTGTTAGAGGTCTTTGTGGTGATCGTGCATGATGTATTTTGCGCAGCTCCCACCTTCTCGGTCCAAGATATTGGCAACTCAAAATCCCAATTTTTGCATTTACCCATATCACTAGGTGGCGCTATGCTTCAAGTGAGAGTTTATGGGCTGGGTCGATACGTCTCTGTAACACCGACATACTAAAACAAAATCGTTGTCTTGGGCAAAATTGTTGACGAGTTATTTAACAAAAACAGTTTTTTGACACCTAGCTTTGCCAATAAACATCGCCCCCTATGACGAAATGTCACAAAATTTTGTAAACATGAAAAGAAAGCTGTTTAGAGATGGCATGTTAACTTTGACCAAATTTGAGCAATTATTAGCCAAGATACGGCCATTTGAAGATTTTTAAGCTATGTGTTAAATGTTCATTGACGTGTAACTTCGGAACGGTTTATCTCAAGATAAATCCTTTGATAACTTTTTGTCAGCATTGTCTATAGATGACATATACCAAATTTGGTGAGATTCACATGAACGGCCTATGACGAATTCGTTCAGATTTGTTTTCGCAATATTAAAATTTCACGGAAATTGTGTTTGTTGGAAGTGGGCGTCGACCAGTGTTTTCAATGCGTGAGGGTCAATAGATTTCACGATAAAAAAAAATTTGTTGTAAACGTAAGCATTGTCTAGATAATAGGCAAAATGACATTTTCTACAATTACAGCGCCCCCTATGGACCAAATTTTATGGTATGTTCTGTGGTGTTAGAGGTCTTTGTGGTGATCGTGCATGACATATTTTGCGCAGTTCCCACCTTCTCGGTCCAAGATATTGGCAACTCCAAATCCCAATTTTTGCATTTACCCATATCACTAGGTGGCGCTATGCTTCAAGTGAGAGTTTATGGGCTCGGTCGATACGTCTCTGTAACACCGAAATATCACAAAAATTTCATGTTGTTGGGTGAAACGTTCATTGAGTTATTCAGCAAAAACTTTTGCCGGTCTCCCCCTCTTTAACAGACACTGGCACAGCGGGGGGGTGGCCCTGGGGGACCAAAAGGCGTTATTCGCTCACAAACTTCTTGGGCTACATGCCTACAAACATTCATGTCTCCCCGAGTTTCAGTGTCCCGGGAATCGTTGACGAAAAATCGGTGAAAAAAAAAAAAAAAAAAAAAAAAAAAAAAAGGGAAAAATTTTGCAGCAACTCCAATATGACCGCTTTCGCTAGCTTCGCTAGCGGCGGTCATAATAAATAAATAAACTAGATGTACCGCATAGCGGTACATGGTATGACCGCCGCAGTATATTGAAATGTGGGAACTGTTGGTGTGGTGAGTGTGTGGTAGAGCAGTGTTGTGAGGTGAGAATTTCTGTGGAAATGATGTCCTGGAAGTGGGCATGGATGTGGGTTTTGAATGTGTAGTGTGTAGGACTGATTTGTGAAGGCAAGGAGTCGGCAAAATGAGATTTTGTACAATTACAGCGCCCCCTATGGACTAAATTTTATGGCATGTTCTGTGGTGTTAGAGGTCTTTGTGGTGATCGTGCATGATGTATTTTGTGCAGTTCCCACCTTCTCAGTCCAAGATATTGGCAACTCAAAATCCCAATTTTTGCATTTACCCTTATGACTAGGTGGCGCTATGCTTCAAGTGAGAGTTTATGGGCTGGGTCAATATGCCTCTGTAACACCTACATACTAACACAAAATCGTTGTCTTGGGCAAAATTGTTGACGAGTTATTTAACAAAAACTGTTTTTCAACACCTAGCTTCGGCGATAAACATCGCCCCGTATGACGAAATGTCACAAAATTTAGTACACATGAAAAGAAAGATGTTTAGATATGGCATGTCAACTTTGACCAAATTTGAGCAATTAAAAGCCAAGATACGGCCATTTGAAGAATTTTAAGCTACGTGTTAAATGTTCATTGACGTGTAACTTCGAAACGGTTTATCTCAAGATAAATCCTTTGATAACTTTTTGTCAGCATTGTCTATAGATGACATATACCAAATTTGGTGAGATTCACATGAACGGCCTATGACGAGTTCGTTCAGATTCGTTTTCGCAATATTAAAATTTCACGGAAATTGTGTTCGTTGGAAGTGGGCGTCGACCAGTGTTTTCAATGCGTGAGGGTCAATAGATTTCACGATAAAAAAAAAAATGTTGTAAACGTAAGCATTGTCTAGATAATAGGCAAAATGACATTTTCTACAATTACAGCGCCCCCTATGGACCAAATTTTATGGCATGTTCTGTGGTGTTAGAGGTCTTTGTGTTGATCGTGCATGATGTATTTTGCGCAGTTCCCACCTTCTCGGTCCAAGATATTGGCAACTCCAAATCCCAATTTTTGCATTTACCCATATCACTAGGTGGCGCTATGCTTCAAGTGAGAGTTTATTGGCTCGGTCGATACGTCTCTGTAACACCGACATATCACAAAAATGTCATGTTGTTGGGTGAAACGTTCATTGAGTTATTCAGCAAAAACTTTTGCCGGTCTCCCCCTCTTTAACAGACACTGGCACAGCGGGGGGGTGGCCCTGGGGGACCAAAAGGTGTTATTCGCTCACAAACTTCTTGGGCTACATGCCTACAAACATTCATGTCTCCCCGAGTTTCAGTGTCCCGGGAATCGTTGACGAAAAATCGGTGGAAAAAAAAAATAAAAAAAAAAGGGAAAAATTTTGCAGCAACTCCAATATGACCGCTTTCGCTAGCTTCGCTAGCGGCGGTCATAATAACTAATAAAATGATGTTGTCTTTTACTTTGCTTGTGTGGATTCTTTTCCGAAACAGTCATTAAATGAAGACATAATAGTAACAAAAATATCAATTGTAATAGGCTACCCATGTTGTATAGCACTACTGCTGGTCAGTGGGTAGTGGGTGGCTTAATAAAATGAGAAAGAATGTTTTACAGGGCTTTCACAGCCATTTTTAAGTATAAGTATAAGTAGCCCTTTATTGATGAGGATGGCAGAGGCTCAGGAGATAAAGGGGTCAACCAGTAATTTGAGGGTTGCTGGTTCAATCCCTCATCCTCGTAACCAGGTTGAAGTGTCCTTTATCAAGACACTGAGCACCACTTGCCCCCAATGTATTATTGGGAGCCTTTTACTATTAGTCTGTCAGCAAATGTGATGCATTAAGTTGTAAAGCCCTTTGGGTGCTCTGAGTATAAGAAAATCTTACAATATGTAAATGCAGCCAATTTATATTTCAGTTAGTCTATTCGATTGTTAGACACGTTTAAAAAGTAGAACAAAAAAAAATTCCTACTTCAAAGAAAAAAAACTGCCTACTTCACTTTTTTATTTCTTGGGGATTACCGATTTTATCTGTGTCCATGTTATAGACCCCCTGATCGTGTGCCCCTCTGGTTGGATCAAATATGGCTCTCGTTGCTGGTGACCTCTAGCATGAGCTGGGTCGGTGCTGAGGTAAGGCACAGTAAACAGACTGAAGTCTGCTCTGTACAGTATTTTGAATTTGTTTGCGGTACCAGTTTTGGCCACAATCCATACGTAGAGCACCTTTCAGGAAAAAAATGACAATAGATATTAAGATATGGGATCAGTACTGGGTTAAGACACAATAACCATAAAAATTGGTGTTATTCCACTGGCAGCACTATAAATGAATGCATATACCAGCACCAGCAAATTTAAATAAAAACCTAGCAGTTTACTTTAGTGTGACTAAAATCTATATTACAAAGCTTTATGAACTTGAAATTCTCTACCTCTCTCTCTCTCTCTGTCTCCAGAATTACTGTATGTCACAGCAGGGCCATCTGGCCTCTGTGCAGTCTTTGGAAGAATATGACTTCCTACAGACTGTGGTTCAAATTTCAGGCCGTTCAGTGGCTTGGCTGGGAGGATTCTACTTCCAGGTCGGTGGACAGTGGAATCTTTTTTGTTTACCTTACTGTACTGTGAGCAATACAGCCGTCAGTCTAATGTTACAACAGCACCTACTGTAAGCAAAAACTCAGACATGTCCCCATGCATTTTAGGGTTACTGGATGTGGATTGACAGGGAACATTTCTATTACACTAACTGGTATTCACAGTACAGTGGATCGAGCAACCTTTGCATTTACCTGAGGGAAAATGGTGAGTATTGTGGTGTTGGTATTTTGTGCAGCATTTCAGTGGGTCCACAAGTCTCACATTTTGTCTTTGGATTATTTGGCAGGTGGCTGGTCCAACACCAACTGTGGAAGCTCATATCCATTCTTCTGTGTGAGGAGGAGATCCTGCTGGTGAAACATAGTAATTATAGTGTAATTTCAATTAAATACAATTCTAGATGTTTATGGCATATAGCCTAAAATTATATGTAAGTAAGTTAGACTTGGAAATTGCCAAATAAAAAATTCAATATTTAAGTTGCATTACTCTTCCGTTGTTTATCTAAAAATGAACTACTGTAGTTATCCTGGTGAAGTATAATAAAAAAGATGCTGTCCTTCACTTTGCTTGTGTGGATTCTTTTTAAAAACAGTCATCAACTAAAGGCATAATAGCAACAATAATATTAATTATAAACGGCTACCCTTTTTGCACTTTTCAAGCACAGACAGCAGTTCAAAATGCTTAATCAGTTTTAAGAACATAAAAGATAAAATGCAGAAGAAGAAAAGCCAAAAATGAACAAAAAAGAACAAAACTAAACAAAACAGCCTCAGAGCAAAAAGATAGAAAAATCCACCTGAAGCAGCAATGAGGGGGCCAGGCAGATAGGCAGGCCCATATCGTTTCATCAGTTATATGGACTTAAGCCCTCATGACAAGTTTTACGTCAGGACACCAAAGTTTGGCTGAGATATAAGGTCATATCCTGTATGGCGGCTTCGCCATCAATTTCAATTGGCTGTGAAAGTCAAATGATTAAGTAAGTGGATATTTTTTTTATATTTCATATATAGGCCTATATATAAAATATACATAAATAACATATAAAACAATTTTAAATATATATATATTTTTTTTTGAATGTATTATAGTATTAGTAGGTACTTCCGAAGTTTCTCACTAGTGTAGTAGAGTACTACCATCATAGACTTTGAGAAACGCAAGGTAGCCTTTGGGGTGGTACTTCGGAAGTACCAACAACGGTAGTGGCTAACAAGTTAGCAACTTTGTGTTCGAGAAATGCAACTCTGTACCAAGTAAACTTTCCAGCTTAACAAATCATGTTGCAAAGAATATCCTCCTGTAGTAAACGAAGATTTCTCATACTTAGTTGTCTGTGTATGGAGACGAAGGTGATGTCATTAAATATAAATTTGCATCATATCTTTACTTAATTAAAAAAAAAACATGTCTATTCTTTATGAATAAAATAAAAAAAAACATCTTAGGGTTTTGATATCTGCACGGTGCAATCAGGATTGCATTGAAATACTTAAAATCCATCCATATATTTATATTTATCTATTGAATGTATACTACTACGTGTCTATGTGTTGAATGTACAGAGAGCAAACATCTTCCAAATTCCTTGTATATGGCAGTATACTATACTATAAACTGATTCTGATTCTGAATGCTTTCAACATTTTTTGGTTAGAAGTAACCACAAAAGAGTTGCTTTAAAGGGGAAATCCGGTCTAAATTTCAACACAAATGGTAAAAATAGTAAAGTTCGAAATGCATTTCAGGCATACCACATACAGTGTTGTGTCAAAGGGATGCATGCTTAAAAAATAGCAATAAAGAATAAAATCAGCAATATATATCATTGTAATAAAATCATATTAAAATGTGTTACACCAAGTTATTGTATCTTGCAATACATACAGTACACACAGGTCTATTCAATAAAGAAAATAAGTCTTTTTTTCAAAGGCACCTTTTTCATGTGTAAATTGTACACAATACTTAAACATTACACCACTACAGTCCAAACTGAAGGTTGTTACATTTTGGAATATTGATTATAGAATCTGGCATAAAACAACTGATTGTTGGGGACTTAATCCATTTCATGAATTACAATGTATACTGAGGCACATTTTTTTTGAAGGACTGTATTGGTGAGATAATGTTTCTGGCATGTCTCTTTAATGACTTTAATTTTAGTGTGGATGCTCTTATAATTTTGACATAATAAAGACAGGAAATATGTGGGTCACTTACTCACTGTGACAGTTTCAGGTATCAAAAAGGTTTGAGAAGGCCTGCAAACCTCGGAGGGGTATATGGGTGCCACTTTGTCACTGAAAATAACTTTAATAAACCAAATGAAAATCGCAACACTGCTTTCTTGACGAAGAATTAACTAAAAATGATATGAGTGAAATGATATATTATCCCCCCAAGTGTGAGGATCATGGTCCACTGTATGTGTTTCCCAGCTCATGTTTCCCCCTGATAAAGATCTCACCTGAATACTGAAATCAGGTCCTTACAGGAACAATCAGGTTTGACTGTTAGTACTTTATCTGTCACATGCCAGGAAAATAGAATTTGTTTCCTGGAGCATAAAGGTCAACATGTGCCACAGACAAGGTAATGTACCCTGCTTTGGGGAACAAAACAATGTATATATGTGTATAGCCTAAGTCTAAATGTGTCTTTTGAAATAAAAGTTAAGACCCTTGCCAGTTTTACCTAATGTACCCCAATCTGTCTGATGCCTTAGTTCATTAGGTCATCAGTGTTTCCTGCCCTCTTTTGTACACGCCTCAAAGTGAAATCAAATATTCTAATCAAATAATTGGTCCTCTTTGTTGGAATGCCCATGTATTTCCAGCACTGAACTGAATTGTGGTAAACAAGTAACTAGGCCTCACAAATATCAGTATACACCCTATAGACAAAACAAGACATCAATAATACACAGAAATCGTAGTTGATATACCATTGTAACTTCTAAGTAAATATCACAAACGTGAAAGTGTATGATGTTTTTTGGGTCTCAGCTATGTTGAGATGTGAGTTCTGTGAAACAAGAACTACTAAACTAGCTAAACAGTAACTAAACCGGTTCATGACACATCTGCAGTTATATTTGCCCCTGACTTAAGTGTGATATTACTTATTTCAAATGCTCATAAGATTTATTGTCTTGTAACATTTGTAAATTATTATATCCCTCACTGCTTACTCTCGCAATTTAAATTGAAAAAAAAAAAAAAAAAACATTACATGCACTGAGAAGTCATGTCTGTATGGGGTGATGGGGTTTTCCTGCCAAAGTGTGGCAGTCATTTACTAAATTTACAACCCTGATCACATTTAGGGTGGAAAACCACAGTAAGTAAGATTAGAAAGTTTATGCTTTTATTACTCTGTTGTGACATTTTTTAGCCTGATAACGCTGAAGCAGGGGCAAATTAAATTTTGGTTGTTTCCTGGTAATATTGTCTCAGAATGGTATAAAAAGCAGACACAGTGCCTTGCTCATCACTGTACTTCACCTCAACAGCTGTGTTTGACTGTCATCTACATGTAAGAAAACTGTTACTTACTGTTGCTTGTACTGACAACTGAGACCATATAATGATCTCCTCATTTCAAAGGATTTATTTTTTGTTTGTTTTTTATCCTTAGATTCTCCAGAAGACAAGGAACAGAACAGCCAACATGAAGGTTTTCATACTGGCCACTGTTCTCTGTATGCTCTTAGCGGTCATCCACTCTGCACCTGGTAAGTAAGTGCTGCAGTAGTTAAATGTTTACCCTTTCAACTCTTTTCCTCAATGAAATAAAAATCAGCTTTAAACACTTAGAATCCTCTGTTTTTGCATTTTGTAAATATATGCAGTTGACCTTAAAATATGCCTGTTTGGATATTCTTTTTTTATTTTTATGGTGGCAAAAACTTTTATGTATTTATTTTTATGTCCATCTAAACAGCCGAGGTCCAGGAGACTCAACCTGAAGAAAACACTGCCTTAGGTGTGTGTGTCTTACAGTAAGATATTGGCCAAAGACCATTTAGATCATGACAGTTCACCATTTGGTTTCCATGTAGTTGTTCAGCACTACAAAGAACAAAATTGTTTAAATAGTATGACACATCATTAAATATTTGCAATCATAGGTTAACTTCTCTGTTCATTTTTTTCTCCAGACAAAAATGTTGAGGTGGAGAATATAATAGAGACCGCTTTGCTTAAAGGTATAAAAATGATTAGCTGAATACCCCTATAGTTGTGTAAAAAGTGTTGGCAGTGAACATGCATGATACCATGTTCTGTTTTTTTTTCCAGCTGAGGCTGCAGATGCTGAAGTTGAAGATCCTTTTCTGTCTGGTTAGTGCAGAATATCTAAAACAGATTTTTTTTTTTGAATGTGTTGAACATAAACTGTACTAACAAATGTCGGTCAGTGTTACACAACTAGTTTATAGTTCACATATGATGTTCTTTCTTTCAGTGGAGCCAACAGAGGATGTAGCTGAAGATGATCAACCTGTTCCAGGTTAGTAACTATGTAGATGTGTTGTGCTAATGAGATCAAGCCCTGTGTATATATTTAAGACAAGGTAGGCAGAGATAGAGAAGCTAGCAAGAAAATACTGTGCAAAACTATGCAATGGGAAAACATCCCACCTCTTTCTTTTTTTCTTCCAACCAAGAATATGCACGACGGAAATCACAAAATAGTAAAGTATGTTGGCCATCCAATGGCATTGGGTCTTAAAGATGTGAAATAATTGGACATAATTTATACAGGGTTGTGTTGTCACTGACATTTTTAAAGATGGTGTAAGTGTGAGAGTGTCTCAGGAGGTAAAGAGGTCAACCAGTAATTGAAGGGTTGCTGGTTCAATCCCTCATCCTCTGACCAGGGTGAAATGTCGTTGAGCAAGACACTGAACCAACATGTTGCCAATATACTAGAGTTAGGAGCCTTTCACCCTCAGTGTATGAGTGAGTGTAAGGCATAAAGCACTTTGGGTACTCTGAGTATAAGGATGTGTTAAGGCATTAAGTGTTAAATATGTGTGTCCACACTGAAGAACTACATTTTAACGGCAACATTCTAGTTGTGATTTAAACATCTAATAGAAATTCACGTCTCGTGAATTCATATAAATTCTGATTGAACACTGACAGTGTTTTTATAGTTCATAAAATTGCTCTGAAAGTCATCCCAACAATGTTGTTTAGCCTAAAGTTGTCATTGTAGTTGATATGTGAATGGCACTATTCACTAAAATTAAAATGATTTTTACAAAGTTATAGTTATCTTTATAGATATCATTCTAGATGTGAACGGGCCTTTACAGTATACAAATGCAGCCCGTTTACCAATTCAGTCCTTTAGCTACTGGATTGTTAAGACAAATTTGAAAAGTAGGACAAAAAAATTAAAAAAAAACCTTGCTTACTCTACTTTTAATTCCTACGTTTTTTTCTGGGATATTGAATTTAGCTGTTTTTGTGTTATAGTCCCCATGATGGCATGTCCCTCTGGCTGGTTAGGTCATGGCTCCAGTTGCTATAAGCTAGTGACCTCTAGCTTGAGCTGGAGCAGTGCTGAGGTAAGGCACTCTAACGCTTTATAGTCTTTTGAATTTGTTTGCAGTACCAGTTTTTGGCCACAATTCTACATGTAGCACATTAAATTGTCAAAAAATAATTGTCATAGATATTAAGATGTGCGCTTCACCACTGCATCAGTGCTGGGTGAAAATAACAGTAATCATAGCTGGATAAGTGAGTGTTATTTCACTGGCAGCACCATAGATACACTCTCAGAAAAGAAGGTACAGAATTGTACTTTTAGGGGTACGAAGGCTTGTCACACCGGCAGTACCAGAGCTTCTCCAGAGCTGAAAGCCAAATATTTGCTTTTGGAGGTAGTACTTACTGTACCTTCAGTTCCAGATTTGTATCCCTATTGTCCCACTATTTCTGAGAGTGTAGATGTGTATACCTGCATCACGTTCAGATAAAATACAAATCACATCTTTAACTTTAGTTTGACCAAAAAATGTGATTATGAAGCTGTATGAAAATGACTTTTTGTTCAACACAACCAATATACTCTCTCTGTCTAGAATTACTGTGTGTCACAGTATGGCCATCTGGCTGGAGCAGAGTCTTTTGAGGAATACAACTTCCTACACACTGTGGCTCAAATTTCAGGCCATTCATATTATTGGCTTGGAGGCTTCTTCTTCCAGGTCAGTGGATGCATCCTGTTTCTTCCTTACAGTATAGCAATATGCCCGTCAGTCTAATGTTATTATAGTACCTAAGCAAAAATAAAAAATCATAATTTGCATTGATTTATATAGTAAAGCATGAACAGCCACCAAAGGCCTAAGTCACCTTGTATTTTAGGGTTACTGGAGGTGGACTGATGGGACACATTTCCATTACACCAACTGGCATACAGTGAACAGTGGGACGAGCTACCCTTGCATTCACCTGAGGCGCAGTGGTGAGTATGGTGTTTTGAGGGGATACATGAATACAACATATAAGTTCTTCCCTACAGAGGGAAAATGCAGTAACGACGTTGACATAGAAACTGAGAAAAACATCTTTAGATGTATCATACTGCCCAATCAAACACGTTGTAGGTAAAATAGTGGTGATGCTTTTATGTACTTTCTTAATATGAAGTAAGCAAGATATTTAGTCACCAGTCAAATGTATAGTCAATTTCCAGTATAAACTCAATCTGACAAAATATGTAGTTACCACCTTTAGGCTTTGTGGGGCAGTTGGTCTGTGAGTCTCACATTTTGTCTTTGGATTGTTTGGTAGGTGGCTGGTCCAACACCAACTGTGGAAACTCATATCCATTCTTCTGTGTAAGGAGGAGATCCTGCTAGTGAAACATAGTAACTACAATGTGATTTCATTTAAAAAAAACCCAAGTGTTTATGGCCTAAAATGGTCTGTAAGAAAATTAGACGTAGAAAGTCCCAAATCAAAAATGTTATGTTTACATTGCATTACTCTTCTATTGTGAATCTGAAATAAACTACTGTTGTTTTAATCTTGTGGACTAAATAACTAATAAAATGATGCTGTCATTTACTTCGCTTGTGTGGATTCTTTTCCAAAACAGTCATTAAATGAAGACATAATAGTAACAAACATATCAATTGTAATGTTGTATAGCACTATTCAGGCATAGACAATAGTTCAAAGAGCTTAATAGAAAATATAAGAAAAAATGCAGGAAGAAGAAAAGCAGATAATTAACAAAAAAGAACAACAATGGAAAAGATAGGAAAACACACTTGCAGGTAGCAATGAAAAAACAGGGCAATATTGTTATGTCACAGATATGGGCGTAAGCCCCCACAAGTTTGCATAGTCATTTTTGGGGTGGTAACCCTGGGTACACCTATTGGCTGTCTACAACATTTAAGTCAGTCTTTTTTCTCTAAGTCAAAACACGAGAAAACAACAGTAATTTCACAGAAAAAAATCAGTAGCTATACATCTTGTAAACGACACCCATAATAATATTTCCTGGCGTGCCATATTCAGGCCTGACATGATGCCTGGTCATCATCCCAACATGTCTCCACCATTGCTTGTAAAAGGGCCATGCGTTGATGGGGATGACTGTCATAGACCTTCCAGCACCAGGCATAGAAGAACTCTTATGTAAATTGGATTTAAGAATGGAAAGTAAGGGGGAAGATTGAGCACAGGTGGAAGAGAAGAGTGGGTGATCTGTAAACCATTACGCAGAATGGGGTTCTCCACCATGCGGTCACCCAAAACAAAATGCAACAGATGCAGTACATTGTCATCTGGGATAATGTTTCATTCCACCGCTCTGCACAGGTCCAGAACTGGTTTCAACAGCAGCCTCAATTTACAGTGTTATTTCTTCAACCATACTCTCCATTTCTCAACCCCATTGAGTCTCCAGCCTCAGGCTCGGGTACCACTCCTAACATAAGAGAGATAATATGACCCTTTATTGAGTCTTTAAAAGAGAAAATTAGGCCTTACTGAAAATGATATTGCACACATCCCAGAATGATGATTCTCTGGCCAGATTCAGCTCGGTGAAGAGACAATACATAGGATATTCTGTAGTGTATTTCTCTTTCTTCTCTTTTTTCATTTTCTTTTTAACCATAATTTTAACAGTGTATTTTTTATATGTTATTTTTTTGTGATGGTGCTGTATGCACACTATGGACCTGACTGACTAATATGAATGGGTATATAAAAAAAAAAAAAAAATGATTTTCATCAGTCTGCAACATTGGTCTTGTTGGTGTTGGTAAATAAAATTGTATATTTGCACTTTGTCTGAGTACTTCCCTTACAGTGCTCCAACCACTGTGAAGTAGAATTGGCAAAGGTGTTTTAAGTTAAGCACAGCAGTGTGCAACTATAGAGGGCCAAAAATGACATAATTAAAAATAAATACGTATGTAAAAATATGTAGCATAAATAAATAAAATGACAAAAAATGGACAAGAAGTCATTTTTATTTACTGCTGCATTTATTTACATTTACATTAATTCCATAATTTATTTATTTTCCATTTTCTGTTTCTATTTATTAACAGATATTTTCCCTGTAATATTTTCTACATACTGTTTTATATGCCCTGCATTTCTTTCTGGCATATTTATTTATTGTCACTCCTTTTTACATTTCTTTGTCCTACATTTACATTTATGCCTACATTTCTGCCTCGGTATGCAAATGAATTGGGCATCACCCTCTAGCCCATTGGTTTTTAAGCAGGCTAACACAGGTTAGTAGATACTGGCCAGAGACAATTTTGATACTGGCAGCCTGGCTGGCCAACGGAAGCTATCCAGCAAGATAGCCTACATCTAATGGCAGTCTTGCACAGAACTGCTTCAGGATTGCTAACTGCAGGGTCTACATGGGCTGGGTTGCCTAGATAACATTTAAGTGTTGTAATATCATTCTACAAATGCAAGAAGTGTACTAGTACAAGCTTGTCACCGTATATGTCAGCCAGTTTGCTAGTAGTTAGCTAGTCGTAAGCTACCTTTGCTAACTTAAAACTTCGAGTGATTAAATGGCAATCTAGAGTAGCCTGGTTGTCTTAAATCAATTCGTGTTACATCTAAACAACAATCCGTGATGGCACCATCACTTTTGGTCACCCAGAGACTTTAAATCATATAAACACTTAAACGTTTCACTTCCACGAGAGTCCGCCACGTTGGTCTGACTTTTTTTCAAACTCCTGCCTCTTCAGCCAGCGTCATGCACTAAACACATCACACGCTGATATAATTGGTTATTGCATCATTCTTAGTTAAATAAAGTTCAGGTTTCGCCAACTGTATTTCGCCTCCCTCGGCGAATTCGCCCTGCCTTCGCCCTATCAGGCGAAACGCACCGTAACTACCATAGTACCCGCATTATCTCGACCAACCAATTAGCAAGGGGTTGACGCCTTGCGAGACAGCCTACTTCATTTGCATACCGAGGCAGAAATGTATGGAGGGCCAAAAATGACATAATTAATAATAAATATGTATGTAAAAATATGTAGCACAAACAAATAAAATAACAAAAAAATGCACCAAAAATGTGCTTAGGAAAGAATTTGAAAAATATATCACACATAACACTGGACATAAATGGGAAATAAGTCATTTTTTTACTGCTGTATTTATTTACATTTACATTAATTCCATAATTTATTTATTTTCCTTTTTCTCTAACTATTTATTTACAGATAATTTTCCCTGTAATATTTTCTACATACTGTTTTATATATCCTGCATTTCTTTCTGGCATGTTTATTTATTGTCACTCCTTTTTACATTTCTTTGTCCTACATTTACATTTATGCCTACATTTATGTCTCGGTATGCAAATGAAGTAGGCTGTCTCGCAAGGCGTCACCCTCTTGCCCATTGGTTGGTCGAGATAACGCGGGTACTCTGGTAGTTACGGTGCCTTTCCATTACAGCGAATTTCGCCTTGCTCTCATTGACTTTGAATGGAGGCAATATTTTCGCCTGAAGGCAGGGCGAATTCGCCGAGGGAGGCGAAATACAGTTGGCGAAACCTGAACTTTATTTAACTAAGAATGATGTGATTACCAATTATATCAGCGTGTGATGTGTTTAGTGCATGACGCAGGCTGAAGAGGCAGGAGTTACAAAAAACTCTCGTGGAAGTGAAACGTGAAAGTGTTTTTATGATTTAAAGTCTCTGGGTGACCGAGCGCCATCACGAATTGTTGTTTAGATGCAACACGAACTGATTTAAGACAACCAGGCTACTCTAGATTGTCATTTAATCACTCGAGGTTTTAAGTTAGCACAGTTAGCTTACGACTAGCTAACTACTAGCAAGATGGCTAACATATACGGTCACAAGCTTGTACTAGTACACTTCCTGCATTTGTAGAACGATATTGCAACACTTAAATGTTATCTAGGCAACCCAGCAATATGTAATAAGCCCATGTATACCCTGCAGTTCGCAATCCTGAAGTAGTTCTGTGCAAGACTGCCGTTAGATGTAGGCTATCTTGCTGGATAGCTTCTGTTGGCCAGCCAGGCTGCCGTCTCTGGCCAGTATCTACCAACCTACGTTAGCCTGCTTAAAAACCAATGGGCAAGAGGGTGACACCCAATTCATTTGCATACCGAGGCAGAAATGTAGGCATAAATGTAGGCATAAATGTAAATGTAGGACAAAGAAATGTAAAAAGGAGTAACAATAAATAAATATGCCAGAAAGAAATGCAGGGCATATAAAACAGTATGTAGAAAATATTGCAGGGAAAAATATCTGTAAATAAATAGAAAGAGAAAATGGAAAATAAATAAATTATGGAATTAATGTAAATGTAAATAAATGCAGCAGTAAATGAAAATGACTTCTTTCCCATTTTTTGTCATTTTATTTATTTATGCTACATATTTTTACATATGTATTTATTATTAATTATGTCATTTTTCGCCCTCCATAGAAATGTAGGCATAGATGTAAATGTAGGACAAAGAAATGTAAAAAGGATTGACAATAAATAAATATGGCAGTAAGAAATGCAGTCATATAAAACAGTATGTAGAAAATATTACAGGGAAAAATATCTGTAAATAAATAGAAAGAGAAAATGGAAAATAAATACATTATGGAATTAACGTAAATGTAAATAAACACAGCAGTAAATAAAAATGACTTCTTTCCCATTTATTTCCAGTTTTATGTGCGATATATTTTTCAAATGCTTTCCTAAACACATTTTTGGTGCATTTTTTAGTTATTTTACTTATTTGTGCTACATATTTTTACATACGTATTTATTATTAATTATGTCATTTTTGGCCCTCCATACAAAAGAGTCACTGACAATCAAAAAGCACTCTAGAAACTGAATCCAATGGTTAAACTGCTAAAGAGAGAGTGTAGAAAGTCTGAAAGAATGTGGCGTAAATTTAAACTTCAGATTCATTATCAAATTCATAAAGAGATGTTTGGTAAATACAATTTGGAAATCTCTAAAGCAAGACAGTCTTTCTCTAACATCATAAATAGGAATATCAACAATGCCCGTGTGCTATTTTCTACTGTTGAGAAGTTAACAAATTCCTCATAACAGTTGCCTCCTGAGCTTTCCTCAGTTAATAAACGACTTTGCATCTTTTTTCAAAGGAAAAATTTATAAAATATGACTGAATATATCTGGAACCACTGGCTGTAGATAGAGGGGACCTCAACCTAATGCCAACATTTAGCTTTGTTGACTATGAAACCCTTGAAAAAAAACATACAAAATCTCAGTTCTTCCACATCTGAACTCGACATTTTGCCCACAATTTTTTTCAAATCTGTTCTTCATCTTAAATCAGCCGATGTACTTCAGATTATAAATACATCACTACAGACTGGCATATTTCCTTCCTCTTTAAAAAATGCAGTTGTAAAACCCTTACTGAAAAAGAATAACCTTGATGGTTCAGTGCTTAATAACTACAGGCCCATATCCAATTTACCATTTATTGGAAAAATAATCGAAAAAAATGTTTTTAATTAATTATTGTTTTAATGAACTGCCTTTCTTACATCAAATAGCTGCTTTGATAAGTTTCAGTCAGGTTTCCGTCAATCACAGCACTGAAACAGCTGTTATTAAGGTCATAAATGATATACGTCTTAATTCTGATGTTGGCAAAACATCAGTCTTGGTGTTACTGGACCTTAGTGGCGCTTTTGACACTGTTGATCACTGCATACTACTACATGGACTGGAACATTGGGTTGGATTCACTGGTACAGTTATCAATTGGTTAAAGTCATACTTGCAACAAAGGAGCTTTTTTGTTGCTATTGGAAACTGTACCTCAGCATCTGTGTCCTTGACCTGTGGTGTCCCACAGGGGTCAATCCTTGGACCATTACTGTTCAACCTTTATATGCTTCCGCTTGGGCAAATCATCAAAAACAACTCAGTCAATTACTATAGCTATGCTGCCTACACCCAAGTTTACTTAGCTCTGTCACCTAATGACTATACCCCCCTTGAGTCTCTCTGTGGGTGTATCGAACAAATCAACAACTAGATGTCACACAATTTTCTTCAGCTGAACGCAGATAATAATAATAATAATAATAATAATAATAATAATAATAATAATAATAAAACTTTACTTGTATAGCACAGTTCATACATGCAATATGCAACTCAAAGTGCTTTACAGTTTGGCAGGGTTGTTGCAAGACAACATTTCTTGCGGTTCAGTGATGTCAGAGCAGATAAATACAGAAGCAGACTGACTCTTGCATGAACACAGGTAGGCAGTCCTTGTAGGCCCTAGTCAGCAATCTTTGTAGTCCAGTGGCGTTAGAGCTATGCAACGCTCTGTTAATGTGGGCTCTTATGTGAACATAGGTCGGCAGTCTTTGCGGGCCAGGGGCACTACACGAGGAAAGTTCATTTAGGCGCAGTCGGTTGTTAGTGTCCCCAGGGAGCAACAGGGGTGAGGAAAAACTCCCTGTTTGTTTGATTTGCGTGAATTCAGGAAGAAACCTCAGGAATCAGTGAGTAAAACTCCCTGTTTTTCTAGGAAGAAACCTCAGGCAGAACCACGTCTCCCAGGGTAGCCCATCTGCCGGGGCTGGTAACGGGAAGTCGGTGACTGAGTAGTTAGGTGTAGGCTTGGTTGAATAGGTAGGTCTTTAGTTGTCGCTTGAAGATGTCGATGGATTCTGCTTCTCTGATGTGCCGTGGTAGGGTATTCCATCTCTTTGGGGCGTAGTATGAAAAGGCCGATTCCCCGATCCTTTTGGGTGGTGCGTCTGGAATCCTCAGGAGACCGGCATTAGCGGATCTAAGGGCTCGTGCAGGGGTATAAGAGGATAATGCGTCAGCAATATAGCATGGGGCAAGGCCATTTACAGCTTTAAATACCAGTAGTAGTACTTTGAAGTCAATTCTATAGGATACAGGTAGCCAGTGTAGTTCAGCCAGTACAGGAGTAATATGTTCCATCTTTCTTGTTTTTGTTAGTAATCTTGCAGCCGAGTTTTGAATAAGCTGTAGTTTTTCAATTGATTTTTTTGGGAGGCCTGTAAACAAGGCATTGCAGTAGTCTAATCTACTTGTAATAAATGCGTGAACAAGTTTTTCAGCGTCTGGCTTGGTCAAGAAGGGGCGAACTTTTGCTATATTTCTTAGATGGAAGTATGCTGTTTTAGTCACTTTGTTGATGTGTGGTTTAAGGCTTAGGTCAGAGTCAAGGATGACACCTAGGCTAGTTACCTGTTCTCTGACATATTGGTTTAGGTTGCCTAGACTGGGGAGGAGAGCTTCCCGTTTGTCTTTAGGGCCGATAAGTAGCAGTTCAGTTTTGTTTTCGTTTAACTTTAGAAAGTTATTGCTCATCCAATGCGTGACAGCTGACAAACAGGAGGTTAAAGACTGTAGAGCTGTGGTTTTGTTTGGCTCAACTGAGATATAAAGTTGTGTATCATCGGCATAACTATGAAAGTCTATATTATGTTTTTTGATAATGTTGCCCAGCGGTAGCATGTATAATGAGAAAAGCAGGGGGCCAAGGCAGCTGCCTTGAGCAACACCGAAGGGTACGTCGTGATTTTTAGATATATGATCTCCTAAACTAATATAGTATTGTCTTCCGGTGATGTATGACTCAAGCCATTTTAGTACATGGCCTGAGAGGCCCACCCAAGTTTTGAGACGATGTAGTAGTATGTTGTGATCAATTGTGTCAAAGGCGGCACTTAGGTCCAAGAGGACTAGGGCAGAGACTTTGTTTGTGGCTGTACTGAGTCTGAGGTCGTTTACTATTTTGGTTAGAGCAGTCTCTGTGCTATGATTTGCTCTAAAGCCTGATTGGAATTTTTCTAGGATGTCGTTTTCATTAAGGAATTGGTTGAGCTGTAAGAAGACAGCCTTTTCGAGTATTTTGCTTATAAATGGGAGGTTGGAGATTGGTCTATAGTTGTTTAGTGTGTTATAGTCCAAATTTGGTTTCTTTAGCAATGGCTTCACTACAGCAGTTTTAAAGGCGCTTGGGAAAATACCTGTGAGAATGGAGGTGTTAATGATCTGTAATAGGGGTGTGGAGATATAATTAAAATTATTTTTCATGAGAAAAGTGGGAATAGGGTCAAGGCTGCATGTTGACCGCTTGCTATGTTTAATAAGTTTATAGAGATCGTCTTCCGTAATGGTGCTAAAAGTCTGTAGGGTCGGTGGTTCCTTAATAGGGGCATCTTGTAGGTAGTTAGGGTCTCGAATGATTTCTGCTCTAATAGCGAGTATTTTGTTTGTGAAGAATTCTGCAAACTCTTCGCATTTTGGAGTGGTGGCTAGACTAAGCATATCACAGACTGGCGCAGGATTTAGTACTTTTTCAATTGTAGAGAATAATACTCGTGTGTTGTTGTGATGGTCTGTGATAATTTTTGATAAATAGTTCTTTCTTTCTGTGCGTATTGTATTGTTATAGGTGATAATATGTTCTTTAAGGATTATACGATTGACTTCTAATTTAGATTTTCTCCATGCTCGTTCTGCTGCTCTACATTGCCTTTTTTTCTCTCTTACTGACTCATTTATCCATGGTGAGGTTTTAACTCGTGAGCTGTGTTTTGTTTTTAAAGGAGCAACTTCGTCTAAAATTTCCTTTAGGTTGCTATTAAAGCCAGCCACCATTTCATCGAGCGATTTGTGGCCATTGAGGAGGTCGCGGGAGCTAATAAGTTCGGTGATTTTTTGTTGCGCTGATTCATTTATGCATCGTTTGTGGGTTGCACCGATCTCTCTATTGCTATGTATAGTAAATGGGAATTCAAATAAGACGCAGTAATGGTCGGAGATGGCTATATCCGATACGGAAATGTTGTTAATATTTGCGGGTTGCGATATTACTAGGTCGAGCGTGTTTCCTAGTTGATGGGTGGCTTCTGTTACGTACTGATGTAGCCCAAAACTATCCAAGGTGTTTAGCAGGTCTTTGCCATTTGAGTCACCGCTTTTATTAACATGAATGTTAAAATCTCCCGTGATAATTATTCTGTCGTAGTTTGTAAGTACCGCTGACACGAGGGTGGAGAAGTCAGATAAAAAGGTTGGTGAACTTTTTGGCGGTCTGTATAGCGTGATAAGGAGTAAGCTGTGATCGGTTTTAACTTTAATCGCTAGGTACTCAAATGACGTGAAGGTGCCTAAATTTATCTTGTTACAGCTGAGTTTATCGGAGAAGATGACAGCTATACCGCCACCTCTTTTATTATCTCTTATCGATTGATAGAATTTATAGTTAGGGGGACAGGTTTCAATAAGGGTGGCAGCCCCTTCTTCTTTTAACCAGGTCTCCACAAGGAACATAAGGTGTAGTTTATTTTCCGAGATGTAATCATTTATAAAGAAACTCTTGTTGGTGAGGGACCTTACATTAAGGACAGCAGCATTTATGACGGTTTTAGTTTTATTTACCCAGCGCCCGAGCTGGATATTAATTAGATTGTTAGGTATGCAGCCTGTGGTTTTATGCTTACGTTTCCTATGGTGGGTTATAAGGGAAGGAATTTTGTGGAGCAGATTATCTGACTGAGCCAAGCACACTGTATTCCGAGCACTGGTGGTAAGGGGGAAGGATATATCATTATCTCGGACTAAGTTACTATTGAGATGTGCTGGCTTGGAGCTTACTTGTCAGCGTGGCGTGTGATGGGCTTCCAGAGCTAGCTCCAGGTTGCTAGCTAGCAGGCTCGCCCCAGCCCTGTTCAGGTGTCGTCCGTCTCGGGCGAACAGGCTGCGTCTTCTCCAGAAGCTCCCGAAGTTGTCCACGAAAGGGACCCTCGCGACTGCAGTACCCCACCAGCCACGCGTGGAGCTGGCGGATACGAGAGAACTGCATGTCTGAGAAGCAAGCAGATGGGATAGGGCCTGAGACGATACATTTTTTGCCAGTAGCGAGTATGGTTTGAATTAGAGAGGTAAAATCGGACTTAAGTTTTTCGGACTGCTGGAGCCTGATGTCGTTCGACCCGACGTGGACCACGATTGCAGAGGCGGTCGGGTGCTGCTCCACCACCTCGGGCACCCTGGTCTGGACGTCCTCCACACGGGCTCCGGGCAGGCACCACGTCTCGCTCCTCGGTAGGGTCACATGGCGCACCATGGAGGACCCTACGAGGACCGCGACTGAAGTAATGTAAAACTGAAAACTGAAGTAATTGTATTTGGGAAAAAGGAAGACAGACGTAGGATCACCACTGCTCTTGAGACTAAGGGGCTTAAAGCAAAAGATACTGTTAAAAATCTTGGTGTCTTTATTGACAGTGAACTAACATTCAACAGTCACGTGAAAGCAATCACTAAATCTGCATTCTATCACCTAAAAAACATTGCTAAACTTAGAAGTCTTATGTCAAAACAAGATCTAGAAAAACTTGTACATGCCTTTATTTCCAGTAGAGTTGTAATGGCCTTTTAACAGGCCTTCCTAAAAAGACCATCAAACAGCTTCAACTGATCCAAAATGCAGCAGAAAGGGTTCCTACAAGAACAAAAAGATCTGACCACATTACTCCAGTTTTAAGGTCCCTGCACTGGCTCCCAGTAAGTTATACAATTGACTTTAAGGCATTGCTTCTTGTGTTGAAATCATTACATGGGATGGGACCCAATTACAGTGCACAGCAATAATGAGTACACCCCCCCTGAAAAAATAGATTTTTCCCAGTATTAAAATGACAACATGCAATATATCCCAAATAGTTCTTTGATGATGTTTATTGCACTATGTTCTTACATTATAACACAAGCAGAAAGGTGAAAAAATAACTTAAAGTACATATTTTTCTGTTTCCGGGAAAGTGGGGTGGAGCAAAAATGAGTACACCCCACAACAAACACAACTACATCCAGTACATTTAGTACTTTGTATGGCCTCCATTATTTGCAATGACAGCCCCAAGTCTCCTTGGCATGGAGTGCACGAGTTGACAACATTTGGCTACATCAATCTTTTTCCATTCTTCAAGGATCACCTCTTTCAGAGCCTGGATGTTGGATGGAGAGTGACGCTCAACCTGCATCTTCAGTATTTCCCAAAGATGCTCTATATGGTTCAGATCAGGTGACTTTCCTCTTCAGAAAGTCAGCAGTGGCCTTAGATGTGTGTTTTGGGTCATTGTCATGTTGAAAAATCGCACAACATCCAACAGCCCAAAGTGATGGAAGCCTTTTAGCTTTTAGTATAGAGCAGTACATTTGAGAATTCATGATGCCATCAATGAAATGCAGTCCTCCAACACCCGCAGCACACATGCAACCCCACATAAGAACACTACCCCTTCCATGTTTCACTGTGGGCACCATGCACTTTTCCTTGTACTCCTCACCCTTGCAACGCCAGACTGTTTTGAAGCCATCAGTTCCAAAAAGATTGATTTTGGTCTCATCACTCCAGAGTATAGAGTCCCAGTAGCCTTCATCCTTTTCAGCATGGGCCCTGGCAAACTCTAGGCGGGCTTTTTTGTGACTGGGCTTTAGGAGAGGCTTCCTTCGGGGACGACACCCATGCATGCCATTCCGTTGCACTGTATGGCGTATTGTGTCACGTGATACAGTCACTCCAATTTCAGTCTCTACTTCCTTAGACAACTGTTGTGCACTTGCATGCCGATTTTCCTCAACTTTTGTCATCACAAGACGCTCCTGCCTGGGTGTTAATTTTCTTGGCCGGCCTGGGGTGCGTTTCCCAAACAACCAACCAACTTAGCTTTAAACCAACATGGTACGATGCACCGTTGAACCAACCAACGACCAAAGTGCGACTGTGTCCCAAACACTGTCGTACCTTCATAGTCTGAACCAAGTTGGTTCGAACCAATATAGTTCAAACCACAATGGTTCCCAGATGTGTTCGGACATGCTCGTGCATTGTCGGAACAGATCGACAGTAAAAAAAAAAGATAAACAAAGGTTGCGTTGTGATCAAGGAAATTGCAGTTGTCAACACGGACCATTCCCTGTTGATACTATTATCCATTCCCTGTTGATACTATTATCCAAGACGCAATGAAAAGACTGCAGTCTGTTAGTGCAAGTGACATTAACAATTGCAACAATGGCAATAAATATATATAAAAAAAAAACGTAGGATGCAGCATAAGTATATGCCAGTGCAAATCTACCCACCTGTATCTTAGTGTGCCGTTTATTTCCACTTGTTTACTGTGCGGGCGTTGTCATTGATGAGATAGTGTGAACATGTATTGTTTTCACAAAAAGGTACACTAATATGACCATAGTATTGGCACCGGTTGGTACTTGTGTATAATTAAACATGCCGTATTGACGCTGTGCCCACATAAGCCACTGGATGTTATCAAAATATATCGTCAGAAACAAACTCTCCCGCATCTAGTGATAGGGCAGTGGTAGAACCCATGCCTGCTGACGGACTAGAAACACTGGCGTAGGTTCGCATCCTATATGTCGCAAACGTATATATCTTTTTCACTGTCACATCTACGGTTTTGAAAGTTTAACATTCAGTGTACTAAAATGCTGAAAAGCTTGCCATGTGGTGACCTTTCATATAGGTTACGTTTTAGGAGTAAACTGAGAATGTTGCTGAATGTTGTACTTGTTCGCGGTCATCTGCTTTCACGTCTTACACGATTGATTAAGGAAGGAAGAGGTTGGGAATTAATTAACCAATGACAGTTGGTAGCTGGTATTTTTAAACCCTGGGATCAAAACGCAGGCTTTCTTAAGACTCGAAAATGGCCCGCAAGCCACAGTTCTCGGCCAACGAACTGGAAGTTCTAATCGACATGGTTGAACAACATAAAACTATGTTGTTCTCGAAACTGAAGAACACAATGACCAACGCGAAAAAAAAGGAAACCTGGAACGCTATCACTGAACAAGTGAACTCGGTGGGCACCGGGTTCAGAAGGAGCACAGACGACGTCAGGGCGAAATGGAGGGACTACTCCAGTGTCCTCAAAAGAAGGGCAGCGGGGTTGAGGAGGGAGCAGCAAAGGACTGGTGGTGGGAGCACCAGTGAGTCCCTTCTCACACCCCAGGAGGAAAGAGTGCTGGCTGTCCTCGGTGCAGAGGCACTGGAGGGAGTCCCAGGGGGCATAGATCTGTGTGGCCTCAACACTGCCGACAGGTCTGTGCCCCCCAGCCCAGGGCCCATACCACCAGGCCCCTCTACCTCACCCTCTCCGTGCTCATTGCCTGGGACTGGTGACAACCCCCTCCCCCCACCGGATGACCCAATACCTGGGCTCATAGAGGAGGCCCTCTGGGCTGCAGCTTCCCCCATTGCCCCACAATCTCCTCAGACTGGGAGCTCACCCCACAACATCCAGCCTCCTGGCTCGGCCCCTGACCGTCGACACAGGAAACGTCGTAGGAGCCGATGCCAGTGCAGTGCAGAGCTCCTTAAGTCTGAGGAGGACAAACGTGCCCTCTTACAGGCACTAATAACTAAGGTGGACCAGCACAGGGAGGAAGTTGTGGCCCTGAGGGAACAGCAGCAGCGCCACCATGAGGAAGTGATGCCCTGTAGGAGAGAAAAGCTCCAAATCCTGGCACAACAGGCCAGCAAACCTACATTCACAATGCACCTTCCCCCTGTTGACAGTGAGTTTAATACTGGTGTGCTTGACAGTGATTTTATGGGTTTGTGTTGTTCTCATTTAATGATGTATTTCTTTTTACAGACCCAGAGTGACCAGCGTATCCTGTTGTTTCTTGTTTCTTTACATTTGTTGTGGGTTGTGTTTTGGTTGTCTTAACATGTGTTGTACAACAGTTAATTTAGCACCTAAGGTGCATATCTGTAATAAAGACATTTCACCGAATTTCCCACTGTCTGTCTGCTTGTTGCATCCCCTGCCAATACATACACTGGAATGAATTACATTCAATAAAATATTAAACATATATGGTGAGGTAAAACATTAACACACCCCTGTAGTACACAGCCACCCAAGCAATGCTGTAGGTCAGGCCACCCTACAATGTTAATTGGTTTTCGGTTTGTCTTTCATGATTATTCTCTTTAACAGCTTGGTCAATATGTGTTGTATGAACTACCATTATAAGTGTCGGAATAAATACCAGGGGCTGCATTACAGAAAATTCCTAACTTAAGAATCTTATCTTATCTGCTAGTTCCCGTGGCAACGGCACTTTAGGATCATATTTAGGAAAAGGCTATTACAGAACAGCCGTTCCTAACTCTGTTGTCAAGTTAAGAAAAGTGTATTACAGAAGCATCCTAACTTCAAGAAATTCTTAAATACCCGTCCTAACTTTAGGATACCGCCACCGCTGTCCTAACTGTCATTTTTACTGTAGTCAGCTAGTAGTCTATTAGACAGAATGGCTGGTATTTTGCTTTTGAGGCGACAACAACAACGTAACCGGAATTTGTTTATTGAAAGGCAGTTGGTAGACCAAAACGACATTTTAAGGTTTGATGACAAAACGTTGATAAATCGCTGCCGGTTACCCCGGGCCATGATTCATGGTCCATAGTGCTATTCATGTCTCTTGCTGTCCCGTGTCAAGTCGCCACTCTTTTTCTTTTACTTGGGATGTTAGACACGCTGAAAATTTTCCAAACGAGGTGGACTTCCTCTCCTCCACCGCCACAACTAAAGCCTCCAATTCGTCATGAGTAAAATTAAATGCCCTCCGCTTCTTTTCTGCCATTTTAATGTCAGCTCCTCTGAATACTTTTTCACCGATATCGGTTTAGTTCGTTACAAAGTAATAATCTCGTGCACATTCGAAGAGGCAGAAACAGACCAATCGAAAAAATCACTCTGACTGAACAGTTGAGAATTCCTAAGATAGGGGGCCAAAGATAAGATAGGAAATGACCAACAACTTAGGAATTGTTTCTGTAATAGGAAGTTAGGAGTTTTCCTATCTTTGAGCTCCTATCTTAAGTTAGGATGAGCAGTTAGGTTTTTTTCTGTAATACGCCCCCAGGTGTCCAAAACAGATGCTTATGCCCTACACATAATGGTGAACCTGAAGCCAATGTGTTGCAAACCAAATCTACCTGAAGTTCAACATGGGGCAGTGGTGGCCTAGCGGTTAAGGCATTGGACCTGTGACCGCAGGATTACAGGTTCAAATCCAGGTTTGCCAGTAGCAACATGTCAACCCAATGACACTGACTTCCATGTGCAATTACATCATGTGATAGTCATTACCTCAGGAATTGATGTATGACAGGTGCTTTAATGTGCTAACCAATGAGGGCTACCTTTCAATCACCTCCTACAAGGTGTGTGTCATTTCCTCTTCCTTATAAAAGAGTAGGCCGAATGTGAGGCCTGTAGGACACAATGGCAGCGAGACAGCGTATTGTTGAGCTAAATGATCGGCGGCGGCATGGCCGCCGCAGTCAAACCGTGTATGTAAATGCATTTATCCGCTCCACCTTCAGCCCCCTTGATGTGCTGTCGGATGAGGCACTCATCTGTAAGTACCGGCTCAACAGGGAGGTTATTCAGGAGTTGTGCGCTCTTGTTCAGCCTCATTTGGTGAGGGCCACAAGGCGCAATTTTGCCCTGTCACCCACCGTGCAGCTTTTAGCTGCCCTGCGCTTCTATGCCAGTGGCAGCTTTTTTGAGGTGCTTGGAGATGGCCTTGGCCTCAGTAGGTCATCCATCAGTAGAGCTGTAACTGCAGTCACCCAGGTGCTGTTGCAGCTCACTGCTAGGGTGACCTTCCCCGTGGGTCAAGCTGCCATCGCCAGGGTGAATGAGGGGTTCCACACCATCGCTGGGATACCTCGGGTCATCGGGGCAGTGGATGGCACCCTTATCCCCATTGCCAGCCCATCTGGAAATGAGCCCATCTACATCTGCCGTAAGGGATTCGCTGCCCTCAACATGCAGGTGGTCTGTGATCATGAGGGGAGATTCACAGATGCGGTTGCCAAGTGGCCAGGCAGCACACATGACTCCTTCATGTGGGCCAACTGTGAACTCCGCCAGGTTGCAGAAGATGGTGGATTTGGGGGTTGCTGGCTCCTAGGAGACAGTGGCTACCCTCTGCGGCCATTCCTGCTTACGCCTTTTCTGCAGGCCAACACCCCGGCGGAGGTCCAATACAACATTGTGCACAGCAGGAGCAGAGCTGTGTTGGAGAGAGCCATTGGGGTGTGGAAGCAGCGCTTTCGGTGTCTTAGTAAGACTGCCGGAGGCCTGCAACTGCATCCTACATAGTGCTGCGCAATAGTGGTGGCAACTGCCATACTCCACAACATGGCAGTCCAGGCGAATGTCCAGCTGCCTGACGACGTGGTGTTGATGGAGGAGCCAGATGTCGACCATCTCCCTGCTGACCTGCATCCCGCTGGAGTGGAGGCTCGCCAACAGCTGGTCCAGCACATGTTTGGCCCATAACCCCCAGCGGTTTGGTTCAGCCGTCGAGACCTTCAAACAACGTTGGTTAGGTGGAACTAAGCACCGAGAGCTGTGGTTGCAAACCTCACTAGTTACCAACGTGGTTGCGAATGTTCGTGTTTTGGGACACGCCTGTGTCAGTCGCACTATGTTGGGACTATGTTGGTTTACACTATGTTGGTTCAAACTATGTTGGTTCACACTATGTTGGTTCAAACGAACGAAGGTTTTGAGACACACTTGCTTCGCACCTACATAGTTTGAACCAAGTAAGTTGCTAACAACGTTAGCAACTATGCTTTTGGGAAACGCACCCCTGTATGTCTCTGTACTTTGGCTGCAGTTCCATCTGTCTTGAATCTTTGGATCACTTTTGCGACCCTGTTCTTACTGATAAGTAAGCCTTTATTGATCTTGTTGAAGCCCTCATCTCTCTTGTGTAAAGCAATAATCCGCTTTCTCAAATCCAGAGACATTTCCTTGCCGTGAGGTGCCATTTCTGACAGCAGGAAATGGGAAAGGGTGGTTTGCTTTAGGTAACAGTCTTTTGTAGCCAACTGCCTAATTACCACCTGTGTAATGACTAATTAGATTCACCTGTAGTTGTTTGTTTGTTCAGGTCCACATTGGGAGCCTAAAAAGTTGCTTTACTCAGAGACCTTCAGTGGGGTGTACTCATTTCTGCACCACACTAATTTTACTGAAACTGAAAAAAAAATAATTTAAGTTATATTACTAGCCTTTGTTTTAAGTTCAAAAGCTCAACAGATCCTGTGTTTAACTGTGAACATTTTGGAAATATATTTTTGTGTTCCTTGTCAAATTATATGAAATGTTACTTTTCACATAGGGTGTACTCATTATTGTTGTGCACTGTGCCTATTGGATATATTTCAGTTATATGCACCAACTACGTCTCTGATCACATCAGAAACATTTGTTGGTAGAACCTGCTGTTAGAACAAAATGTGGTGAATATGTTGTGTGCTGTAAAGCCCTGGAACCAACTTCCAGAAGACATTAAAAATGCACCTACTGTTGGCAGTTTCAAATCTACACTTATGACCAAACTGTTTTCAGATGCTTTCTGTTAATGATTTCTACTAATTTTATACTTATTTTGTGTGTTTTTTATGCTTTTATATCTTTTATATACCACATACTAATTTTACTTTTATGCTTCTACACTTACTTTATCTCTTATGACTTTATATATTGTCCTTTGCTTTTATTTGTGTGAAGCACATTGAATTGCCGTTGTGTATGAAATGCGCTATACAAATAAACTTGCCTTGCCTTGCCTTGTATGGTATGCGTAGGTGTGGTTGGGCTAATTGTGTTCCAGTTTTGAAAATCATGCTTAAGCTGTTGAAAAAAAACTGTAGGCTAACTGTAAAGTTAATAGAGTTAATAGAGTTAAGCTGCTCAGCTGCGGACAAGAAGGCTCTACAGAGGGTGGTGAGGACTGCAGAAAAGATCATCAGATCACCTCAACCAACCATTCAGGACCTATACACATCACACTGTTCCAAGAGAGCCACCAATATCATTAAGGACGCCACCCACCCAACACACAAACTGTTTGCCCTTTTACCATCTGGAAAGCGCTACCGCAGCATGCGGTGCCACACAAACAGACTGAGAAACAGCTTCTTTCCACAGGCCATCAGGCTACTCAACACAATGAAGAAGATTCCATGAACATGTTACTGACATCCACACACTGATGTCCATGCTGCTTTTACACTTGCACTTTACCAACTGCACCTTCACTTATTGCACCTTACATATTGCACATTTCACTTTTTTCCTTTTTCACCTACACCAGCTACCAAGAAGAGCTACCTCAAACTTTCCTTCTTGTTGGAAGCGTATATGTTTATCTGAATGTCTTATGTCTATTTATTGTGGATGTCTGTGCACACTTTGTGTGTGTGTGTGTGTGTGTGTGTGTGCGTGCGTGTTTCTAGTTCAAATTGCACATTTGGTGTCTGGTGAAACGCAATTTCAGTCCTCTGTGTAATTCCTGTTACATAGTGAATTGACAATAAAGTACACTTTGACTTTGACTTTGAAGATGTGTTAGCTTTTGTGAAGTATCTGCAATGTTTTGCCAATTAGGTGAAAGGTTTTTTTTTATTTGTGCGTAGAATTTTGGAAAAATTGCCAATAGTTTCAAAAAATGTGCTTAAAGGAAAACTTCACTGTAAAATGAAAACTGGCATGTTAAAATATCATACCGAGTTGGTATGTTTGCTTAGGATCAAAACTACTCTAGCCTGTTGCTTACTTACCTATTTTTTGCCCTACAGTGAAGATCATGGTCCACTATATGTGTGTTCTCCTGTTTCCCTCTGATAAACATCTCACCTGAATACTGAAATCAGGTCCTTACAGGAACAATCAGGTTTGACTGATAGTACATTATCTGTCACATGGAAAGAACATAAAATTTGTTTCCTGGAGCATAAAGGTCAACATGTGCCACAGACAAAGTAATGTACCCTACTTTGTGGAACAAAACAATGTATATATTTATATATATAGCCTTAAATGTAAACGTGTCTAAATAAAAGTTAAGACCATTGCCAGTTTTACCTAATGTACCCCATCTGTCTGATGCCTTAGCTAATTAGGTCATCAGTGTTTCTTGCCCTCTTTTGGTATACACCCTTAAAGTGGAATAAAATATTATGAAGAACTAATTGGTCCTCTCTGTTGGAATGCCCATGTATTTCCAGCACTGAACTGAATTGTGGTAAACAAGGAACTAGGCCTCACAAATACCAGTATACACCCTACAGACAAAACAAGACATCAAGAATACACAGAAATCGTAGTTGATATACCATTGTAACCTCTGTATAACTATCACAAAGTTGGAAATGTATGATGTTTTGTCGGGTCTGGGCATGAATAGTTATGTTGAGACTTCAGTAACTGTGAAACAAGAACTACTAAACAAATTAAGCAATAACTAAAACAGTTCATGACACATCTCACAACTTTAATTGAAAAAAAAAAAAAACTGTACATGCACTGAGAAGGCATGTCTGTATGGGGTGATGGGGTTTCTGTCAGTATGTTTTTTTTCTGGGCCAAAGTGTGCCAGTCATTTACTAAATTTACAATCCTGATCACATTTAGGGTGGAAAACCACAGTAAGTAAGATTAGAAAGTTTATGCTTTTATTACTCTGTTGTGACATTTTTGTGGTGTTATTTAGCCAAATTAGGCTGATAATGTTAGAGCAGGGGCAAATGAAATTTCAGTTGTTTCCTGGTAATCGTGTCTGAGAAAGTATAAAAAGCAGGCGCAGTGCCTTGCTCATCACTGCACTTTACCTGAAGAGCTGTTTGATTGTCATCTACTACAGGTAAGACAACTGCTACTTATGCTTGCACCTTAAAGACCAATTAATGATCTCCTAATTTTGAAGGAATTAGTTTGTTTTTTATCCTTAGATTCTCAAGAAGAAAAGGAACACATAACAGCCAACATGAAGGTTTTCATACTGGCCACTGTTCTCTGTATGCTCTTAGAGGTCATCCACTCTGCACCTGGTAAGTAAGTGCTGCAGTCATTAAATAGACAAAATGTTACCCCTTTCAACTCTTTTCCTCAAAAATACAAATTAGCTTTAAACATTTAGAAACTTTTGTTTTTGCATTTTTTACTCTATGATCTGGGCCTTAAAATATGTCTGTTTGAATATTCTCTTTTGATTATTATTTTGGCAAAAACATTTGTATTTATTTTTCTGTCAATCTCAATAGCAGAGGTGCAGGAGACTCAACCTGAAGAAAACACTGCCTCAGGTGTGTGTGTCTTACAGTAAGATATTGGCCATAGACCATTTAGATCATGACAGTTCACCATTTGGTTTCCATGTTTTGTAGTTGTTCAGCATTACAAAGAACAAAATTGTTTAAATAGTATGACACATAAATAAATATTTGCAGTCACAGGTTAGCTTCTCTGTTAATTTTTTTCTCCAGATAAAAATGTTGAGGTCGAGAATACAAAGGAGACTGCTTTGTTTAAAGGTATAAAAATGATTAGCTGAATACCCCTATAGTTGTGTAAGAAGTGTTGGCAGTGAACATGCATGATACCATTTTCTGTTTTTTTTTTCCCAGCTGAGCCTGCAGATGCTGAAGTTGAAGATCCTTTTCTGCCTGGTTTGTGCAGAATATCTAAATCTGTTTTTTTTTTTTCATTGAATGTGTTGAATATAAACTGCACATTCCTGTCATTGTTACTCACCCAGTTAATAAATACAATCTTGTTTGCTTCTCATGTCTTCCCTTTCAGTGGAACCAAGAGAGGAAGTAGCTGAAGACGGTCAAGCTATTCCAGGTTATTAACTATGTACATATTTTACCCTCAGTGTATCAGCAAATGGGTGAATGTGAGGCATTTACATCTACAGCACTTTGAATGCTTTAAGATAAGATAGCGATAGATTATATAAATGCAGTCAATTTATTAAATCAGTCCATTTAACTATTGGATTGTTGAAAGCAAAAGAGTATAACAAAATAATAATAAAACCTAGCTTACTTGCCTCTTAAGGCATACAGACTTTTCTGCACAGCAAAAAAATGGAGTGTTCAAATTGTATAACTCCCAAAGTGAAATTTTAACATTTTCAGATTTAAATTGAGTGCAGAGTCGGGGTTATTTAATGTTCTGAAAGTGTTAATTTAACTCTGGAGAGTGTGGATGTTACGACCTCATGTACACACACACCCACATACACCTGTAGCATCTCACATACCTACAGCCACGTTAACTGCATACATAAAGTTAGGGTCTCTGGATAGCAGGGCTGTTTGTTAGATCCCTAGACAAACGAGACTTAGGAGTGTTTGTGAGTGCCCGTGTCCATGAGGTCGTAACAGTGGAGCTATATAAACCCTCAAAAGTTTTAAAATTAAAATTAAAATTCTGTGGGAGACAATTTAACCCTGATCTTTTTGCTGTGTGGGATACTGAATTTGGCTGTGTTTGTGTCATAGAGCCCCTGATCGTGTGTCCCTCTGGTTGGATCAAATATGGCTCTCGTTGCTTTAAGCTGGTGACCTCTAGCATGAGCTGGGTCAGTGCTGAGGTAAGGCACAGTAAACAGACTGAAGTCTGCTCTGTACAGTATTTTGAATTTGTTTGCGGTACCAGTTTTGGCACAGTCACCCATAGAGCACATTTTGGAAAAATTACAATAGATATTAAATATGGGCTCCAACACTGGATTTGTGCTGAGCTAAGACACAGTAACCAAAGCTAGGACAATGAGTATTAATCCACTGGCAGCACCATATGTGTATACAGGCACCAGGTGCAAATCAAATGGAAACCTAACAGTTTAGTTTGAATAAAAATCTCTATTACAAAGTGTTATGAACTTGAAATTCTCCACCACCACCTCTCTCCCTTTCTCCAGAATCACTGTATGTCACAGCACGGCCATCTAGCCTCTGTGCATTCTTTGGAAGAATACGACTTCCTACAGACTGTGGTCCAACTTTCAGGTCATTCAGTGGCTTGGCTGGGAGGATTTTACTTCCAGGTCAGTGGACAGTGGACTCTTTTTTGTTTACCTTACTGTGAGCAATACAGCTATCAGTCTAATGTTACAACAGCACCTAAGCAAAAACTCAGAGATGTCCCCTTGTATTTTAGGGTTACTGGATGTGGATTGACAGGGCACATTTCTATTACACTAACTGGTATTCACAGAACAGTGGGACGAGCTACCCTTGCATTTACCTGAGGAACAGTGGTGAGTAAGGTGTTTGTGGTTTAGGACAGCCTAATGAATACAGCATTTTAGTGGGTCCGGTCTTCCAAGTCTCATATTTTGCCTCTGGATTGTTTGGCAGGTGGCTGGTCAAACAACAACTGTGGACGCTCATATCCATTCTTCTGTGTGAGGAGCAGATCCTGCTGGTGAAGCATAGTAACTACTGATGATGCTGAAGGGTAAAATGTTGTGCAAGCAAACAAACCCTGTAAATCCCCAAAAATCAAAATGTAATATTTACATTTCATCATTCTTCTTTATATCTGCAATTAACTACAATTAACACTTGGTCAAGTACAATAAAAAGGTGATGTCTTTCACTTTGCTTGTGTGGATATTTGTCCAAAACTGTCAAAAAAACAAAGACAAATTATAGCCTTGAGCGGCAATGACGGGTCCTCGCACCTCTGGTCCTGCAAACCACAACATTTCGCTTGTTCTACTGGTATCAGACATGAAGGGGGAGGCAAGGTGTCTTCTTATGGCTCTGGATATTACTGGTATTTTGTCAGGATAGTGTCCACTTAAGTATGAGGGTCACCTGATTTACTGGTTAAAATAGGGCAATTTCAAAAGTTACATGGAAAAAATGATTTGTTATTGGAACATAGTGTACGGCAAGTATGCTATCTCTTTAAAGGCTGTAGGCTAAAACAATCTATCACTCAATAACTCCGTTTTTCAAATACGCAAACATGCTCAAATATGACACCACCATAGCTCATAGGATCTTAGGTACAGAGCTTCGGTCTATTTTTTCTAACTGTAGTGGCCAGAGGACTAGGGGAGGATGAGCTGGTTTCAGCTGTGGTTCTCAGTGCCTCTAAGTGACGAGGATTGAAGAGCAGAGTCGGCCTCAGAACAGTCACAGGAAAGTCCGAAGAAACAGGGGAAGGAGATGAGTTGTGACCATGAGAAAGGGCAGGGGAGGGGTCTACTGTATGTAAAGTGATATTAGATGTAGATAAGATTCTGGGGGAACAGTGTGTCATGTTATAGTTTTTGTTTTTTCGACTGCTTACACATTTTCAAAGCTCTGTTTTCCTCAAAACTCTACACAAAAAATCAACAATTGCTTACACAAAATGCATAAAGCATCCTATCTGCTGTGAAATGAAGTATTCAAAATATCCTAAACACACCTCAAAAGCAAACATTTGTCTCATATAATAAACACATTTTCCATAGCATTACATACTTGTGTATGTCATTTACACACTGTTACTAAATCTAAAGCTCTTTTGTAATATGAAGGTTTTGATATATTCCCATACAAAAATGAAAATTCAGCAGTATTCAAATTGAAGTCAACACAAGCAATATTGGAACCAAAAATAATTCATTTTCTAAATAAATCAGTTAAAAAACTGATAAGAAAATAGGAAAAGAAAAAAAAACAAAGAAAAGTATACCACCCACAACATATCGTGGTACAGCAACCAAAAAACAGACATTTATGCAAGTGTGTGTGTGTGTGTGTGTGTGTGTGTGTGTGTGTGTGTGTGTGTGTGTGTGTGTGTGTGTGTGTTAATGGAGGACAGTTAGTTGGGTGTGTATATAGGGTCCATTTCTCCTCCGGGCTGGGTCTTGGCCACAATACTTCATCCACATTGCATGCTATATTTTCTCTTGCCAAATATCAAGTAAAGAATCTTCATGCATGACATATCCAACCTTGGACAGAGGCAGCATCAATATCACCACATGCATCCTCTACCGCCTGGAGAAGTGGAAGGCGGGCATAGGGGCGATGATCATATACTTTCTGATACTGTTGAATATGATTACATCTTCCAAAATATGATTTTTAATCTCATTGATTCTAATCATTTGCCAAAACCATATTCAGAATTGCGGTCTGCTGCTCGTGTGAGAATATAGGAGGTTGTCTTCCATGATACTGTTGTCTTTGCACAGAATGTGCTGTATAAAGTCAAGGCTGTACTGTCCTATGACCATTCATACAGTGTAGTACAGTAAAATGGATGCTTGGAGCTACAATAGTATGTATTTTACAGCTATGCAGAAATGGCTATTACATGTACATTTATAGGCCTCTGCCAGGCATTGATTGGTTTTTGTTCAGTATTGTTAATATTGTTTGTACATGTGAGGACAGAGTCTGAGGCACTGTGGTAGGTGGTAAGTGTGGTATTTTGATTGGTTGTGTTTAAAGTAGGAAATTAAGTTACTTCCTGTTAGATTTGTGTGTGTTAGGCAGAGAATTGTGTGTATTGATTTGCAAAAAGTGAATACCTACATTGAAACTGTGTCAAGAGCTGTAACAGGTAAGTGCGGTTCATGAGGGGAGCTCTGGGACAAAACTGCATTGCACATTAGAGGTCTAGAAGCCAGTGGTGTGGACTCCGTAATGGCTGTCGGAGACAATACAGGAAGGTAAGGGGTTCTTGTGGGGCCTTGTAAGGGGTCCTTGTGGGGTGGGTGGTATGGGAGGGGGGAAGGACCAGGGAGGCATGAACCCAAAGCCACTTATTCAGGTTGTTCAGTTATGGGACTGATGTTTAAATCCCCTGAGAGTTGCTCTATTTCTTGCTTAGTGAGGAACAGATGTATCATTCATAGTGGATGATATTACAGGATAAGCACTATGATGAACTTTAAAGCTAGAGGGGGTTAAAGTAATTGTCTTTCCCTCCTAGAGTTAGAAGGGCAGGTTTGCTTAAACCCTCTGGGGCTTTGGGTCCTGTGCCACTGGGAGGGGAGGCCAACGGTCTGGATTCAGCCCTCCGCCCTCCGCCCTCCCTGCATGAAAAGTCCCTCTTCATTCTGCTAACATTTCTGCTACTTCTTACCGGGCTGACTCTAGCTATTCTGACCTCCTCCTCAATCTGTCCCTGCTGGGCCACGTCTCCCTCCTCCTCCAAATCAACCTGCTACTTCTCCTTCCACCCGCTGCTGCAGTCAAATTGGTGGTGGCAAACATATCTGTGATATGTGGCTTTTGAGCCTTTTCTTCTCTCAGCTTTTCTGTGCTCTTGCACTGTTGGTTTATTGTCCATTTCCATAGACAGACAGTCACTTCTCTCTAACTCCAGTCGAACTCCAGTGGCAATATTTGATAACCTTGGTCAAGGGGAGGGGCGGCCAGAGGAGGGAGGGGAGGCCTAAGAGATTTCATTGGACTAGCCAAATGTCCTTTAACCCTGTGAGGCCCATTGTTGTAATATTACAACATCACATTTAATTCTACAAAAATAAATCTTTAAGTTTTTTTTTTCTTTTTGAAACCACATTTATATTACTAATAGGTCTTATTGTTCAGTTCTGCAACACTACTGGATGGTAGATTGTGTAAATAGGCTCAGTTACTTGGCCACAAGGTCATACAACCTGTGAACCTGCCTTGAAGTACGGCACCTTGTTGCACCTTGTCCATTGGACTGCATTGGATTTGATTTGGACAGCATTTGGGTTTTGGATGTCAAAATTGAAAATAAACACTGATTTCTGCATCACGTGCCTCCTACAACAACATCTATAAGGTTAAAAAAACAAATTTTCCTCTATATTTGGGTCTCTGGGGGTTAAGAAAATCAACCAATGGGCCGTGTTTCATGTCAAATACCGTCACGGTCAATAAAAATGTTTATAATAACTTGATGACATTATGACAGCCCCGGCCCAAAACTGTGCACCCAGGCCCCCTGTAACTGGTAAAAGACCTTAGTTTGTTTGCAATAGAACCTTTTTAGGTTTTCAAACAGTTGTAAAAAAGGTGCATAAAACCTCTTACATACAGATGATTAAAACTTAAATAAACTCATTCAAAAAGATAAAAGTTGACTATATGTCTAATGTGTTTCACAAGATGCTGTATCAGAGACCCAGAACTAAAGAATGATACAAAGACACCATAACAAAATTATTGGGGCAATTCTCCACCACATCAGGTAAGTCATGTGTTTACAAGTCAGACAGTACATAGGTTGATCGACACCCTTGCAGGAGGCATGCTGTGTTCAAATGAGCCAATCAGAATAAACCACATGGTTCAAGACACAAACAAAAATGGGGGGAAGGGGAGTTGTAGGGCATAGGTGATTAACTAATCAGGGAAGTAAAGGGAGGAGGAGGGTATGGGAATGGAAATATACAGGTATATAATAGTAATTGAAAATGGTTCATAGATGAGGTTGTCTGAATGCTAGAGTGTCTACATATGAACTGCAACAAGAGCTGCAAAAAAACCTAAACATCAAGTAAGGTAGTTTTAAAAGTGATCATAACCTATGCACTTATCTTGGTTACTTTATCCATATTCTGATGGCTGCCAGTAATATTTACTGGCACTAGCTGGATTAGGTTTTTGGGTTAGGGTGCATAAAATATGGGAAAAACGCAAATCGTATAAAAAGCCCATATTATGTGGTGCATGGGCACAGCTTCAATTTAGTTCTTTTAGACCAGCCTCATTCATAATACAGTATGTTGGCATAGAAAAGTAACCACACTCATATTTATTCAGGTTTGAAAATATAAAACACAGTCCTGAGGATCCATTAAGTTTAAGGTTAGGATAAAGAAGTGGGGTTGGGATAAGGGATGGGAATAGATAAGATATAGAGTGGGCTTAGGGACAAAAAAAAATTAAGTAAAACCAGTAATGTGGTTTTTGGCGGAGTGTTTTAATTTTAGTTTTAGTCTAGCCTTTGTGTCAAGCTGTCATTTTTTGTCAGTTTTTATTAGTTTTAGCCACGTCCATACCCTTATTAGTCTAGTCACATTTTAGTCGACTAAAAGTCTAAGCATTTTAGTCGACTAAAAGTCTAAGCATTTTAGTCTTATTTAAGTCAGAGTTATCCATGAGTATTTTTGTCTATAGTTGACAAAAACTGATGACATTTTTACGACGACGTATTAGGGCCATGTATAAACATTTATTTCAGAGAGGGTGGGGTGGGGGGGGGGGGTAATATTCCGAGAAGAAAGTCGCAAATTTATGACAAATAAACTGTGACATTATCAAGTTGCAAATTTGCAAGAAAAAAACTCACACATTTGCAAGAAATAAACTCACATATTCCTGACATTAAACTATGAAGTCGCAATTTACCAGAGTTACTGCTGTCGTTTTCCAAGAAAACCCCAAAAAATAAGCAGGAGGAGTTATTTTCTGTTCAACCAGATATTTATTGAATTCACCGAAAGAGTAGTCGTAACAAACAGACAATTCTAACCATTACATCTATTCTGTCTAGCTTATATACAGAATACAGCAGTGTCATGTTAACTTGTGTCCATATTCAGAGACAACGGGCTCTAACTCCGAACCTTTTAAGGATGCCCCATACATGGAACTAAGCACATTCCGGTATTGTTTCAACTGTTACCAATTTGGCTCCCTGCTGAGTCTGCAAGACATTCCTTCTGTCACACACACATTCTTGTACACAAACAACTCTGTTTACTTACAGAAATTACAACACTGCTTGGTGTGCATAATGCAATACTTTATACTTTTCAGTTGGGTTTTCAATTAATGAGATACTTGTTGTCTTAGCCCAGAATCACCATATCATCATAAGCATTCAGACTTTGAAGAGGCACTGCAAGAAACTTGGCCTGTTTCAGAGAAAAAAACATAGCAGTTTAAAGGAGGTGATGGCTTTTGTTCACCAGGAGCTACACCAAACCAGACAGATACAAGGCTACAGGTGGTTACATTTGAGGGCAGTTCTGAACATAGTAGCCAGCCACATCCTTTGGGTTATTGTTTATTGTTTGGGTTATTTGGTGTAGGCTTCCATCCATAAGAAAAAACGACTGAAGCCGTCAATACAACCGTTTATTCCGATATCATACAGTTTCAACTTATCGTAATAGTCCAAGTGCCACAAACCATTGGGTCCAGTAGCGGCTCCTGAGCATAAATATTGGTGGGGCAGACAATGACTCCGATGCCTAAATCACTGCATGACCAAATATTATAGAATAATGTACTCGATGCCTCTTTTTTAAAGCCCTGGAGGTCAGCCCCACATTTGTCCGAGAGATTGTGGCGTGCTGCACAGTTCTCCACAACCTTTGTCTTGCTGATGGGGACATTGTGGAGCCAGAGGCTGTTGAGGAAGATGACGACAATGGCCCAGCAGAGAGGGTCAGCGAGGCAGGGGATGCTGCACGGGACCATCTTGCTGCAGCAGCTTCAGCTCCACAGCACTGCGTGGCAGCCCTGAATGAACATGATTATGTATAGTGTTACACATTTACTGTTTGCCCTTTACCTGTTCAGTTATTAATGTTACTTGTTCTGTCGTTAATTATAAGCCTTACTTGTTCACTGTAAAAAAAACCCCGTTGTTTTTACGGAAAAAAAACTGGCAGCTGGAGTCACCAGAAAAAATCTGTAAAATATACAGCAAAACGTAATTGCTTTTACGGTACAGCTTGTACATTTTACAGTTAAATCCAGCATATAAAACACTTGACTTCTGTTATATTTGCTACTTTAAACTGTAAAATGTACATGCTGTGCTGTAAAAGCAATGACCATTTTGCTGTATATTTTACAGATTTTTTCTGGTTACTTTAGCTGCCTTTTCTGTAAAATATAAATTGATTTTACCACAACATGTACATGTTAAAATAAATTTTTTATTGCATATGAAAATCCATCTAATTAATAATTACATATAACATTATTTCACTACAAAATCTCAATTGTTAAACAGGACCACTATACTAGAATAGAAATCAAGACATGTCACAGGCATTCAATTAACCGCACAGACTTTATTGTAATAAACAATGAAAAATCATAGCCATAAGGCTGCCACAGAAACATATTATCAAACATATTAAAGGAAAAAAATATATATTAAAAGAAAAAAGCCTATCTCTGTTTTTTGTCATTGGGCCCATATTCATAGTGTAAAATACTGTGCTTTACTCAGCCATGGTAGTTTTGTGTAATTTGGAGCACTTACAAAGGTATTGGGTTTGGTGATATTGGGTGATATGAATGGCATGCCATTCGTACAGATAAGTAAATGCAGGCACTAAATACATTATTTTTACATATTAATTATGATACGAGGGTACTAATAGTGTGTAGTGAATGCTTGTATGAACATTTGGGCTATGTGGGGAAAACAATTTTTGGTAGTCTAGGCTGGAGGCAAATGAATGAATGGCTGCACCATCGTAAATTGATGTTATCATCACAATTGGCCTTCAGGACACTCAAAATTGTCCACATAACCCCAATGTTTCAAACCAAAACCATTCACTACACATTATTAATGCTACCATATCATAACTAATAAAAAAAAACAATATGTCATGGATATCAATCAATATCACCCAACCCAATATCTTTAAGAGTGCCCCAAATTACACAAACCACCATAGGTTAGTAGAACATGGTATTTTACACTACATAAATAAGGGCTCAATGTTTTTTTTTTTTTTTTAAAAAGGTCTTGTTCTTTAAGGTCATTGGTTCTCACAACATCAGAGTCAAACATGTTTTGTGGATCAGTCATGTTCACAGTAACAACATCAAACAGGCCACATGCATGTGTGGGTGGCTTTGTAAAAAACAATGAAGATACATAACCAACTTTTAGTAATCACAAGACGTAACAACAGGAACATTGGTTAACTGAGCAGTTCACATTGGTTCTTCAAACATGTTTTGAAGAATTGCCAAATGTGTGTAGATGTCTGAGAGAGAGTACACAAAACATAAAACACTTTAAAGGTTGGTACGGCGTGCACGCATGAGAGAGAGAGCGAGAGAGAGAGAGAGAGAGAGATGGACGTATGTGGTGTGCCGTGTGTCTTAGCTCTTGCTTCAAGTCTATCCAGAGGGGCCAAGGAGAGGTTCATCTTCCTGAATGGTGGACATCAGAGAGTATAAGAACCGACTGTGTCAAAATGATGGATGGCTAATGAATTATTAATGAGTAGGCGTGTCCTCCCCGGTGGGCGTGTCTTCCCCTTAGGGGCGGAGCGTCCTTCCTGTAGGCGGGGCTTGTCCGTCTGACGCAAGGGGGTGTGGTGTATGCTAATGAGGTGTGAGTGTGACGCGGTCCAATGGTGTGTGGTGTCCTGGTCTGATGCAACGTGGGTGTAATGGGTGTGGGGTGTGGGTGTGAGTGTGACGCTGTCCAATGGCGTGTGATCTCCTCCCCTGAGTGGGTGTGTGTGTTCGGGTTGAAAAGTTCATGGGGGAGTGTGCTATGGGATGCTGTGTCAGCGAGTGTGGTGTCCTGAGGTCATGCAACGTGGGTGTAATGGGTGGTGGGGGGTGTGGTGTAGGGGTGTGACTGACGCCGCTGTCCAATGGCGTGTGATCTCCTCCCCTTAGTGGGTGTGTGTATGATGGGGTTGAAAAGTTCATCGGAAGGGGTGTGCTGTATCAAGTTTAAGGGGTGGTGTTTGTGGGTGTGTGTGGGCGTGTGCAGGTCCCGGGTGCTTTAGTTTCAGATTTACGGCTGGGGTCAAGACCGTGTGTGTCAAGGCCGGGTGAAAAGTGGAGCGAGAGTGAGCTGTGTCAGCAAGTTTTGGGGGGCTGTGTGCAGGTGCAGGGTGCTCGAGTTTCAGATTTACGGCTGGGGTCAAGGCCGTGTGTGTCAAGGCCGGGTGAAAAGTGGAGCGAGAGTGAGCTGTGTCAGCAAGTTTTGGGGGGCTGTATGTGTGTGCAGGTGCAGGGTCAAGGCCTGGTCAAATCTCAGGGGGACGCAGCTGAGTCAACAAGCGGGTGTGTGTGTGTGAGTGTATGAACTGTTCTTTGTCTCTCTCTCTCTCTCTCTCCCCGTGTCGAACGGGATAAAAGAAGCGGGCAGCGTTCGATAGAGTCAGAGAGTCAAGTGTAGAATAGGAAGAAAGAATAGTAGGAGCGAGGAGGTTAGCCTTTCCGTTTCAACCTCCTCCTCCCCCTCTTCCGCTTGAAGCCTTTTCACACCCTTTCCGTCACGTTCAGACGGACCTTCCAAAAGCCTCCTAATGTGCATCATTTCTTTTTTTTTGTGAAACATTTTTTTCTTTTTCCTGATAAAAAAACGTCTTTTGTTTCACTACTATTTTTTCTTCCTATTCTACACTTGACTCTCTGACTCTTTCGAACGCTGCCTGCTTCTTTTATCCCGTTCCACACGGGAGAGAGAGAGAGAGAGAGAGAGAGAGAGAGAGAGAGAGAGAGAGAGAGAGAGACAAAGAACAGTTTATACACTCACACACACACACCCGCTTGTTGACTCAGCTGCGTCCCCCTGAGATTTGACCAGGCCTTGACCCTGCACCTGCACCTGCACACAGCCCCCCAAAACTTGCTGACACAGCTCACTCTCGCTCCACTTTTCACCCGGCCTTGACCCCAGCCGTAAATCTGAAACTCGAGCACCCTGCACCTGCACACAGCCCCCCAAAACTTGCTGACACAGCTCACTCTCGCTCCACTTTTCACCCGGCTTTGACACACACGGTCTTGACCCCAGCCGTAAATCTGAAACTCGAGCACCCTGCACCTGCACACGCCCACACACACCCACAAACACCACCCCTTAAACTTGATACAGCACACCCCTTCCGATGAACTTTTCAACCCCATCATACACACACCCACTAAGGGGAGGAGATCACAGGCCATTGGACAGCGGCGTCACAGTCACACCCACACACCACACCCCCCACCACCCATTACACCCACGTTGCATGAACTCAGGACACACAACTCGCTGACACAGCATCCCATAGCACACTCCCCCATGAACTTTTCAACCCGAACACACACACCCACTCAGGGGAGGAGATCACACGCCATTGGACAGCGTCACACTCACACCCACACACCACACCCATTACACCCACGTTGCATCAGACCAAGACACCACACACCATTGGACCGCGTCACACTCACACCTCATTAGCATACACCACACCCCCTTGCGTCAGACGGACAAGCTCCGCCTACATGAAGGACGCTCCGCCCCTAAGGGGAAGACACGCCCACAGGGGCGGACGCGCCCCTGGGGGCGGGGGGGGCACGCCTACTCATGAATAATTCATTAGCCATCCATCATTTTGACACAAAGTCGGTTCTTATACTCTCTGACATCAAAACAAAATATTTACAATGGTATACAAACCTGAAACCATACAGACCTAAAATAAATAAAGTGTGAGTAGTCTCTCTAGACTCTCAAATGGTTTTAGGCTACATGATAAAAAATTAACAGAATAAAATTTAATTTATCTAATTTTAGGTACAAATGCATTTTAATGCAGCAATTATGTTACATATTGCATATGCCTTACTGCTCAACCAGTTGGCAATTAAATAATGACAGGGTTTTAGCCATTCAAAAAATCATACAAACAAGCAAATCAAGATGGATGGGTTATTCTTATGATGTTCCATGTGGTGTCTACCCATGGGGTAGTTCAAATTGCCTGTGCGGATTGCATACATGTTTTCAGCCAGTCTATCCTGTAAACATTGTGTTGTACTTCTTATGTAGAACACTTTTCAACTCAGTTGTCTAACCTACCATGTTCAGGCATTGCACCATTCGTGATCTGACAGGTCTTGAATTAGCGTGAGGACACGAGGGTTGACCGGTAGCCGGGAGGAGGTCTTCACCACCTTTGTTCCCTTCTCTGGGTTAATGGAGAAGAAGCACCTTAAAGGGGGAGGGCACGACAGACATGCAGAAATCTGTTGAAGAGTCATGACCAATGTCTCATTTTTTGGAAATGTCAGTTGTTTATAAAATTAAATAAAAGTGTTTCTTACTGCACTTAACTAGTAAAATCAGAGGAACCGATAATTTTGCAGTAATTTCTATTTTTTTTACAGCGATGCAGGTAACTTGAGTATTGGGAGATTTTACCTTCTTTATGCAAAAATTACACCAGGCACTAGGCAAAAAAGGGTTAATGTGTTGCAAGCCAAATGAACATACCTCTGTAGAAACTCCAGGATTGACGCAAGCTCTGCTGGATAGTGAATGTTAAAGCAATAATAGCTCCCGAACATCAGGCAGACTGCAGTCATGAAGGTGTGATATTGTCGTTCACTATTTGTTTGTCCACACTCAACATGTACCTCTCCGAGGAAAAGCAGGACCGCCCTAAAACGAGAACAACATTACAGTTTAGCCTAAATAAAAAAACAAATAAACATGTTAACATTCTTGTTTATCCAGACAATCTTAGTCAAAAGAGGCAAGTTGTAGGCAATTGGATATCTTTTTGAAGCTTGAAGATATTTTGTCTATTTCTCTAACAGATTTCTTTAATTCAAATTTTGAGTGTCATGTGGGTTGGCCTAACAGGTCCACTGTCCGGAGGTAAAGTAAGCAGTACCTTCTCACCCCCATTCAGAATTGGAACTGAAGAAGTATGTGAGAGATGCAGACGAAGTGTCTTCAAGCTACAAAAAGGAGTCCACTTGCTTATGACTTAAGTCTACTTGATTGTTCCTGAAACATTGCAGAATGCAATGACAAGATATGCTTTTGGCGCACATTTAAGGCTAGTGATGTTTATTACCATTAAAACATCTAGACAGGCTATGAAATGCTTGTGTGGTATGACCCCTTTGCTATGCTTAAGCACCCCCAGTATTTTTCTTCTTTGGACACACACATACAAATTGGTGCACACACATGCATTGTACACAAAATATGTAAACAAAGTGGCAAGTTCAGAGTGCAGAGGATGCCTCCATAGTATGGGAGGCACGGCCGATAATTGACAGGCTGGCAGGATTTGATAGTGACATATGTCTAGCGCGGCATTTAGACACTTAAGTCTAAATGCCCAGGTGTGTTGGTGTGTGCACGTGTGTAAATATATCCATCATTACCTGCCGGTTGCCGCCCATACTACTCTGAAGTCATCCTCTGCACCCCCGCTTGCTAACTTTTCCCAGGCATCCCCAATGAAAGAATACCAAGAAAAGAAAAACTTACCACACACAATTGTGGGGGTCAACTGGAGTTGGTCCACGTCTACTTCCTGTCCTAGGCAGGTTTCCTTCACATAGCAGAACATCGCATTTTCTTGATCATCAAAATAAGACAGTAGAAGGAGGATCATCTCTTTGAGATCTTCAGAGCAACCAATTGCCTCTCCCCTCACCATTTTCAGCTTTGTTAGGGCCTGTAGGAACCTTTTGCTCTTGGTCGGACAAACTGTGTTTAGGTAGTTCAGAGGGCGTTTCCCTTTCAGATCCACATTCCGTGAAAAAGTGTCTATCAGATCAATTCCTGTCAACTGTTTGAAATGAACTGCCATGCCAAGTTCTTCAAACCAAAATGGCCACTCATCAAAAAGGTGCTTCACATGTTCCCCCAGGTTCACTTGTTTCCTTTGTGTGTAGTAAATGTAAGCATAGCGTGAAGTTCTACCAGGAAGACGTAATGCGCGTCATCAGTTAGCTGTCGTCCAATCAGCACGTAACATCTGTCTTTAAATACGTCATCTTACCTACCTGCTTTGCTGCTCACAGGTGTATTCCGCTGTTCGCCCTCCTTCCACCCCAGCATCCATCCAAGGGTCCTGTCCGTGTCCAGTGGGTCCTGACGATGATGTCTAATCCGTCATGCCTCTTGATCGATCTTTTGATGTCTCTTCTACGTCTGCCTCTTCCCTGGCCTCCCGATGTCTCCTCTACCTCGGCATCTCCACTGATCGACCTCGGATTTCTGGTCTCCTCCTTATCCTTCCGGATCCCTCCATATACTCACTCGGGATTCCAGCTACAGCCCCTCCATGAACAGTTCAATTCTCTGCCACATACATTGGGGTGACACTGCTTTGTTCCCGGATGTTGGATTTCCTGTCACCTGAGCAACAACCTGGACTCTATCAGCTCATTGAGCACCAGTTCAGCCTCAGGCAGTTAGGCTTTCCCCCTAGAGACGTGGTTCTGCCCAAGGTTTCTTCCTCATTAAGAATATTTAGGGAGTTTTTCCTTGCCCCGGTGCTCCGGGGGGACCCAGAGTTGTGCTCTTGGAATCCTCTGTTTCCTTTTTCAATGCATTATGTATCGTATTCAATGTTTGTTATGCATCATAGGTTTCTGAAAGTTCATTGTCTACCTTTTGATCACCACCAGTGGGTCCTTGTCCTTTTGTCAGGGGGGTATTACTATTATGCCCTGCCATTACTACAGTCAGCATCTATTCAGTTTTCATGTTTTATTGTTCAGGACAAAGGACAGGACCTACGCCAAAGTTTGTTGTGCCATATCATTACATGTAATCAAATAAATTATTATTGTGTTACCATATACTCAAAGTCTTTCTGGTTGAAGTAGCTTTCATCAGATCTTTGACTTCCTGTGGATTTGCATCAGGATTATGAGACATCACCTTCAGCTTTTCTTTTTTCTCCTGCTGGGTCTCAGGGGTCTCTTCTAGGGGAAGAAATTTCACATGCCAATTTATGCACCCATAGGTGTCTTGGACAGCTGCCCTTTTTTCTGGGGGTATTTCATCAGTGTCTGAGTCTGCTGTGAGATGACGTCTTTTTATGATTTTTGGGGTCATGCTTCGCTTTACATTTTCAATCCGGTTCTGTAGTTGCTTGGTGTAAAAAGGGGGGCTGGTGAAAACCAACACTAAACCAAAAAGGACTGTACGGAGAGGGGCTGATTGAGGTATACGATAATCGCCACAGATTGTCCGGTCAGAACAAGAATGAAATGTCCCTTAGTGAAGACACACACACCAGTCATGAACAGTGAAACCGTGGAAGGAATGAACCCGTGAAACTGATTTGGTGTAAAACCGTGTACCGTGGTTTACTGGAAATATAGAACAAGAAATACAAAAGATAAGCAATACAAGGGATAATACAAGAGTAATAAACACAATATATACAATATATACACAAGGAATGATGAATAATTGCCTACAGCAATTATCTAGACCAGAAATGAATGAGGGAACATAACTGCCTATAGTAGCTATGTAAACCATGACTAACAGTGAATGAATGAATGACTAGCTGTAACAGTGGTACTGTGTCTTTAAGCCCCGCGACAGCGTGTCTGCGTACACAGAGATTAGCAATGGCGCGAGCCCTTGAACTGTACACTGTAACAAGCAGCTAAGTATCTGCTGTGCCCATCACTGAGGTGGTTTGACCAGTTTGAACACTTGGCCAGAGAGTGATAACCAGGGCCAATTATGTCTCCTTCTATAACGTCTTGCAGGGATTGCGGGTATTTTCCCACCACTTTTTTGGCAACCTCCACACAGTGCCTTTTACTGATACGTGTCTTTTCTGGATTCAATTCACGGACCAAGATCCGGACCATTTCTCTTCTCAGCCGAGGACATGGACGTGTCCCTGATGAGAGACACTGCATTAGTTTCTCAGGGAACTTTTCACACGGGATGACAAACTTATCCAGCCAGTCATTGCTTGGGCTGTTGAAGGATGAACTATTGGGTGATTGCATGTGTAACCGGCAGCTTTTCTAGGTTGTCTTCCCACAGCCACCGTAGTTCTGCTCCTAGCTGACCCACCCCCTACGTAACAGGTCAGTGATTCAGTCGCCATTAACATTTTCATCTATAAAACCGCACTCACCGGCAGGTCATGTACAAGCTCTGGATTGTTTCATTCCTGCTCCTATCCTCGCTGCTGTCACTGGAGGTATGTGTTTTGTGTTTGTACTGTTGCACTAGCATATAACTATCAGAAATCAAACTTGATGGAAGCTGTTTTTTACAACAGGTATCCTGCAGTATACCTGACGCTTCCGGGTAGTGTTAAAGTGTTGGTACAACTACCGAAGGTATCTGGGTTGGTTAAATGTTGTTTTCTATTCATACATGCACGCATGTAGTACAAAGATATATTACTAAAACCTGTCGTTTCAAACCGAGGTTCGGTCACGAGGACGCCTGGAGCACTTTGCCGCTGGTGATCTCGGGCAAAGTTCGGAGGAACACCCGGTAAATAACTGCATGGTTTTTTTTTCTATAGTATCGATGTCTGGACGTATGTTTAGGGCAATGAGTAATTGTTTCCAATACTTATTTGTTTGTGGCTAGCATGTATGCAACCATGTTCGGCTAGCATGTATGTAACAGTGTTTTGCTGTTGCGAGTAGGCATTCGTTGCGACTGCTTGAGACGCCAGACGCCATTGTTTGTGCCTGAGTGATGCATGGAGGTAATTTGCAGTGTTATATTCAGTTCTAAAGTGCTAAGTGTGTGAATATTTTTATCTTGGTGGTTTTAACATTGTGTGACTCTTAACATTGGTTGAAGTTCTTAACATTGTCACTTTTAACTGCATGATTTGTTTTTAACACTGTGTGAGCACTCCCAGTACTGTGAACACCTCCCACTTGTAGAAATACTGGTGACCATGCATCTAACTATTGTTTGTTTCATCAGAGTGATGCCACTGCTGCTTTGCCTAGCCTAAGTTTGTGTGTGTGAATCCAGTTTTTTGCCCATAGTAGTGACTTTTCTTTCCTGATTTGAGTTTCTTTATTTTTGTTTATTTTTTGACTGCACTCCAGCGTGTGTGTATTTCTTGTTTGCGGCGTGCACCACTCCACAATGCCGTTGGCCCGGGGGAAGTACTGACTGCCACCCTTATACATGAGTGTTATTAATTTGGCTATTTCTATTGGCTAACTGATTGTTGATCTTACCTTGCCCTTTTTGCTCTCCTTTATAGCCTGGACTGTTCCACGGGGCAGGTCACCGGATCTGAGTACTCTTCGCGCGCGTCACTGTATTTGTAGTGGTAACGAGCACCTCACCTCTTGCTGTGATCACCTTTTTTTGCAGTATCTGTGTCGTGTGGGTGTGTTTGCATATCTTGCGGTGTGTGTGTGTGTGTGTGGACAGGCACAGAAAACCCAGAGCACGTTTGGTGTGTCATCCTTTCCAGGATAGGTAACCAACCCTTGAAGCTGCTCCAGTCTATCCTCTATTTTTAGTGAGTAGTGTTGTGAATCAGGGTGGCAGCCCTTACTTTCCCCCTCGCGTGCCATACTTGCTTATGTTTATTTTCATCGTCGTCCTCATTGCTGTTCAATGAGTCGAAGTGTGATCTTTTACATTGTCTCTGCATTTGTTTCTTAATAAACATTGTCATTATTTTCACTGAAGCCTCACGTCCCTGTATTCACTCACTTATCTGTGGGGAGAAGCCCTCTTGTTTAAAATCTGGTTTTGCGAACCACTGTGGTATATTTATCTCCTGTGGTGCAAGGCCACAGGTGGCGTAGTCAGACCCTTTAGCCAAGGCCCTTCAAGTTACCACCCGGGTCACAATTGGCGTAGTTCGGCAGGACGTGTGAACAGAGACGTGGGCTACAGTTGTTTTGTGATTTTTTTTTTTTTTTTTTCTCTGTGTAAAGGGCAATAACTTGGTAGTTTATTTTAAAGGCAAAGCAGCAGTCGGCGCGCCGTGGGACCTTGCAGCTCACCTGGAAGGCTATACCTGTGCCTGGAAAATCTTAGCTCGTCAACAACACCTCCTCCTCCGCTCTAACATCGCTTGACTTTTACCTTTTAGTGATGTCTGAAGAATTACAGGAGCTAAGGGAGTTGGTGCGCCAGCTCCAAGTGGACAAGGAGCGATTGACCCAGGAAGTAGCCTCCAGGCCAGCGGGGGCAGCCTCAGCTGCCACGTCAGAGCCCTCCAATGGACAGACTGTACGTTCTGGTAATACTGGTTTTACAGAGCGAGCCTTGTATCTCCCTAGGGAGCGTAAATGTCCTATGTTTCGGGGTCGGGTGGGCATTAGCATTGATGAATGGGTGGAAGAGGTAAATGCTTGTGTTCGTGTAAGACATCTAGGTTTACTTGATAAGGCATATTTCATGTTTGATCACTTGGAGGGTGAGGCCAGAGACGAGATAAAATATAGGCCTCGAGCAGAGCGTGAAGACCCAGCTAAAATTGAGTCTGTGCTTAAAGAATTGTATGGGTGCTCGAAATCTTATGTTGCCCTCCAAGAGAATTTTTTTTCGAGGAAACAGCTAGATGGTGAATCCTTACAAGAATTCTCGCATGCCCTTTTCTCCCTCATGGATAAGGTTAAGCAGTGCTCTCCTGAGTCAGTGCCCCAGTCTGACAGGCTTTTACGCGACCAATTTGCCGAACATGTTCTGGATTCTGATCTGCGCAGGGAATTAAAGCGACTCGTTCGCCAGACCCCAGGGCTGTCCATGTTGGAGGTGCGGGCTGCAGCCATTTGTTGGGAGCGTGAGGGCAGACCTAATGATGTCGCTCGAGGTAGGAGTCACTCAGTTCCTTCCCTCTGTGCGATGCAGTGTGCCCGGGCCCAGCAGAGCGCTCCTATTCCCCCAGCTAGCTCGGAAATGGCAGAGTTGAGGGCTATGTTGTTGAAGCAACAAGAACAGATAAATCAGCTGACCAACAGTTTGAGCATGTTGCAGGGTCCCCCACGTCCAGCAAGACTTAGTCGTTCTTCCCCTGTGATCTGTAGGCGTTGCCAGCAGCCCGGTCATTATGCCCGAGAGTGTGACAATGAGCGAGTGATAACAGCACGTAGTCCAGCCCCCCGGAGCAGGCACGATGACTCCTCCTCTGCACCCCCGACGGGAAACTAGCTCCCTCCAATGTGCTGAGTCACACGTTGGAAGGGGACACCACTGGCTCACTTGGTCCCACTCCAGCCCGTCAAGCGGTATCCTCCCTCCTTGGTCAGTGCCCAAAGGTAGCCGTTAGGGCAGGGGGTGTAGTCGTAAATTGCCTATTAGATACAGGTTCCATGGTGTCTACTATAGTAGAAAGTTTCTTTTTGCAGAACTTCCAAGATCAGCTTCAGCACTGTCATTGGTTACAGCTCCGTGCTGCAAATGGGTTAGAGATACCCTATACTGGCTACGTTGAGTTAACTGTTGAAGTACTTGGTAAGGTCATCCCCCAGCGTGGCTGGCTAGTTGTAAAGGATCCTCCAGGTCAGTCGTCCCAACCCCTAGTGCCTGGGATATTAGGGATGAATGTAATTCGTGAATGTTACGATGAACTGTTTGGGCAGCATGGTGCAGCCCTTTTTGATCTCCCACCGGTGGTGCATGCCTCACTGCCTTGGCAGCAAGCCTTGCAGCATTGCCATAAAGCCCAGTCACGATCCCCAAAGGCTAGGATAGGTGTTGTTAAAGTGAGGGGCCGACGACCAGTTCACATCCCTGGTGGCACCCTTAAGTTGGTGGCTGCCACCTGTTCTACTTTATTTAGTGCAACCTCATATCCTGTCCTGCTAGAGCCGACAAGTGACACCCTCCCTGAGGGCCTTCTTATCTCTCCTTCATTGGTTCAAGTCCGGAGGGGTACCGTCTATATCCCTGTAGTCAATGTGGGTAGGACACGCGCCACACTCCCTCCTCGTCACTCTGTAGGTTGGTTAGCACCAGTTACTGTTGAAAGCCTCCCGACAGGAATCACTGAGGTGGTAGCCAAGCCCGATACTCACACTCTTACAGCAAGCCTCCAGACACACATAGGTCAGGTTAGCTCAGTGCGGGAGCAAATCCAAAACCTTGATCTTTCTGTACTTGCAGTCCCTGAACAAGAACAGATTAGGTCTTTGCTTTTGAAACACGAGCCTGTCTTTTCTGCTTTTGAAGGTGACCTGGGTTGTACTAACCTCCTGTCACATGATATTCCATTGCTTGATGACAAGCCTGTTCGACAGAGGTACAGACGTCTCCCACCCTCAGACTATGATGCAGTTAAAACCCATCTGCGGCAGCTGTTGGACAGCCAGGTCATCCGGGAAAGTAGTAGCCCCTATGCCTCTCCCATTGTTCTAGTTCGAAAGAAGGATGGAAGCCTACGGATGTGTGTGGATTACCGGATGTTGAACAGCAAGACCCGGAAAGACGCCTTCCCTCTCCCCCGAATCGAGGAGTCTCTCGATGCCCTGTCTGGGGCGCAGTGGTTCTCCACACTGGATCTGGCTAGTGGCTACAACCAGGTTCCTGTGACTGAGAGAGATCGCCCAAAGACTGCTTTTTGCACGCCCTTTGGGCTGTTCGAGTTTAATCGAATGCCCTTTGGGCTGTGCAATGCCCCAAGCACCTTTCAGCGATTGATGGAGAGGTTGTTTGGGGACCAGCACTGTCAGTCATTGTTGCTCTATTTGGATGACATTATTGTTTTCTCCTCCAATGTAGACGATCATGTAAGTCGCCTGGACCTGGTCTTGAACCGCCTCCAGCGAGAAGGGCTAAAAGCCAAGCTGGAGAAATGCTGTTTCTTCAAGAAGGAGGTCCAATACCTGGGGCACGTAATCTCCCGGGATGGTGTGGCAACGGATCCCAGCAAGGTCTCAGCCGTAAGTAACTGGCCCCACCCCTCCACTGTCTCCGACCTTAGGTCGTTCCTGGGGTTCGCAAGTTACTATCGGCGATTTGTCCCGGGGTTTTCTTCACTTGCAGCCCCCCTACACCGCCTGGTGGCGGACCTGGCTGGGACCAAGACGCGTAAAGGGCAGGGGCCAAGACTGGATGGAACCTGGACAGATGCCTGTGAGAATAGCTTTCAGGAGCTGAAGAACAGGTTGGTGAATGCACCCATCTTGGCCTTCGCTAACTTCAACCTTCCTTTTATTCTTGAGGTAGATGCCAGCCACATCGGGCTCGGAGCGGTGTTGTCTCAGGAACAGGAGGGGAAAGTCCGACCCATCGCCTACGCCAGCCGAAGCCTCAGTCCTCCAGAGAAAAATTACAGCTCTATGAAACTAGAATTTCTGGCGATGAAGTGGGCTATGTCGGAGAAGTTCCGGGAGTACCTGTGGGGTCAGCAGTGTACCGTCTGGACTGACAACAACCCCCTGAGCCACCTGGACACTGCAAAGTTGGGCGCTACTGAACAGCGATGGGTAGCGGAGCTCGCCACCTTTAATTACACCATCCGATACCGCTCAGGACGCCTGAACCAGAATGCAGATTCGCTGTCTCGCCAGCCCCCCGTAGTGGTCTGCGATGCCACCAGCACTTCCGCAGCCGGTACAGCCCTCCCAGTTCCGGTCCAACACGCTGCCCGCCTTGAGCCCCTCCAGGTGACACAGGCTGGCATGTCTGCTCTCCCCTTTCGGACTACAGATGATATGAGGGCCCTGCAAACGGCTGACCCAACCATCGGGGTTGTCCTCCCCTTCTGGCGTGCGCAGAAGCCACCCAACTCCGTAGTGCGGGATGGGTTGCTGGGACCAGCTAAGGTGCTGTTGAGGCAGTGGGACAAGCTGGTTGACGTCCATGGGCTCCTGCATCGCCGGATCCAACGACCTGATGGAGGAGAGGATGTCTATCAGCTCTTGTTGCCAGCTTGTCTGAAGGAAGATGTGCTGCGGGAGCTCCATAACGGACACGGGCACCAGGGCATCGAGCGGACGACGGAGCTAATACGCCAACGATGCTACTGGCCAGGCATGGGCGAAGACATCAAGCGATGGTGCCAGGACTGTGAACGCTGCACCCTAGCCAAAGTGACCCAGCCAAAGCTCCATGCACCTATGGGACACCTACTGGCGGCTCGCCCTAACCAGATCTTGGCAGTTGACTTTACCCTGCTAGAACCCTCTCGTGACGGTAAGGAGCAGGTATTGGTTATGACTGATGTCTTCTCCAAATTTACACAGGCTGTACCCACTCGGGACCAGAGGGCGTCGACGGTGGCTAGCGTGCTGGTCCGGGAATGGTTTGTTCGGTATGGGGTCCCGGCCCGCCTCCATTCCGACCAAGGCCGCAGCTTCGAAAGCGTTATCGTCCGTCAGCTGTGTGACCTGTATGGAGTTCAGAAGACTAGAACTACTCCTTACCATCCACAAGGCAATGGCCAATGTGAGCGGTTCAACCGCACCATGCACGATCTACTACGCACGCTCTCCATCGAACAGAAAAGCCACTGGCCCGAGTACCTACCTCAGCTTGTGTTCAGTTACAACACCACCATTCATCAGTCAACGGGTGAGTCTCCACATTTTTTAATGTTTGGTCAAGAGCCTCAGTTACCGATTGACTTTCTCCTGGGCAGGGTGCAGGAACCCGAAGCTGGTAGGGTAAGCGAGTGGGTGCAGGAGCATCAGAGGCGCCTGGAGGTGGCCTTCCAGGGCGCCAAGGAACGAATGGACGCTGCAGCAGCCCAGAGGAAAGCACGACATGACCAGAAGGCCCCGAGTGACCCGTTGGAGGTGGGACAACTGGTCTACGTTCGAGACCACATGGTTAGAGGTCGTAATAAGATCCAGGATGCCTGGAGTCCAACCATCCACCAAGTCCTCCGAGCACCATCTCAGGGAGGAGTGGTGTACTCCATAGCACCAAGGCACGACCTGGCCAAGACTAGACAGGTGCATCGGACCATGTTGAAGCCAGTACCCCCAAGCCAGGCCAGCGAGTTGCCCAACGTGCCGGTAGAACCTCACAGCCTACCTTGGGTGGAGGAGGAAGATGAGCTTGGACGTTGGGTAAGCGTTGATGCAGCTGGACCCTTGATACAACCTGACCAGGGGACCATAGCTGTCTCTCAGGCCGGAGCCCCAGCAGTTGCTGTTCCAACGAATGCTGAACCCCTCCCAAGTACTTCTGTCCAAACTTCTACCTTGACAGACGCTGGCCCTGATGATTGCACGCCGGCCCTTCGCAGAACTTCGCGGACCACTGCCGGAAGACATGGGAACCCACATCACCTGCCGGCATCAGCAGTGGGTAAGGTAGATGGGGCTACGAACTCCCGGGTGCTTGGTTCTAGCAGTACAGTTGGAGCAGTCTTCCGACCCTGGTGTTAGAGCGGGGCGAGTTTACTATTAGGGTTTTGCCTTTTATTTTTTCCTTTGGTTTCTTCACCAGACTCTGCCCTATTAGATGTTGACTTTATCTGCGGGACGCCGATACAAAAAGGGGGGGTAGAATGTAACCGGCAGCTTTTCTAGGTTGTCTTCCCACAGCCACCGTAGTTCTGCTCCTAGCTGACCCACCCCCTACGTAACAGGTCAGTGATTCAGTCGCCATTAACATTTTCATCTATAAAACCGCACTCACCGGCAGGTCATGTACAAGCTCTGGATTGTTTCATTCCTGCTCCTATCCTCGCTGCTGTCACTGGAGGTATGTGTTTTGTGTTTGTACTGTTGCACTAGCATATAACTATCAGAAATCAAACTTGATGGAAGCTGTTTTTTACAACAGGTATCCTGCAGTATACCTGACGCTTCCGGGTAGTGTTAAAGTGTTGGTACAACTACCGAAGGTATCTGGGTTGGTTAAATGTTGTTTTCTATTCATACATGCACGCATGTAGTACAAAGATATATTACTAAAACCTGTCGTTTCAAACCGAGGTTCGGTCACGAGGACGCCTGGAGCACTTTGCCGCTGGTGATCTCGGGCAAAGTTCGGAGGAACACCCGGTAAATAACTGCATGGTTTTTTTTTCTATAGTATCGATGTCTGGACGTATGTTTAGGGCAATGAGTAATTGTTTCCAATACTTATTTGTTTGTGGCTAGCATGTATGCAACCATGTTCGGCTAGCATGTATGTAACAGTGTTTTGCTGTTGCGAGTAGGCATTCGTTGCGACTGCTTGAGACGCCAGACGCCATTGTTTGTGCCTGAGTGATGCATGGAGGTAATTTGCAGTGTTATATTCAGTTCTAAAGTGCTAAGTGTGTGAATATTTTTATCTTGGTGGTTTTAACATTGTGTGACTCTTAACATTGGTTGAAGTTCTTAACATTGTCACTTTTAACTGCATGATTTGTTTTTAACACTGTGTGAGCACTCCCAGTACTGTGAACACCTCCCACTTGTAGAAATACTGGTGACCATGCATCTAACTATTGTTTGTTTCATCAGAGTGATGCCACTGCTGCTTTGCCTAGCCTAAGTTTGTGTGTGTGAATCCAGTTTTTTGCCCATAGTAGTGACTTTTCTTTCCTGATTTGAGTTTCTTTATTTTTGTTTATTTTTTGACTGCACTCCAGCGTGTGTGTATTTCTTGTTTGCGGCGTGCACCACTCCACAATGCCGTTGGCCCGGGGGAAGTACTGACTGCCACCCTTATACATGAGTGTTATTAATTTGGCTATTTCTATTGGCTAACTGATTGTTGATCTTACCTTGCCCTTTTTGCTCTCCTTTATAGCCTGGACTGTTCCACGGGGCAGGTCACCGGATCTGAGTACTCTTCGCGCGCGTCACTGTATTTGTAGTGGTAACGAGCACCTCACCTCTTGCTGTGATCACCTTTTTTTGCAGTATCTGTGTCGTGTGGGTGTGTTTGCATATCTTGCGGTGTGTGTGTGTGTGTGTGGACAGGCACAGAAAACCCAGAGCACGTTTGGTGTGTCATCCTTTCCAGGATAGGTAACCAACCCTTGAAGCTGCTCCAGTCTATCCTCTATTTTTAGTGAGTAGTGTTGTGAATCAGGGTGGCAGCCCTTACTTTCCCCCTCGCGTGCCATACTTGCTTATGTTTATTTTCATCGTCGTCCTCATTGCTGTTCAATGAGTCGAAGTGTGATCTTTTACATTGTCTCTGCATTTGTTTCTTAATAAACATTGTCATTATTTTCACTGAAGCCTCACGTCCCTGTATTCACTCACTTATCTGTGGGGAGAAGCCCTCTTGTTTAAAATCTGGTTTTGCGAACCACTGTGGTATATTTATCTCCTGTGGTGCAAGGCCACAGGTGGCGTAGTCAGACCCTTTAGCCAAGGCCCTTCAAGTTACCACCCGGGTCACACATGGGTGAAGCAGATGAGGTGGATGGTCGCGGTGAGGCATAAACAGATGAGCTGCTGGTTTCAGAAATCTGGACAGCTTGCAACCACAGACAGACACAAACACACAACAAATGTTTCATTAGGTCACATCTAATTTCTATACTTCTATGTATGGTATGTTTCAACTATAAGAACAGGTTGAATCCTATAACTGCATTTACTGACTTACATGTCAGCTTCCAAGCTGTAACGGCTTTCCGGGCTTGAATTGGCCTCAGTGCTGAGAGCAAATCCGCCTCCTGTATGAACCAAAAGTCTTCAGATGTCTCCACACCAAGGGACTGTAAGGTCTCTTCAAGCATTTGTTTTGACATCTCAGGGAGGTCAGACAAGACTTCATCAATAGACGTTCTTATAAACGTTTTTGTCAAATCCATATTTTCTGTAATGAAAGAAGAACAAGTGAAATCAGAGGGGTTCCCCAAGCCAATGCAGTGGACAACTTTTCGATTACAATTAATGTTTGATGATTGTATGTTTCCAACAATTATATAAGCACACAAACCCCATTTGGACAAGCAGGCATTAAAATGTGAAATAGATTTGTATTTTAAGTCAGGGTTAGAGATTTCTGAATGTCTGGACCTCTCATACGTTCAGATTTCTACCAAGCATATTAACTATATACATGTTCACCTATAAATTATAAAGTGGGATACCTATAACAAGTCAGGCCTTACTGGTTGGCACATTGTGTCTGATAGCATGCTGTAGATGGACATTCTATTTACAGTATAGTGTGTGAGGAACTTCACTGTGACAATACACTGTGCTTTAATGGAATGACACGGTGCCCGTTGATGATGTATGACTTTAAGGGATAAAAATCTACCAAACTAGTGATGTGAAGGCAAAGCAACTGTGCAGTCAGTTTTGTCACAGAGTACAGTTGATATTCATTGTGATACACAGATGAATGCATGTCCAACACAAAATAAACAGTTGCATTATGTTGGATTAAAACGATAACAAGCTCTCCAAAGTCATCATTTTTTGTAATGAGGAAATCTCCCTTTTTGTATGAGATGCCCTTATACTGGATGTCTGTGGAGACACATGTGTCATTTTCTGAAAATCCAAAACCAGCAACAGCACACTTAATGGCATCACTGTAAAGGCTGGGGACAAAAGAACAACAGTTTTTCATCTGTAACAACCAGGGCTTTGAACCGGTTCAAGGAACGAAAACGAAAACCGGAAACTTTTAGCATTTTGCTTGGAACAGAAACGGAACCAGAAACTTTATATATTTTTTTGTTCCGGAACAGAAACGCTTATTTAAAAATAATGGTAACCGGTTAATACCGGTTTATTTCGTTCTTTTAAAATTCTGTATAGCCTAGAATCAAAGTTATTCGTCTCCTAACCTAACACGTCTATAGCCTACAATGACCCGATGAGGTTCACTTCCTGTGACGTTCAAGATAGACATTCATTGATTGAGAGAGCGGGAGGGCCGTCATCAGGTGTATGGGGAGAAGTACCAAGAAGTACCAACTACTGTATTTCCTATTTCCAACTATTACTATCTCGAAGGAAACATAAGGAGGTAAATATATTTAATATTTAAAATATTAGTTTCAGACACAATATCAACAGGATATATTTGCCTTGCGAATATTAAATAGGCTATTGTTAACCGGTAGCAATGCAGGACTGTCTAGCTAGCATATGCTACAGTATTTCTTTGGTAAAGCGCAAACAAACTAATTCTTTATTTTTGGCACTTCTTGTGTGCAGATGGGAAGACATTCTGAGAATCGCATGCGACAACATTTTTCGTTTGATCCAGCAACAAACAAATCGAAATGCAACGTGGAGGGATGTGGAGCCGAAATTAAGGGAAACCACGGGGGGAATTTGCAGAGACATATCCAACGAAGGCATCTGGAAATATTCAAAAAATCTTCCACTGACGCCGTACAGAAAAGGGCTGCTTCTACAGGGCAAAAGACTCTGGATGCAGTAGTTGTTAAGAAGCCCAAATTAGTCCAAGTGCCTATTACTCCTGAGGCTCTTGAAGATGCTTGTTTGGAGCTTGTTACAGTTAACGGCAGACCATTCTCTATAATGGAGGACTCTGGGTTTAGGAAAATACTCGACCCATTGCAACAGGCAATTGGAAATGGTTTCGTCATAAACTCTGCCAATATTCGAGATAAGGTTACAACTGTCGCCCAGAGCGCAAGAAAAAAGCTAATTGATGAGCTTAGTGGCAGGCTCATCCTGCTGAAAATCGACAGCGCCACTTGCAGGGACCGCTCTGTCCTTGGTATTAACGTGCAATACATAGAGGGAGATCGCATTGTGTTACGGACCCTGGCTGTTCGAGAATTGTGTGAAAGACACACAGCCTCCTACATATCTTCTGTCGTACAGGAGGTACTGGCAGAATATCGAATCGGCCTCAAACAGGTATACTCAATCACTGCAGATAACGGTGCAAACATGCAAAAAGCAGTGCGAGTATTGTCTGAAATGCAAGCCACAAGCTGTAATGAGGAGGAAGAGAGCGACATGGATACAGAAGCTGACGACACAGAAAAAGAACCTGTCATTGAAATTGATTCTGTTGTTCAGGGACATGTGTTGCGAAGTGTGCGTTGTTCAGCACACATGGGGTGTCTAATGTTATCGGCAAAGCACGCCGCGTTGCTAAGAAGTTGCGCACTCCAAACGTTGGGGCCGTTCTCAAAAGACTAGGCCACAAGAGGGCCATAGTTGACTGTCCGACGCGTTGGCATTCCACGCATGACATGCTTGATCGACTTTGTGAGCTCAGATCATTTTGTGATGACATGTCGCCTACTGTCACTGAGCTGCATTTAAGTGAAACAGAGTGGCAGGCTATTTCGAAAGTAGTCTGTGCGTTGAAACCGGCAAAAATCACCACTAAATGCATCCAATCAGAACAACTAACTGCAGGTGACTTTTACGGTCTGTGGCTGAAGTGCGTATTAGATACTGACAAAATTGATAACCCCTTTGCCAAACGATTGGTCCAGTGTATGAAAGAACGTCAACATACATTGTTTGAAAATGATGCATTTGTGGCTGCTTTATTTGTTGATCCAAGGTACAGGCTATTTTTGACAGATAATCAGGCTGAAATGGCTAAAATACACCTGTGTCGCACTTGGGAAACAATCCAAAACGTGTCTTCCAAAATAGACAGTGTAGCTGAGCGTTCTCCATCATCTTCATCTGAAGATGACGATGAAATAGAGCAATTGCTAATTGCCAAAGAAAGAGAAACCACCGTCGTCCAAAAGGGCAGAGTTTCCATTGCATCGGTGTTAGATGCCTATTCCAGAGAAGCGCGTTTAAAGCGCAGCGAGAACGTCCTTCGTTACTGGGCATCCATGGCCGTTTCGAATGCAGATATGCACAAACTCGCAACGGCTGTCATAGCGCTCCCCGTTACGCAAGTCAGCGTAGAGCGTGCATTTTCGTCTTTGAAGTTTATTCTTTCTCCGCTTAGGTCATCCCTTAATGACAGAATCCTGGAGGATATTCTTTTCATTCGTTTGAATACTCAGTTTGGAATGTAAGCCAATTGCACTTCGACTGTTTATGCTTTTGTGATGGTACAGTATTATTTATTTTATTTTATCTGACAGCCTTTAAGGCCATAGCAGTCTTTGATAGTCTAGATCAGTCACAAATGTTTTTTGTTGAGTAACAATACAAGAGTGTGGTGTAGAAATTTGTATTTTTTTGTTATATGGGGAAAAATGTTGACTACGTTCATAAACAATTCTTGAAGAAACAATTCTTGTCTTGTTCAATGAAGGTTGTATTATAAATGATCTATGGGCCTATATGTAAGTCACAATATAGCTATAAACTAGCAATATATAGAATATATGCCTATTGTTGTTAAACAGCTGACGAGGAAGGAACATAATTAACCGTTCCGGGAACAATATTTTTTTGTTCTAACCGGTTCGGGAACGTCAATTTTATGGTGGAACCCAAAACCAGAAACGTTAAATTTCTGTTTCTGCTCAGAACGAACCAATTGGCAAAAAATTCTGGTTCAAAGCCCTGGTAACAACTGACTGCTTCCTAATCCAGCTGATAAATATGCCTGAAACATTTGGTGTCTTTCAGACAAAGTGAGACATATGTTTTTAAAGTTTTTCAAATGCCTTGCACACCTTTTGAAATAGGCATGCTTGCTTTCAAATCGCATTGTCCATAATCTGATAAGTGGGCCAAATTTTAGAATAAGTGCAGGATAGTGCTTACGGCTTACGTAATGATGTTTAGGCTTGAGTTTACTCTCAGGAAACAAGTCCTTTCTTGAATCCAAATAATCTTGGATTGTGATCTCAAGATAAGCTACCTGTGGCATGGAAATGTTTTGAGCACAAACCAAATCCACAACATCTTTAAGATGTAGTGTTAACTGCCACACAACATCATCCGGATCTTGCACTTTATCACCAATCAGCACAGGCAACAACCTCACAAAATTCCAATTTTGCACCGCCTGACCAGAGAGTTTGCCTGCATCAGGGTTGACACTGCATGGCTTTGTGAGGGCATCAGATCCTTTGTATTTGAATTGTTTGATTCGCCGATTCAAAACTGAGTATGTAAACCATTTCTTTGTTTTAATGAAATACTTCAAGAACAGTGCAACGTCATAGGATACGATGCCCTCAAACAAGTCATGGCCCAAGCAAGGTGGAAGACCCGGTTGACATACATGAAAGGATTCCAAGTCATTGAAAACGGAATTTACCTTAATTCCTTTCACGTCTCGAATGCCTTCTTCTTGTAGGCGTGCAAGAGCTGCCTTGTAGTTATCTGGGTTCCGCTGTGGACCACAAACAAGGGGGTCATCATGAAAATCATGGCGAGTTATTTCACAGTATCTGCAGAAGTACTGAGATTGGCTGAAATTTTCTGTAAACCCTCCTATGCTGTGTGATCCCAAATTGTCACCAGCAATACAGTACAAAGCCCCTTTGACTGTTTCACCACCAACAGTAATCCCATTTCCTTCCAGATCTTTTAAGTCCTGTAACAACTCTGAAAAGATATTAGCAGGTCCAAAGTGTTTAAAGTCATTCTCACCACACAGCAAAACAAGTGACATATGATCAGTGTTGGACCTCACATGAACAGGTAAGTTAGCAACAGAAAAGTAGACTGCAACAAGTTTTTGTTTTTTCTTTGCTGAGCCAAGGGGGTTGACTATTTCAAACGCGTCCTGGTACAGTATCAGCTTAAGACACCCTGGATTTTCTATGAAGAACTCGTTTGACTTGCAGATTTGTCCATCTCCTATGTCAGAAAACACATGTGTATCTGACTCACTAGACTGTTGTGACATTGCATTTTTCCATTATTCTGATTGTAATAAGTTGGCCAATGTTTGCTTCACAGGAATGTAATAAGCAAACCTCTGTGTCATATTTTCATTATTTCCTAATGCAACCCTTCTAGGTTCTATGTACCAGAACATGCTTTTGAACGTCTGTTCTCTTGAATAGATTGATCTCAGTGGGCCTTGGTGAGAGGTAGAGAACAGATCTGAATCCTTTACACAGGCAACAACTTTAGCAATAGCATCATCTGTAAGACTCACTTCCTCTCTCAAAAGTGAATGCAGTTTACTCAAAGTGTACTACTGTCCTAATTCATGTAAATTTTGCATTTCTTCAACAATTATTTGTATAGTTGATGCTGGAAGGAGGAGCTGGCCTTGCAACTTTAGGTAGAACAAGCACATGTTTCTCAGAAAGGTCTCATTCAAATTCTGAGGCAACTCCACATTTTCATTTGTAGCATCATCTGGGCCTAAATTAAGAGAAGCATCATGAAATGCAGCAATAGAGGACTGTGGTGTAATTTCTTTATAAATATCACTAATGCTACTCGCTGAACACTCTCTATGTTTCCTGGACATATGCGCAGTAAAGGATGACTTTAAAGTAAACCCACATAGCAAAGTTTATCTGGCCCACTACTTTGTCTGCGAGTGTCCGGCAGTTGGCCCAATTCTGGCTGGGCCCTCGGCTCAGAAGTGGTCCACTTACTGAAAACTGACAGTTATTGTCAGTGTTGGCCGAGTACTGGCCCACATACTGTGAAATGACTCTCATTGCTTTTGTTGGCCCAGTGCTGGCCCAGATACATTATTATGATAGCTGAGTGCTGGCTGAGTGCTGGCTGGGCCCCCGGGCCTATACTGGCCCACATACTATGAAATGACTCTCACGGTTTCTGTTGGCCCAGTGCCGGCCCAGATACAATAATTTGATAGCTGAGTGCTGGCTGGGCCCCTGGGCCTGTACTGGCCCAAATACTATGAAATGACTCTCACGGTTTCTGTTGGCCCAGTGCTGGCCCAGATACGATAATTTGATAGCTGAGTGCTGGCTGAGTGCTGGCTGGGTCCCCGGGCCTGTACTGGCCCACATACTAATAGCTGATAGCCAAGTCCTGCATGACTGAGGGCCTATATTGACCCCCTTTTCATGTCAAATCCCACATTTCACTTTAAATTATACACTGCTGTAATTACGTATGTGACAAATGAAATGAATGAAACTTTGAACATTCATAAATATTTCATAATCCACCAATCAGATGTGAACCAAAAGCTGTCAAAACTACATAAAAGGCAGAGATTCTTATTAATTGAATTTATCTGAACATTTATTTAACAAAGAACAAATTAACACATAGAAACAAATATAAATGAACAAATACAAAAACAAACACAAACACACACACACACAACAACAACAACAACAACTATTATATAACAAAGGCAAACAGCAAAGATAAAAACAGAAAACTATAAAAACAGAAAACTGAACATACAAACACACACTACTGGCTTTCTGGCCCTGCTCTCAAAAGCTGGTGCTTCCTGCCACCCTCTCTGTCCCCGGACAGCTGCAGCCATCTTTTTATCAGGGCCTCCAATTCTGCCTCAATGGCACCACTGGTCAGTGTGTTCTTCCTTACAGCAGCTTTGGTAGAAATTGAGAGATGGAAAGAAACATGGACAATGAATACATCCATAATGTCTTTATCTTTATGCACAATAATAATTAAAAATGTAATCATAACCCAAAAATAAATATTAATGTGTCCCACAGACACACTTACAAATTTTTATGGCGCAGAGCTTCTGTTTGGAGAGGGTCATTTTGCCATTCACCCCTGTCCAATTGAGCTGCCTCACAAGGTTGTTAGTGAGGACCTTTTTGAAGGACCCTGGGGAGAATACAGAATACACAGGCATAACAAGGTCAGTACAGATGAGTACAGTTAGTTTGTTATGAAGGGAAACTGTCTCGGAAGAGACATACATAATAAGATGTCAATGTATTTGTATTATAATACATTGCATTTCTAATAAAGGCATAACAGGTAAACTTGCATGATGGCTTTTTTATCTATGATAATACATGCAGCCTTACAAACATCACAGGATTACTACAGGAGGATTTCACACACATTTAAGTGACCAGTGAGTGAAAGACAAAGAGACTTTGCAACAGTTAAAGTTATAATTTCAGACCTACCCGTCCGGTAGAGCTCCCTCTTCTCCCACTGCTTCCAGGTGGCCTCAGCGGGCTACCAAGATTTAATGACCACCTTTAGGGCCTTGCCCCGGAGCCGGTCAGGGCACGCACAATAGGCAATAGGCTCCTGTGTCCCTCAACAACGCAATAGTACATCTATGGGAAAAGCATAATAAAAGTTAACATGCAATATAACAACTGTTATGAAATCAAGTTAACTTAAGAAGTTATGATGAAGTCAAGACTCATTTGAGCCAAGAAGGTCCCACCATTTTTTTTAAAGCTCTATTTTATTTCACAGTACATGAAATGCTTGGCCATTTTACATCGAAACCTACAAATTGTTGTATTTTATCCCTAAAACAAGATAAAACAATTTTGTCCCATTGCTTAGTCTTTCGTTAAGCATCCAAAGAATGTATTGCTATGGCTATCTAATAAGCCTAACTGTCACTGACAAGAAAAAAGTCAGAGCTGTCACTTACCAGATCGGTGTCGTGTCAGAAAAGCGACGGTTTGCACTGCCTTGGCTCCTTTCCTCCGATGACAGCCCGTATTTAACTTTATACATTTTCACGCTGCCTTGGCGGGTTTGGGCCCGATGACAGTCGGCCCATGATCGTTACATGTGTAGTGGGCCAACAGCCGCTTGAAGGAATCGGGCCATCTCCATCATGATGCAAGTCTGCCATAACCATTTAATTTTTACCGCGAATCAATGCGATGGAAATCCGCGCTGCTCATGATTATATTTATCTATCACAGTTATAAAAGTATAACCCGCAGTGAAATAAGGACCGTTTAACTCAACTGTGAAGAGGGAAAAAGCTACATTCTTCATGTTTCTGAGATTTATAATTTTAATGGTAAATGCCTTCTGGCGTACTTCTGCCAGCAAAGTACTTTTGCGTGTCAGACTGATGTTTTAGCCGAGAGCCTTTTCTCGACAACAGAATTTTTAAAAAAGTCACTCGTTTGCTGCCCAGAACCCTACTGAACTAATCGGGCCAAGTCAGAAGCAACGTAATCGGCCTGATTTATGCGTGCCATTATAGGCCCACTGAAGAGACATTATGTGTCAGCCGACCATGGTTTCAGCTGCGCTGCCAACACTCAACCACAATCGGGCCGACTCAGTAACAACACAATCGGGCCAACTACAGCTCTGTATGTCTCGGTCCATTAAAGTACCCAGTGTTTCAGCCGACCCGGACCTCAACCCGGACCTCAACCGACAGTGCCAGCATTTAGCCGCAATCGGGCCGACTGTGCTTGCTCTCTGGGAATGTGCTTTTGCAACCTGTTACTGGACATGCCACAGGTCTCCCCTCCACAAGATGTTCTTTTAAGTGGGACAGAAGTTCTCTAACGGTCTGCAATTGGCGCACGCACAGTGAAACAGCGCAAGCAAAATTTGAAACAATGGCTGAGGTACACCGACTAGAAAGAACAGAAAGCGCGGGCGCATTGTGATTGCGATAGAAATGACCCTTAAACGCTGAATACGTACAAAATGTCTGCTTGCAACCAGCGGAATGACATTTGAAAACACAACGCGGTTCATTCCTGTGGATTCGGCAATGCAGTACATAACCTTTTAACGACAGTAATGCTCGGTTGCAAAACCGGCAGACAATCATTTTGCAGTAGCTAATGCTAAACTCTCATACCACAATCACACACGAAAAGGAAACGCTAACATTACCTCACAACCTGACAAACATATTTGAAAAACTATCTAAAAAGCAATACTGACTTACCACGCTATATAAGCAGGTAAAGTACCGATGCTACTCAAGCTTGTTAAACAAGTGTGCTGCAAACAAGACGACAAGAGATGAATGCAATTTCTTGCTGAGGGCGCTGGAACAAAGTGAAGTCTCTGGCTGGAATCGTAACCGACACATCCGGGAACTTACAGCTCTCACCTTGGCAACGAGTCTAGCAACCGACGATTCTAGTAGTCGAAGCAGTATGACTGAAGCATAGACAGACTAATAAAAAAGCCATTTTACTTACCACGGCTAGGTCCTCCAAAGTTCTTCTGAGGTGTATCTTCTTCAGGGTGTTTTGTTCAGACATTCACCTAAATTCATTGCTAAAACAATCCAAATGTTACTGCTAGCCTTTGAGGTCGAAAATGACATAAATAAATATTAAATAAATATGAAATAAGCTACATTTAAGTGGTGACAGTCTATAGCATTTTGGAAGCTTTTCAAGGTATAGGCTACAGAATTTCAGTGTAATTTTAACACTATTTTATTGCCATTTAATATGCATTGCATTGTTTTTTGTAATACAGTATTTCAGTGTCACAATAACATCAATAAGTCTTTTCAACAAAGAAATTATGTGTAAAAAACATTTTTTTTTATTTTAAATTTACAGTTACATTTAGTTTAACATTTTACTAAATTACACTGTAAAGTACAAAATGTTTTGTTGTAATTCCATTTACAGGTTTTTAATGTCGTGATTTACAGCATTTCAGTGTTAATTTTACGGACATTTTTTAGTATCTGCTCCCTCTCATCCTGGTACTTTTGGCATTCAAATAATGCATGTTGGATAGTTTCTTGATGTACACCCCATGCACTTCCCTGATGCCCTTCTCCCAGTGCTGTTCAATAATGTGCAAGCTATCCTCAATCTGCCACCCACTTTGACCCCTTTCCCCAACTCCCTTTGAATGTTATACAGGTGCCTTCCTTTACTCTCTGTGTCCCACAGGACCTGCCACTGTTTCATTACTGCCCTTTGTATGAGCACTTTCATTTCTCCCCAAATGAACCATTATCTCAGGCTCTGGCCTCTTTAAGGCTTTTTTTCAGCATGTTCATTCTCCCACACCCCAATGTGCGCTGAAATCCATTACTATTTTACTGTAGTTTCAGATCTTTCCAGATGATATAAGCCCAGATATTGGCTCTGTTTGAATGCCATCCTGCATGACCTGAATGACTGTATGCTGTTTAAAGCTGCAAAATACTAATAATAGTTAATAATTGAACTGTCTCTCAGGTACGTAACAGAAAGTCTTGTCCTAATACAAAGAATACACTACAATTAGAAGAGTTATTATGATGACAATGATGAATTGCATTTCATTAGCAACACACAATGAATGGAGTACATTTAACTGAACTGACCTGTAATGAAATACAATACTCAGAATGAAATACTGAATCAGATGTCTTGTTCCTGCTTTAATAGCAATGTTCCAGAAATCTGAAGATATGTAAAGACTGTTGTGCCATTATACAGCCCACACAATCCACTTTGCACTAAAAATCTCAATCTCACACACAGTGTCCTGTCCTGCTTGTGGACTCTAGCCAACCAAGAGTCCTTTTGGAGTGTGGCTGACAGAGCCAATGAACCACTTTCATTAATTTTGCACACTCATTAATGCACATCTGGGTCATCACATCCACTGGCCTGCGAGGGAAGCCCTCTACATTTCTGAGCTGGGCTTTGCCAGAGCTTGATTTCCACACATTTCCATGCATTCAGTTCAGCTGCGGTAAGACAACATGGTTTGATGTTGTTTACATGTGCTGTACACAGATCCTCACCAGTATCTTCTCTGACGAGCTGATAGTTCACAGGGCCTAATTGTTTAAGGATTCAATAACGTCCAATCCATGTCCAAATACCAATTGCACATTAAAACTGAAAAAAAAAAAAAAAAAAACATTGTCATACTGGCTGCAACAGCTATAGGCGACTCTGCCACATAACTATGGGCCACCTTGGCAGCTGGCACAATGCTAGCTATCACAATTCTGCAGAAAGAATTCCAATTCCACTATTATATATTGTTGAATTCTCTCAGCTGTATGAGGAGTGTTAGGATAGGCAAAGGCTAGATGGCATTATGTAGCCAGGGGAAAGTGTTTGTTTACTGTGCCCGCCCATAAAAGGCTAAGAGGTCACAGGAAAAGGGGAGTTCTGGGTGACCGGAAGGCCTGCGGTGGAAGAGAGCGTGGCAGGCTCATTTCCTGGTCGGATTTGGTTTTTGGCTTTTTGGTAATAACGTTTTGTGCTGAATACGCCGCCATCCTATAGTGCTCTTCCCCCCTTTTCACCTGAACGACTGACCATGGTAAGCTGACACAAACCCCCTGATACACACACCCGCATGCTAGCCTCACACATCTCTACACATTCACATTATGATGCAACGCACCTAGTTTAGGAACTCCTTTGTATGCAGGGTGTGGACAAGAGTAGGCTAAAAATCCCCTAGACCACGTTAGCCTGACAGTATTGTGTGCGGCAGAGGAGCTCAATTCCTAACGAGATAAACACATATGTCTGGTATTGTTGAAAAAAGCACAGTCTAAGCTCTAATTTGGTTTGTGACATATTGGTTTTGAGGCATTATAACAGTTAAAGACACCAAAATGCATTACATGCGTTTAGAGCTATCACAATTCTGCAGAAAGAAGAACCACTTACCTATTATATATTGTTGAATTCTCTCAGCTGTATGAGGAGATAAACACACGTCTGGTATTGTTGCTGTCTGGTATTGTTACATGCTTTCAGAGCCATCACAATTCTGCAGAACAAATGACCAAGTTACACTGCCTCTTTTGTGATATTCCCTTAGCTGTATGAAGAGATAAACACACGTCTGGTATTGTTGAAAAGAGCACAGTCTAAGCTTAAATTTGGTGTGTCACATATTGGTTTTCAAGCATTATAAAACAGTAAGACACTCCGGCCGCACCCCGACCCAGTCACAAACAGCTCTGCTCACCGGGAGCCAGGGGGGCCCTGCTACTCCAGACCAACAGAAGCACTTAGGTGCATGGGTATCGCTACGTCTGGGAGGGATTCTGACTTAGAGGCGTTCAGTCATAATCCTGCAGATGGTAGATTCTCACCAGTGGCTCCTCAGCCCAGTGCATGAACCAAATGTCTGAACCTGCGGTTCCTCTCATACTGAACAGGATTACCACTGCAACAACACATCATCAGTAGGGAAAAACTAACCTGTCTCACGACGGTCTAAACCCAGCTCATGTTCCCTATTAGTGGGTGAACAATCCAACGCTTGGTGAATTCTGCTTCACAATGATAGGAAGACCCGACATTGAAGGATCAAAAAGTGATGTCGCTATGAACGCTTGGCCGCCACAAGCCAGTTATACCTGTGGTAACTTCTCTGACACCACCTGCTTAAAACCCAAAAAGCCAGAAGGATTGTGAGGCCCCGCTTTCACGGTCCGTATGCATACTTAAAATCAAGATCAAGCGAGCTTTTGCCCTACTCCATGGGAGGTTTCTGTCCTTCCCGAGCTCGCCTTAGGACACCTGCATTACAGTTTGACAGGTGTACCGCCCCAGTCAAACTCCCCACCTGCCACTGTTCCCTGAGCGGGTCGTGGCCCGCGGCCCGCGGAGTAGTATACAGTAGCAGTATTTTTCAAAATATCCTACACAATACAGACTAAATGTGTCACTTAATTACTAATGTAATTGCATTCTGTAATTTAAAACAACTAATTACTTTTGTCTTGAGCTCTTTCTCCCTGCCTAGTTAGTAGTGCCTAACTCTTTTCAATTAACTGCCTCTCTCTCCCCTGCTCCACTTGATTAGCCCCAGCTGTTCTGCATTTCCTGGTTTATCACCCCCTGTATATGTCTTTGTCAGATCGTCTGCAAAGCTGTGAAGAACTGTGAACTGCTCTCTTGCTCTTTCGCCCGACTCCTGTGCCGAACCCTGATCTGCCTGAACCCGTCTGCTCCTCTGTCCCGGTAACCTGACCAGCCTTCCGTGTTTCTGACTTGTATTCCTGCCTGCCCCTTTCTGTGCCTCAGCCTGTCTGCTATCTGCCCGGCTGTTCTGCCTGCCCGTTTGTGTGTATGTCTCCTCAGTGCCTCCAGATTCCTGGCGTGTAAACTCACCTCTGCATCCATCTCTGCTGCTGAACCGGAGACACTCCAGCAGAACACACACACACATTCTCCCTTTTCCCCCAAACCTTCAATACTCTGTTTAACGTGACACAACTGGGTCCTTGTCTGTCTTGTGTAGCCAGGTGAGAAAAAAAAACACACATTTAACTGAATACACTAAAAAAGACAATTTACTAACTTTAATAACTGTTTATTTTATGTTATTTGTTCACATCGACACATTATTAGTTGTCCTGTTGAAACTGAATGCACCACACAGTTCACATAGCCCCACGTGAGGGTGCCTAGTCTTAACAGCCAATCAGAGGGTAAACTAGGAGAAAACTCGAGTTTACTTTGATAAGAGAGTAATCGAGAGTCGTAGCATATCCACTGGAGGTCTGGAACCGTGTGACAGAACACAGGAGGAACAGTTACGTCGGCTAACTATTTGCCCTTCATCTCTAGAGCTGCTACGAGATTTGAAACGGCGTGCTTCGCCTTGATATATACAGAGCAACGGTGAGAAATGTGCCATTTTAGCTACTCTGTGGTATCGCTTCTTTGTTTTCCATGTGCTGAAAGAACGCAGTCGTGATGTTAACATTATGAGTGAACTGAGGTGAATAATGGTGCAATGTTTCTGAACATATCTACAGTGTGGTTGTCGATTTATGTGTGTATATATTCGAAGGGAAAGCGTTTATTCTCCTAGTCCCAAAGGGGAGAGATTATTTTCATATGTTGTAATGAATGTAATGTTTTATTTGTGCTATGCAATTTGAATGTGAATACGTTTATGTTACTCAGCTGAATTTAAGGTAACTAGAGGGTAATTTTTGGTGCATTGCTCTTTCATGAATAGGCCTATAGTGTAGGAGTAAATGAAGCACACTTCTGCAATACCTCTAAGCCTTAACTCAGAATGGGTGTTACTGTAATATTACTTGCACATGGTTCTGTTATGGGTAAAATGAGTAATACTTTTTGTTTGTTTAATGGTTATTTACACAAGTATCCTGAAGCACTGTTCACTTTAACAGCAAGTACATATGTGAGCACTTCAATACTTAGTTCTCATACATAATGCACTTAAGATTAAATGTTGTACAACTGAGATTTGAAATCTGAATAGAGATGAAGGTTCATGTCAGAATATGATGTAAAGATGTACATGTTTTGACATTAGATATCCTGAATGATGCATCTGAAAATGAGTGGTGTTGAAGGTAGACTTTCTGACCCTGTCTGTAGGTCAGGTTTTTTTGTTAAGGACGATTGTGGTCCCCAACAAGCTTCTTGCTGAAACCGATGGCGAGCCAAGTACCCTGAAGAAAGTCCAGCACAGAGAAGATATCCACGTACACGCACTCACTCACACACACATTAAACACCTACATCATAATACGAGGATCCTTGGAATCAGGTTCACAGCAATAACTACACAACAAACATACCTACAACTACAGTATTTCTATTTTTTAAGGGCCCAACGGACATTTTTTTCTCAAGTGTGCACACTACTTTTTCTTTATTTTTTCAAACTGTTCAACTTATCTCATACTCTGTACAAGCCATACAGACTTCTTTATTAATTGTTAAAAAATTATAAGAGTGGCTACTCAACTGTTATTCTTGTGTCTGTCTCATTATTGTTGCTCAGCACAGTGGCTCCTGTCGAATTTTGCATCTTCTGATTCTGGTCCCGATTTCTACCTAACTTATTATTACACTGTAATTCAGTTTTATATATACTGTTAAAATCGGTTACACTTGCCCTTGACAACTTTTCCAGGATTGGCAACATCCAAAATAAGGTCAATGCAGAATGTATCATTTTAGAACATTTTAAAATTAAGGGCAGAGTTCAGAGAAATCTATCCTTCTAGGTTGAAAATATGAAAAATGCACCACTGGTGGTGATTTTTTAAAGATTGACCCCAGCAATCCCACAATTCCACCATTGCAGGGCATGTCCTCACATGCCTTTATAAGTGTTGTTGGAAGGAATCGAGGTGGTTGCACGCATCTTACTCTGCATCTCTCTCCATTTGAAATTAGTAAAGCCCTCTTTGAGGTATGTTCTGAAGTCAGAACATTTTATTTCAATCTAAAATTAATTAGAAAAATAGACTAATTGTATGTTAATATAAAAATAATTCTGTAGCATTATTTGAAAAATAGTGCAGTAGTGCTTGTTTGCACAGCTGCTTTTAATTTTGAATTACCATGAGGTGATAATTTTGTGTGTCTTTTGGTATTTTTCAGAATGGCTGAAAGTGGAATTAATTTATCTGACTCTGAGATAATACATACCATAACTTAAATATTTTTTGTCCATGAAGTTGAAACACATTGTTGTGTGTGCTTTTTGACAAAAAAGCTTCAACTCAGATACTATGCAGATATTGTGTGAAACAGTGAATCGTCTTTCGTAGACGATTTGGCATAGTCCTTAGATTTGTGCTGGCCTTTTCCAGGGCATTTTAAATTTCCTATAAAACTATTTTGTTCATATCAAAACTACTGTGTTTTCTTGTAGGTGACAACAATTCCCCTACCAGTGAGCGTACTTTATGTATTAAAGTCTGAATGTGCAATTATTGTCTTATTATAATGTATAATCCTGCAAAATACATGACTTTTGTGTGTACCCGTGTGTGTACACTTTGTGTGCACCTCCCTAAAACCTGTCAAAACTTGAGCTAGATCCCCAATCCCTTGTCTCTGCAGGGATTCACATAATAGGAGACTCTGCCTATCCCCTCTTGCCTCAGCTTCTAAAGCCCTACAGGGACAACGGGCACTTGTCAGCTAGGAAGAAGAATTTCAGTTGCAAAGTAAATACTGCTTGTGTAGCCATAGAGCATGCTTTGGCATTCTCAAGGGCAAATTTTGCCAGCTGCAATATTTGTAGATGGGCGGCATAGAGCATATTAGCTCAGCTGTCTCTGCATGCTGCATTCTTCCTAACATCTGCCTTGATCCACAGGACCACATTGAAAATCTCCATGAACTGGACATTGTTCAGGAACCCCATCCACCACAACCCAACGAATAACAACCATTACCATGATGCCATCTGCAATGACTTATGACATCACCACCATCTGAAATTTATACAGCCCCCCATAAGCCCCCAAACTGACACCCACACACACGTGTGCTGGTGGGAAACATACCACAGGATGACATGAAGTTGGTGGTTATGTACAAGGTTATCAAGACACCCTTGTGTGATGTTGTGGCTATGCCCTTTGATGTAGATCACCTTGTGCATTACTTGGTTTTGTAGTCAAGTCTTTAAATCAAACAATGTTCAAGCCCCTGGATTTCCATGTGTATCACAGCCCAGCGGTTGCCAAAATGGGGGTCGCGGGGGAGGTGGCGGGGGTTGCGAGATGATTTTCAGAAATCATGCTTTTGCCCGTTTGCTAACCGGAGGATCATCACCCTTCTATTAACGGGCATCAAATGTGTGACTTGTTGTCGTTCTATTGCCCTGCCCTGCCCTATTAGCATAGCTACCAGCAGACCCTCCTCTGGCGATCACCTACTGTTTAAATCTCTGTCCCAACGTCGGGTTTTCAGAGCACATGGATTATTACAAATCAAGTACAGCACCCTCAGGGCGTTGTGTGCACCGAAGTCCTCGCACACGATAGTCTAAACGGGCAAAATTATTTAGGCATAAGAACACCAAACATCCCAGCCTCACAAATTTGTTAACAAAGAGACTTTTTCACAGAAACAAATCTCTGCAAAGGCGCAGAAGGCTTCATATGAGGTGGCATATTTAACTGCACAGACTAAAAAGCCAAACACGATTGGGGAAACTTTAATAAAACCAGCAGCAATAATGATGAATCAGATTATGCATGGGGATAAACTATCCGAGGAGCTAGAACAAGTGCCGCTCTCTGGGACTGTCTCCTGCCGCATCTACCAAATGAAATCTGATTAAACAGCGCCCATCAATCACATTAAGTTTTACTCACCGTGCAAAGTTTTGGTCGATGATGCGCCAGACCTTTTATATTTAATTCGACACACACAGCAATCCTCTCCTCATCAGAGGTGTCAAATGCCACAGTAGTTCGGGAACCTTGCCCGTCAGAGGAGTGAAACATGACTGAATTGCAGGTTTACATCTTGATTTCGGAATTAAACTGGATAAATCCGAAAAGGTTTGAGTCAGTGTGTATATTTACAGAGAGCTGCATAAGACGATATGAGTGATGATAGGGTAAGGCAAAATAAGTTAGGCTAATAAACAAACTGCAGGTTTGCACCTATGTTGGTTTGTGGATAAAACTGAACAAAATCCTAAAGGTTTTAGCCAGTATTTGTATTTCCTGTGAGTTTCCAGTTATATTAGCTGATTTGTAGCAATGGAAAAGACTTGTTTAGGCTGATAGTTACTAGGCTAAAGTTAGCTGAAACCAGACTAGCCATTGCCTATTGTTTTCAAAGGGCTGCCGTGCGCAAGTTACAAAAAAAAGAAGTCTGAAGTCAGTTACATTTAAAGAACAATGATCACTTTTGGTTAACCACACTTTCAATCACATAACACTATCACTTCAACATTACAGGTTCCACAAGCGTCAGCCATGATTTTTTTGTAGCTCCCGCCTTTTTAGCAAGCATCACGCACTAACACATCACGTGCTGATCGACCACATCATTGTCATTTAAATAAAGTTCTGGTTTCGCCAACTGTATTTCACCTGCCTCGGCAAATTCTTCCTGACTTGTGACTTCGCCCTATCAGGTTTAGTCTCTATACAAAGTCAATGACAGCAAAGCAAAATTCGCTGTACTACAAACAGCCCATTACGCTTCGTTTGCACAGCGCAAAATTGCAGACAAATTTCACATGACAAAAATTCATGGGTGTGCTACCCAATAGTTCAGTAGTTACATTCAGTTACGTCGCCGGACATCCTACCATGACAGCCTGGCTGGTTAATACAAGTCATCCACCAAGCTAGCCTGCATCTAACGGCAGCCTTACACAGAGGCTGGTAAATTATAGCATGGTAAACCCGCCCCTCGTACTTCATTTCATTTCGTGCAGAGGGTCTGGAACAGAGACCGTCAGAAACGATTTGCAGGAGGTGCGGACTCTGCTGAAGTTTTAAAAAAGTGCCTCTGCCTTTACCCAATCGCTAACGCCTGGTCGTCACGTATGCAATTAGCCTACCTCAGAGCCATAGAAAGAGAGAGTTGCGACAACCGTGGTCCAAAACTTCGGTTGGTCACGTGGTTCATGTATACTTCGAATAGTTCCTGGAAGTGAATGGCTGTTCATTAGAATACCTTGAAAAACAACAAGCTAGATAGATCAACTAGACTCAACAACATTTTTGGTAATTATTAGTTGCAAATACACCTATGAATTCTCCAAATATACAACTCACTGACAGAGTGTAGCTACAACGCAGTTAATATTTTAAGTAAAAATGTGTAAAATGGGCTATTTGAGGATCTATATCGGTGAACAGCTGTTATGGAGCTCACGTAACTTGAAACAGTGATAGATACACTGTAACGGTTAATGAATTCCAGTTTCTAACGACTACAGATTACACATATTAGATTAGGTTACACATATCTAGATATTTTTAGAAATGGATATTTTATCCTTTATTTTTAAATTGTGGAACCCTGAAAATAATACCATGAGGCATCTTTATTCTAGGCTACTGTCTAGAGACGGTTGAAGAATCTCCACTTTGCCACATCCAATATGGCGGCGAGGATAACGTATGGTTCTACGCGGAAGGCGGCGTCTATGTTTATATGTCTATGGGGGGGGGGGCTGGCGGTAACCAACACTAAACCAAAAAGGGCTGTATGGAGAGGGGCTGGTTGAGGTACAGTGGTCCCTCGTTATTCGCGGGACTTATGTTCTAAAAATAACCCGCGATAGGCGAAATCCGCGAAGTAGTCAGCTTTATTTTTTACAATTATTATAGATGTTTTAGGGCTGTACAACCCCTCACTACACTTATACACTTTTCTCAGACAGGCAAAGTTCACACTTGCAAACATACAGCTAATCACATGAATATAGGCTTTCAGCTGCACCCTTTAGTCATGTTTTATTGTGATGATACAAAAGCATTCTTAATTTTATTAACACCAGTCTTTCTCTGTTGGAGACAGCCACTTCAGTACAGTCCAGCACAATCCGACAATTGGGAAATTGCTGGACGCAATCTGGCAGGGAGGTTTGGTTTTTCAATCTGGAGGGGATGTTATCATACAAAATCTCATACAGCAAACTGGTGATGGTGATTAAAATGTTGGTGACTGTAGCTCGGCAGCAATTAAACCTAGTGGAAAGGCCTAGGACACCACAATTCAATCTGAGCTTCATCAAAGTAAAGAGCAACTGGTCAATTAGCGACATAATTTGGACATTCCAATCAAAGTGATACTGTAGGTTAAATTTGGGAAAAAGGGGCTTCCAAAAAAGAAGCTTGTGGCAGCATCTGGCAAGCCAGTGTAGTAACTAACTTTGTCGGGGTGGGGGGATGCTGGTGCTCCCAGTTGACCAGACACTTTTTGTTTTATCATCCCTTTCTCGACGTTGTGGGACAAAATGAATCACTTTTGCCTTTTTACTCATCTTTAGTGCTGTGGTGAGTTGAAAAACTAGGAAGAATGATCAGGTTGTAAAGTCAAAACCAATCGGCAACGTTGTTGTCTTGGGTAGTTTTTTTTTTTTCAAATGGCCATGGTGGTCATACCATTGCTTGCATGATATCACCAGAAAGACAACTGAATGAGCTTCAATTTGCTGTAGCCTCACAGATTCAGGAGATATAATCATCTAAAAAGTGGTCTATTTTTTAAGCCCACCCTTTATATAAAATTATATAAAATATAAAAATATGTGTAGTATTGTCAACCATTTTGATACTCAAGTCTTACCATCCATCCAACACAGGATGAATGCAGGAAAGTCAATGTGTTGATTCATACAGTGCATTGGAAAGTGCAGAACAGAGGACTGGCTCAGCCTGTCATCATGCTGATTGACAGACACCTCCACATCCGAGGGCCTGTGACAGTTGAGGGGTGTGCCAAACTTGAGTTCCAAAATAAGATTTTCCTGAGTCACCAAAACAACGACATCAGCAGCTGTAAAAACCTTCCCCCATACATTTCTGCTCTCAAAAATGACACTCCACTGCTTATTCTGTGGGCAGCCCCCTAATGGGCCAGTGCATTAGCGACTCACACAGGTTCAATTTGTTCCATTTCCTCTTCTCTGTGTGAGTACACCTTCATTACCTGCCAGCAACACAATGGGATTGTATTTTTTCCCCTTATGTCTCTCCAGCCCCCACCACAAGCATTACAGACAGACAAGAAGCTTCCTGTGCGCTCCAACTGTTAGAGGAAGCACAGGGATAAAGAGGGAAGGAAGAGTTTACAAGGGAGCTGGGGAGCTGTTAAAGTTTCTGTTAAACGCAAGACGCAGTCAGAGCAGTTGCTATGGCTATTTTTTTTTCTGGCACACCGATTAAAAGAGACATCACCATCTTGCCCGTCCTCTGACCCGGATGTTTACATTAACGTCATGATTTTGCCAGCTTGTAGTAAACGGTTAGCTGCATTTTATCAGATAACCTCAACATTTATGTGCATTTGTGACGTGAACAACTATTTACATGGCTTTTATTTACTGAAGTGCACATTTGTACACTGTCAGACAAGCGACTGGAGTCTCCGCCATCTTGGTTACTTTTAACGAGCGGGAAGTTTTTGGTTTTCTCTTCTACGGTTTTCAACCTCCCGGTGACTTCTGGGATAGCGTAGTGTAGTTCGCTTGCACACTGCAAAATACTACCGGAAATAGCAAGCCATCTGGGTACTTTTGGCCCGGCTTCGCCTACTACTGAAAGCTTACTAAGGTATTCAGATGTTCTAGGTCGTGGCTTCCTCATTTTTGGCTACTATGCAGGTGGCTAGTAAGGGTATTCGGATGCAGGGAGTGGCATTACTGAACTGTCAAAGGTCAATTTCTTGATAACAGGTACTTGTGTTTTCATGTTTCAAACGCTTTTAAATCATGATCTCCAGCACACACACTTACGAAAAGAGAGCAAACAGCTGGAGAAGGTTCTAGGGGCCAACTAGGGTCATTCTGTTGCACATACACAAGCAAGAAGCCTTGGCTTTATTTTGACACCGTCAATTAGCTCTCCTGAGTGCACTGGCATATATCACACTTACACGATGGAAGCAAGAGGTGACTTTTAGCAAACCACCACTAAACTAATGGTTTGATTTTAATATATGTTAACCAGTGAAACACATGTTAAACGCTCTCTAGGGGTGACACATGACACATAAGAAATATGTAAGTTATGAGTTAATGACAAGGTACTGTATATTCATGCATGTGAGTGAGACATTTATATCAACATTTGTGATGATTAATACAGTGTGTGGTGGTGTTAAGGCACACTGGTATTTAAGCTGTTTGGTGTGTAGGGTAGCCTAAATATAGGTTTTTGTATGTGCGTGATGGTGCCATATAAACATGTATCCGTGATGGTGTGTGTGTTATATGTGCACGTATGTGGGGGAGGCATGGCATTCGTATGATTCATAATCAACCATGACTAAGATAGCAGGAAGATCAGCAGTGGGCTGGCAGAGCCTGTAATTATACGCAACGCTGCTAACAGGGCACAGGGAAAAGAAAGGCAAGAATGAGCACTGATGATGCTGCGCTCTTATTTTAGAATGTAATCACACCAAGCCACCACTCTTCCAAATGTCTCTCACCCTTCACAAAAGGCAACAGCAACTTTGTGTTTTAATTATCTTTTAAGTTGCTTCATAAAGCGTCACAAAAGCCTTTGTTGTTGTAATTAAAGCCTTCAGCACAGGTACATCAGGTGTAAAATTGTCATATTTTTCCAATTGCAGGTTGGGTTTATTTAAAGGTTTAGGTCATTTGAATAAACAGTTAAATTCAGTCTGTTCTTTTATGTACACCAACTAACGATGAACATTGTTTCAGGGCAACTGAACAAAGCCCAAATGTTTGATATGAATCAGTCTTGTACTCAACAGGGTATTGTTCCATCAGAGCCATGTTTTTCTTGGGTAGAGTAAGTGGTATAATGCAGGTGGTTGCTGTAGCACAGCGGTTAGAGCACACGTACCATGAATGGGAAAGAGTCCATGGGGACTGAGGTTTGAAAATGGCCTGTGGTCATTTCCTAACCCTACCCTATAAGGCGTAAAAGGCTAAAAAGATGTTTTAAAAAGAGTGCTGTAATGTTTATGCTATGTGCATGAGCAAATCACCATGAAATGTAAAGGAAATGAAAGTAGTCCAACTATGCTAAAGGTGGTTTGTTCTTAATTATTGCAAACTATTTTTGGTATAATGCAAACAAAATTCGTAAATTTGTCTATTAATTTTTTTCATTTGCATCAGAATGAAATTAGTTAATCCATGTCATTCCTGAGATGCACAAGTGAAGGTTCCTAAAATATTTTATGGTAACTTCACAATGTCTGCCACTAGGTGGCAGTACAAATTAGCTTTGTGGACCGGAAGTAGAGAGCTGGCCACTTTCTCAGCCTCAGAAGTTTATTGAAGTGCATTTATTTGCAAGAGTAGGAGGGGGGGTCCTCGTTATATTTCAATTTAAGAGCTAAGCAAAACAAAATGTGAGGGACACTTTGTGAGAGTGATCAGAAATTTCTTGAAAGTCTGACTTAGCAGGAGCTCATTAGGTACACACTGGAAGGAGGACAAAGGGAGGGGTTGGGAGGTAAACCATTGCTGTCATTTCCTCATTAATGCAGCATTAAGAACTCTATTACTGCACTGATTGCTAGTGCCACAGAGAGGTCTGTAGACTTCAGGGGTCTGAGAGGGGTCTGTCGCTGGAGCAACAATATGAAAATTGATTATGTCCAAGTGGCATAGCTCCTTGCCCTGAGTCTTAATTAAAATCGCAGTGCTAACAGGAACTAGGCAAGTCTAGAGCAATTCATCCTGCCAGGATATAACGGCACTTTAGAAATGCTTCTGGAGGTGAGAAATGCAGGGGGTGAGAGTATTATGTATCTGTTTCAGTGTGGATAAAGTCACTGATAGAGGCAGAGTGTGTGTGGGTTTGTTACATTATGCACTCGCAGAGGTTTCTGAGAACCGGAAAATGTGTTGATGTAAATTATTTTTTGAGGTGCACACGTGCACAGTGCTGTCATGTACCCCCACACAGAAACCTCCCTAAATCAGCTTAATATTATTTATTTCTCTCTCTCTCTCTCTCTCTCTCTCTCTCTCTCTCTCTCTCTCTCTCTCTCTCTATTCTGACAGTGGCAGGTGTTTGCCACAGTTACAAAATGGTAAATGAATTGGCTACTTGGCTTTTAATTGGATAAAATGCAGAAGACTTGCAAAACAGAAATTGCTTAGCCATACAGCATGGCAGCATCAACTCGTGTCATTAAATGTGGTCAACATGCAAATAAGCCCTGTGTAGCCAAAGGAACTTAATAATCTCTACTACACATGCATCTGTACTTGAGAAGCCTGCACCAAAAACAGTTTATCATCATATGATTTTGACATACATAGAAGCGCCAAAAAAACAGTTTATTGTCCTGTGCATAATATAATCACGGTTGTTACAATAGTAGATTACCTCTGCATGTGTGCAAAAGGCATGTAGGGGGAAATTGGACAGGAGATAAAACTAAAATGAATGTGGGCTCTTCTGCCCTTGCATATGGTTATAATGGTTAAAGATTTTGAGAAAAGTGGGACTTGCCTAACTGCATGTACCCTGCAGGTAGAAGTGTTTGTGATTGCACATTGCACAGGGTTTCTCCACAGCCTAGCAAGCACTTTGCACTTTCTGCCACACGTCTTTCGTGCGTCAGTCTGGAAGGATGTAGAACTTTTTGATTTCCCCTGCAACCACATATTAGAGATTCTTGCTGTGTCTTTACACATGCCGGCGCCTTGCCTTGCCTTAGAGACGGAACTGAGGCAAGCAGCTGTCTCCATGGCAACAGGCTCTTTCAAAAAACGCAACTGGGCATTGTGAATTGTGGGTCCAGAGTGGCAGAGACTGGCCGACCTCTGACATGGACTAAGAGGCACGAGAGGAGGACTGACCTTTCTTCCCTCTGCGCCTGAAAAATGCACTTATGCCCCCCCATTCGGTCCCTTGTGTCCTTACTGTCCATTGTAGAGGGGTCAGCAAGGGGTTCGTAGGCAGTGATGACAACCACCACACCCCTCATATTTGCCCACTGCAGTTGTCATGCAAAGTTCATGTCAAGGATATGGCCTTTGAGATGGTACGCATGTGTAAATCACTGTCTTAAAGGTGCCATTGAACATTCGCTTTTTTTGGGTGCTGCATAACATGCATACTTTATGCATTTACATGTGGAGCCATCATGACAGTAGGCCTCAGCCAATCCGGCCCTGGTCCGCGTGACATTGAGGATGAGGTCGAGTGGAGGAAGTACTTTTATATGGCACAAGGGTAGGATGCCTGAGTCAGCCACTCTGTTGAGTAGCAGTGCTTTGAGTCCTGCAGGCAGCAAAGGAAGCCAATTAAGCCATGAAGTTCAGTCAACCCACTACCCCATCCATCAGCTGGAAATGGCCTTGTAATCGACGGGGCAATTTTTGGCATTTAGCGTCACTTGGTAGCCAAGCTATATATGGCCTGTGTGCGCAGTTGAGGTCATTAGAGGGCGGGTGTCCTCAACCTCCATGCCTACGCATTGGTGCTGCCAGGGAAACAAATGCCATCTGGGCCCATACGACACGACCCTGGGAAGTATTTTTGGTGCAGCAGGCTTCCCATGACAACCAACTACCGCCCAGCCAGTGGATTGGGCCTCCTGCAGACTCCTTGTCGTGATGGTAGTGGTAGATGGTGGGGGAGCAGAAAGCCAAAAAGACTCCCCTCTGATAAAATTAGTACTCACACACTACTTAATATAGCCCTCAAGCTCATCCTCACTCATTATGGTAAAGTTAGCTATTAGCTTAGTGCGAATGTCAGTGTTTTAACATTTTATTTTTAGCGTAGTCTCCTAAAAATGTAAATGTGTTTTGCCTCTTCCATCAGCAATTTAAATGATAAAATAATTAGCACAGCTAAAGTTAGCACTGATGAAACCAGTATGTTTTAAATAACATGCTATTTTGTAGCGGTAAATGTGGATTAGCTATTGTTAGATATGAACATCTGGCCCCTTCTTTTAGATTCTATGAGGTTAATTGTGTTATTTTTGTCTGTAAGGAGAAGAGTGGAGTGGTTAACAATGATTTCAATTGTTCATGTACTGCACATACTACCTTTTTAGCCATCTGAATAGTATTGTTATGCTTTGTACCTCACCAAAAAATAGGTGCCTTTTTGAAGCTCAATGAGATACCATTGTTGCTTTTTATTCTGCTGGATATTGAGGGAGTTCCATGGATAGACACACAGTTTGGAAGATCATTAAATGAAGCTGTTGATTAGGTTAAAACTGTCCAAAACTCTAATGGCAACCTGAACTACTACTTCATAATGTCTGACTCCCCAAATGTCAGAATGTTATAAATGTAAAAAATGTCAGTGACCTGGAAAGAAAGCAGGATGGTAAGTAAAGTAAAAGAATAAGTAAGGGAAAGACAGATTAAGAGTGAGTCAAAAAAAAGGGACAATGTAAATAAAAGGATGAATGATGAATCAATAAAAAGAAGCAACAAAGAGTTAAATATTTAAAGAAAAAAAATGAATTTTTTTTTTTTTGCCTTAACCTGACCCTGACATTGACCTTTGACCCTGCAGTGGTTTACACAAGTGCACGTGTATCTGCTACAGTGTTCTGTGTGACCACGCACGCAGGCCATCTAAAAATGCCGTAGCAAGGCACCAAATCCGTCTCTTCGCCTTCCGCTCTCTTCCTCACTTCCCAGCTTGTGTTGCCTCAGGGTGCCAGCTTTGACGAGTGTGGTGCCGCACATTGTCTCCATGCTGCCCACTGGGTGAGTCGTTGCTCAGCAGGGAGTTGAACATTGTCTGACGTTTTTGTTACTACAGTTAGCAAGCTGTCAGAGGGGCATCATGTAGCAGTGAATGGAAGGTTGTTTTATTGTTTTTTTTGAGGCAAAAACAGGGGGTGGGGTTCTGACTACTAGTTTAGAAGCACCGTCAAAGTCTTAGTCAGAGGAACAAAACAGCACTTGGTTTGCAAACCTCCCCTGCACTTGTTCAGTCATTCATAAAAAAGCGTCGCTGCCACTCCCACTGTGTATTCATGAGAAATGCTATTCATTCAGCAGTAAAATGCCCATCATTCAGCTATTCAAATGAGATAATCTGCTATGTGGCACTGCATCATGGAGAAGCTTTGGGCCTTGACAATGGTCTCTGAGGTCACAGAGAAATAAAGTTTTGGCAGAAATGGGAGTGGAGGAGATGTGATGGAGAGCAGTGATGAAGGGAAGGAAGTTGGAAGGAGTAGCGAGATGGAGGTGGAGGAAAGAAAAGAGAAGAGTGGAAAGTGGTGGATAAGAAGAGAATACAGGGAGAATACAGAGGACAATAAGGGAGAATACAGAGGACAAAAGAGAAAGAAGGGGGCTGCTGGGAGAAGGGGGATTTGTGGGGCAGAGAAAACAGAGAAGAGTGGAGCATAGTGGAAGAGAGAGGGAGAAACAGGGGAAAAGGACAGAAAAAAAACGATATAAGGGTGCTGAGATGGGTAGGGGATGTTTGTGGGGGAAAGAAAAGAGAGATGACAGGTAGACAGGAGGGAGGACAGGCAAAATGGGGAGGTGAATATGGGCAGGCTGCCATTCTTCTTCCTGTCACTAAACTGCAGAACAGCTTGATTATCCATCCCCATGGCAACCATAGAAGAAGGTTCTCTCTTCTCTTTCGTCTGAATCTGTCACTGTGTAGGTGCTGCAGTGCAGACATGAAAGCCTCTGATACCATGGCAGAGGGGTGAAACTTTAAGGCCTGTGCCATAATCCTGTACCCTGCTGTCTGGCTTCGCCACTTTAAGACGACTCAAAGGTTCAGAGATAGACAGACAGAAAGCCAGACAAAAAGCCCCTCACATGGAGCTTTCAATCACTACGGGCACATGGTAGGATCGGATTGGATTGGGATTGGATTGGGAGTTGCTACCCAACGGGTGGTCTGTCCCAACTCCCTGTGCACATGAGAGTTCGTGTTAGCGGATAATGGTCAGAGATCTGGCCGTTTCCGCTACGCTAGATGGCGCTATATTCCTTTCAACAAGTGGTGTTAGAACTACTTCAGGTTAACGGCTGCTAAAAAGAAAATAAACAAACTATCTGGCGGCATACAAAACAAAGATAGCGCTCGAGGAGGTTGATAGAGCAGCATTTGCATGCGTACTGTGCATTCTCCTTTGTTTGGAAGTCCGTATGAAAGAACAAACAGCGTTTTTGGTTTCCTTGATACGACATGAACTGTGCCGTCGGCGTTTGATATTACAAGCAATTGAGGACAACGAGACTTGTTTAGAGCAGGCGATAGAAAGCCTCGACGTTCAGTATGGATGAAAATAAGGGACAGAAGCTTCTGGGATCGAGTGGTACAAAGAGACATAACTACTTGTATAGGTAGTTTATTTAAACATATTTAAGAATGCACTACCTACACAAAACAAGTAAATCAAAAAAATATTTGCCAAGACCGCACGCTCACTCTCACTCGCACACGCTCTTTCTCTCTCGCCCGCACCCTCACGCTCTCTGCGCACGTTTTTTTAAAACCTGGAATACTCCGAGCTAGCTGTAGTGAGGTAGGCCTAAACATGACACTTTTCCCTGACATGAAACTATAAATAAACAAACCAGTGCAAGCCTGAAGTGCACGAAACTGTAAGGTTAGAGGTTCATAAAAAATAAAGCGCTATTAAAAACGAAAAGGCTACTTACATTCTTGGTACTTGTATAAAAAAGAAAAACTGTCACCGTCGTGTCTTATTGGCCTGAAGACCTACAGGTTATTTGCCAAAAACACAAGATAGTCCACATTTGAAGGGGCCAGCGCCGATCTCTTTTTATTTACTATATTCCCAGCGGAGGAAAAGACGCGATCCGGGGATGGAAAGATATTTCTTCGCCATCTGGGCGACGTGAGGGTATCTCCCAGAGCCCAAAGTTTTTTTTTATATAAAGTGATGTAAATGTCCTCGTTTTTATTGGTTTGCCATGGAATTTACCGTGTGGGCGGATTTTACTCTCACTAAGCAGACACGGAGTATTTCTTTTGCCTTCGACATTCCAAAGCGCAAGTGCACGTTTTTTTCACATTCGAATATTAACTTTCACCTTCGAATTCCTTTTTTAAAAAACTATTCTAATATATATTCGAATTTCGAATATTCGTTGACAGCCCTAATGCGCAGTACACGAATCCAAACCAATAACCGTGCACAAGGCGGCACCAAGCGGATTGTAACCGGCTCAAGCCAGGGGTTGCAATCGGATTCGCGAAACCAATCCCTATACGATCCTTAGCCTGTGCCCATGAAGTCGATACGATCCCAAACCATTTCCAATCGGATTCAACTCCTCCATGTGCACGCATCTTGTAGCACAATAGTGCCAACATGTAAAAAAGGACAGATGTTTTAAGCATTTCCCCATTTATATATGTTAAAGTTTCTCCATCAGTCCCTTTGCATAAGATCTAGTAGCCAGTTCCTTTTATATTTTTATGTTGTGCGTGACATCTAAATGCATTTTGCACATTTATTAGATTAGATTAGATTAGATTAGATTCAACTTTATTGTCATTACACATGTATAAATACAGGTAACGAAATGTCGTTTAGCATCTAATCAGAAGTGCAAGAGCAGCAAGTGCGATATGTACAGTATATACAATATAGACAGTAGTGAATTATGTACAATAAGTAGGGCAATATGAACATGTGGGAGTACTTTGTTGTTAATCTTTGTGGGGGATAGAAACAGATGTGCTATAAACAAGTATGCAGTAGAGCTATTAATATATATATAATGGGCTATGGACAAGTATACAGTTGTGCTATAAATATATAAGTTAGTAAATATGATCTGTATGAACAATATGTACAAGATATATACCGAATGAACTATAACACAGAGATGTACAGGAGATATACAGTATTGACAATATACATTTTTGTTATGGGGTGGAGTGGGGATGGGGTAAAGTTCACTGACATTGGGAGACATGGAGAGGTGAAGAGGGACGGGGCGTGGAGGTAGTGGTAGTGGTGTCATGGTAGGGGGAGAGAGTGGTGGCGTAGTAGGGGGGACATGGAGGTTCAGCGGTGGGTAGAGTTCAGGGGGTGTGAGTGGTGGCATGGAGGGGGGGGCATGGTAGGGGGCAAAGTGGGGTGAGAGCATCCTGACCAGCTGCACCACAGCGTGGCATGGGAGCTGCGTAGTGGCGTAGTGGGAGGACATGGAGGTTCATCGGGGGGTAGAGTTCAGCAGGGAAACAGCTGTAGGAAAGAAACTGTTCCTAAACCTGCTGGTTTTAGTCCGAAGGCTCCTGAAGCGCCTTCTGGAGGGGAGGAGCTGGAAAAGTCTATGATTGGGGTGTGAGGGGTCCTTCAGGATGCTACGAGCCCTGCGTAGGCACCGCTTTCTCTGGACATCCTCGATGGCAGGTAGTGGGGTCCCTGTTGGGTGGTTGCGTTGGGCGGTTTTCACCACCCGCTGTAGTGCTTTCCGGTCAGCGACAGAGCAGTTCCCATACCACACTGTGATACAGTTGGTCAGGATGCTCTCAATCGCACAGCGGTAGAAGTTGCCCAGGATATCGGCAGACAGGTGGTTCTTCCTCAGTGTCCTCAGGAAGAAGAGCCGTTGGTGAGCCTTCTTGACCAGGCTGGAGGTGTTAATTGTCCATGATAGGTTCTCTGAGATGTGAGTTCCCAGGAACTTGAAGCTGGAGACACGTTCAACAGCCATTCCATTGATGTGGATAGGAGTGTGTGTGTCTCCCTTCTCCTTCCAGTAATCCACAATGAGCTCTTTGGTTTTACTGGTGTTGAGGAGCAGATTATTGTCTGCTGAACCTCTGCTCTGTACTCTGACTCATCGTTGTTAGTAATGAGTCCGATCACCGTGGTGTCATCTGCAAACTTGACGATGGAGTTGGATCCATACATAGGCCTGCAGTCATGGGTGAAGAGGGAGTACAGGAACGGGCTCAGCACGCAGCCCTGTGGCACGCCAGTGTTCAGAGTGATGGTGGTAGAGAGGTTGTGGCCAGACTTAACATGTTGGGGTCTGTTGGTTAGAAAGTCCATGATCCAGTTGCAGAGGGGGCTACTGATTCCAAGATCCTCAAGTTTAGTGATTAACTTGGAGGGGATGACAGTGTTGAATGCTGAGCTGAAGTCAACAAACAGCATTCGTGCGTATGTGTTCTTGTTGTCCAGGTGGGAGAGCACACAGTGCAGTGCTGTGGTTACAGCATCCTCTGTGCTCCTATTGCTCCGGTAGGCAAATTGATGAGGGTCCAGTGAGGGGGGCAGGCAGTTCTTGAGGTGTGCCAGGACCAACCACTCGAAGCACTTCATAACAATGGGTGTTAGTGCTACAGGGCGGTAGTCATTCAGGCACGACGGAGAAGAGTGTTGTGGCACGGGTACTATGGAGGTGGTCTTGAAGCATGCTGGTACAGCTGCTTGGGCCAGGGACAGATTGAAGATGTCAGTAAAGACCCCAGCAAGCTGCTCAGCACACGCTCTGAGCATACGTCCAGGAATGCCGTCAGGGCCAGCAGCCTTACGTGGGTTGATTCTGCTCAGTGCATTGTGAACGTCTGTTGGCAAGAGTGTGATGACCTGTTGGTCAGCAGGGTGTTCCGTTTTAGCAGCCTTTTCTATGTTGTCCTTGTCAAAACGGGCATAAAAGTCATTTAGCTCGTCAAGGAAGGATGCAGTCATCTCTGTCGGTGAGGAGTTGCTGGGCTTGTAATCTGTGATGGCCTGGATGCCCTGCCACATGCGTCGGGGGTCAGAGTGGGAAAAGTGCTCCTCCACCTTCAGCTTGTGTTCGTGCTTGGCCTTTTTGATGCCCCTCTTCAGGTTGGCTCTGGACGAGCTGTAGGCCTGAGCATCTCCTGATCTAAAGGCACTGTCACGTGCTTTCAGCAGCAGACGCACTTCCCTGTTCATCCATGGCTTCTGATTAGGGTACGTGGTTATCTGTTTCTCTGTGGTAACACTGTCAATTGTGGTGTTGATATAATCCAGTACTGAGTGGCTGTAGGAGTCAATGTTTGTATGAGAGCCACAGGTAGCCTGAGAGGCAAACCTACTCCAGTCCGTGTCTTTAAACCTGTCCTGGAGTACTGAGTCTACCCCCTCCGGCCACACTTTGATGGTTTTTACTGATGGCTTCTCACGGTTAATGAGTGGTGAGTATTTGGGGGTAAGAAACAAAGAGAGGTGATCAGACTGTCCCAGGTGGGGGAGGGGAGTTGCCATGTAGGCTCCCGCAATGTTCGCATAGACATGATCCAAGGTTTTACCTCCTCTCGTGCTGCAGGAGACATGTTGATGAAATTTTGGGAGTACTGTCTTGAGATTTGAGTGATTAAAGTCACCCGCCACAATAAATGCAGCATTTGGGTGAGCAGTTTGTTGCTTGCTAATAGCTGCATGCAGTTCAGACATGGCAGATTTAGCGTCAGCATCCGGGGGAATGTATGCAACTGTTATGATTGTCGCAGTAAACTCTCTAGGCAGATAGAACGGTCTGCACTTAACCATAATAAACTCTAGGTTATCTGTATGATGGCTAGATATAGGGGAAGGTTTACTTAAACACGGGGAATTTTTTAACTGGATACAATTTATAATTTTTACTATGGGAATAGTAGGTTAGGAATTAAGGAACTTAGGGACTTACTTTACTTAGTAATTAAGACACACTTTAGAAGTAAAGTATTTTTCCAGGCAACATTCTGAGCAAATGTTTGATGTTTAGATATCAAAATAGGGTGGATATGAATAGAATACCTTCTCTGTATCTGCGCTTTTAAAAATAGTTATCAACAGTTTCTCCCAACAGACTCTGCAATGGCAATCTTTGTCCAAGTGAACACATCAGCACAGACTTGGCCTGAATGCTGAGGAGTCACGTTTAAAGAAGAAAAGTAGGTGAATGGGTCAGAGCTGTTTAGCACTTGTCCCAGATACTCTGGGCTACTGTAACTGCCTGTCTCTGGGCGCTACACCATCAGCTGGCAGTTAGGCGGTGGTGGGCATGCTGGGGTTAGAAAGTAAAGGTCCTGCCACATGTTTGTTCTCGCCAATTCACCTGAACTCTTATTAGCAAATCACCTGTGTTAAGACCACAGGCAGAAGAAATACAGTACATGGCGGGACTTTTACTTTCTAAAGCTGACTTGTCCACCTCTGCAGTAGGGCCACAGCTGGTAACACCAGTGGTCACAGCCTTACTTGTCTTGGCTAATCCCAACACTCTGGGGTGACTAGCCTGCTCAAGAGATCAACACACAAGAATGCACCAGAAACTGAGTGGGTGACCTTTAGCTGCTACATGCTAATGAGACCCACAGCTGATTCAATTTAAATGAGAGTGAGTCATGACCTCATTCATCACCTTGGAGATATCGGAGGCTTTTGACAAAACTAAGGGTTACCAATGTCTTCATTAATGACGAGTAATCCTTGCCACCTCCCACTCGCCGTGAGCAAGTACACCTTCATAATGTCCTCAGATAATTCACATACATGAGGGTCCCCCACTTATTTAAGGGTGTAATGAAGTCACGGATCACAATCTGGAGTTTCTCCAGATAACATATGTGGGTTAATTAGGCTTTTCTTGCAGAGTGCAGGTCTTCTGTCATGCTGTTTTTTTATTTTGCCAAAATGCACTGCTAAGTGCGTGGCAGTTTGTGAATGCCATGATGCAGTGTGAGGACAAAGTGATCTGATTAGTTGAAATTGAATGCAACTCTAATTCACAATTTTCTTGCTGAATGTAACACCTAAGGAGGTATTACATGTGTGTTCAGCTGTGTGAAACGTTTTAACACATGAAAAGACCCTAATGACATGTAAAGTCAGGCATAAATCACTGATTTTTAAACGTTATGAAGCAAAAAAATACAGTAATGCAAACATAGTAAAAATATCTAAGAGTTTGTTTAAAAGAGTGCATTGGATTGTTGTGAAATTTCACATCAGTGAAATGTTTAATTTTAATTTAAAAGATTGACTTTCTTTTCCAGTTGACATCATGGTGTTTGGCAACCATAGCTGCTACCATTTGCATGAATCATTGCTGCATAGCTTAGCATTGGCCCTCAAAGCATAAAGACTTGTACGCCTTGAGGTTTAAGGCAAATGTGCCTCATGAGCGTCAAGCATGGCCAGGCATGACAGCTGTCCGTGTTCTCTCACAATCTCCCTCCAGAGCTTTTCCTGTCCCCTAAACATACTGCCACTGCCTCCTTTGACACTGTAGCTTGAGTGCTTCTGTAACTCGTAAGTTGCTTTGTAATTGGAATGAAAAGCAGGGGTTCTCAATCTTTTAAGTCCACCTGGCCTGCACCTACATATCCTCTGCCTGTCCCTTCCTCAGGCATGCCTAGTTGCAGATATCAAGATTGCTATCTCCCTCGTCGACTACTCAGCTTAGGTGGTTTTCAGATAATCAAGAGCGTCAGAGTCAAGTATCTGAAGTACTGGATGACAAACAGCATGCAGACCAGAGAAGATGCATGCTGCAAGGTTGAGGAACACTGCTCCAAATACTATGCCTCTGTGTTACCCCTGATTATCCCTTTGTTGTGTGTGTGCACAGCCAATGCCCTGGACACAAGGTATAATTGTATGTAATCAGACAAAGGATAATCAGATTAGATTAGATTCAACATTATTGTCATTACACATGTATAAATACAGGGTAACGAAATGTGGTTTAGCATCTAATCAGAAGTGCAAGGAGTGCAAGTGCGATATGTACAGAATATACAATATAGAACAATAAACAGTATATTACAGTACAGTTTGTATAAAAATATTTAAAGATACTATGTACTATGATCATATGTACTTTGAACACGTATGCATGATATACAGAGGATGTACAGTATTGACAGTATATACTTATCTAGTTTGGATGAAGGGATTGGGTAGAGTCATAGAGTTAAAACTAGAGAGAGAGGACTCCGTATCATTGTCTAAGCAGGCTTTGTGACTTCGTGGGGGATCCAAAATGGCCGCCAAAACGGGAGCGGTGTCAACAAACACAATGTGCGTCAATTAGAAGACATGCTGTCCCTCACTGACCCCTGGGGCACCCCTGTGGAGAGGGTGTGAGTTGATGACAGTTGTCCTTGCCATGACACATTAAAGGAGTGTCCAATGAGATAGGATTTAAACCAGGAGTGTGCTATGCCTGTAATGCCCATGTTTGAGAGTATAGTTAGGGCTCATTTCCACCAAACACTCTGCGTGTACAGCGCGTGTCCATATTCTGTCCGTATTCATTTAGAATGCACGTTGGCAGATTAGAGCATTTCCACGGCAAGCATGTTCTGAGCGTATTCTGTCTGTGCGCGTATTCAGCCAAAATCCCATTGAAAGCTATAGGCACAGCTATACAGTTCATGTCAGCTGTGTTATCAATGCATGTATTGACACAGGGAATACCTCAAAAACCTCGCGACTGTCTGCAAATTATTACCACTCGATTACAACTGCATGAAATAAACGCTGGAAAGCTATCAATATTGGCCTTATCATATCAGATCTGCACTACAAGGGCATTGACTATCCTACATAAACACAGAAACTGAAATACCTGTGAAGTTGTTACGCTGTCCAGCCAAACATGTTGTAGGTATAACAGTGGTGGAAATGTTATGTTCTTACGATTTTGGAGTATTCTCAATGCAAGAAGAGCCTCAGTCGGTCTTCTGTCGACCACTCGAGGTATAAAAAATAGTAACCTCGTTCTTGTCATTTAGTGTTTCCTATTTGGTTTGATAAATCTAAGGTCAATAAGCCACTGGGCAAAATTGAGGTCCATAAGTCACTACATTTAATAAATACATTTATTCATCCGAGATAAAAGTGACTGTTGCCAAAGAGGCAGAGTTTATCACAACTTTATGGAAGGGGTTAAAAATAAGTTCGCTTTTTTTGTACCGGGAGTGAATAAAGGCTTTGACAACAATCAGCCTACATGATTTAGAACAATGTCAAATATTCCGTTCGTCTTATCGAAATGCCAAGTTGTACTATTTGTGCAGTTATGCTTTCTAAACAACATTTAACATAAGGAAATAAAACCAGAGAAACACATATTGTGTTTACTACAGTGAGAGATAGGGAAACATGGCTATGTGCACTTAAAGACATTGGCCAAGTGCATTTAAAGACGGGGCTGGCAGCTGAATTCCGGCTCACGATTTCCGGTGGAAATGCTCATACGCTCAGAATACGCTCACGTGCTGTAATTGGCTACGCGCTGTACACGGTCAAGTCGGTGGAAATGAGCCCTTAGCAGTACGCTGTGGTTCACTGTATCGAAGGCAGCTGATAAGTCGAGTAGGATAAGTACAGATGATTGTCCCTCAGTTCTGGTTGCTTTTAGGGCCTCAGTGACATGGAGGGGACATGGAGATTCAGCAGGTTCAACAGGCAAACAGCTGTGGGAAACAAGCTGTTCTTAAACTTGAGGCTCCTGAAGCACCTTTTGGAGGGGAAGAGTTGAAAAAGTCTAGTTAGGATGTGAGGGGTGCTTTAGGATGCTGTAGCCCTGTGCAGGCATCGCTTCCCCTGGACATCCTTAAAAGCAGGTAGTGGAGTCCCTGTGATGCGTTGGGTTCGAATCCACCAACTGTCAGTGGTGCCACTGAAGTGCCGTCTTCATGCTCACATGTGTGATGGGTTAAATGCAGAGGTTGAATTTGAACTGTGATGTGCCGTGTGATCACAATGACCATAGGGACTTTTTTGGGGTAGTGGTGGTATGGTGGTAAGGTATTGGACATGTGACGCAGGTTTGAATCCAGGTTTGCCTCTGGTGCCACTGAGGTATCCTGAGCATGGTACTGTCCCCACACACTGCTCCCCGGGCCCCATTGTCATGGCTGCCCCCTGCTCACTTGTGGGTTAAATGCAGAGGTTGAATTTTATTGTGTGCACTGTGTGCTGTGGTGTGCCATGTGACCACAATGACCAATGACTGACATTCACTGTTTTCACTTTTCATGTTCATGTCATGTGCGGAAGTAGTGTTTTATGCTGACAACAGAAACCTTTAAGTATTAATTATACACATAATGGGTCATAGAAGATAGGCCAGACACAACTCTGTGACACATGTAAACAAACCCCAGTCAAACCCACAATTGTTCAACTGATAGTTTTCCATTTCTGACATTGGCTGGCTGTCCCCACATCCTCCTCTCCTATTGGACATACATACTCAATACTCACCCACTTCTGCCACAACCACAGACTCTCTCTTTCTGCCTCTCTCTCGCTCTCTCTCTATGAGTATTTAACAACTCCTCTCCCCTTTTACACTCTCTCTCTCTCTCTCTCTCTCTCTCTCTCTCTCTCTCTCTCTCTCTCTCACTCACACACACACACACACACACACACACACAGACACACACACACACAATGAGTATTACCTGTAACAACCCCTGTCTATCTCTCTCTACACACACACACACAGATACACACATATACACACACACATACAGACACACAGAATGAATGCTCATTCTGTGTGTCTGTATGTCACAACACAACATATCAGTAACAACTCTGGTCTCTCTCTCTCTACACACACACACACACACACACACAGAATGAGTATTACCTGTAACAACCCCTGTCTCTCTCTCCACACACACACAAATACACAATGACGGTTAATAATTTTCCCTATCAGACACACACACACATACACAACCATCTGCGTGCCCTCTGCCTGCCACCTGTGGCACACTGTTATTGCCGTAATGAATTCAGACTCATGCCGGCGCCCCTCCCTGCCCGGCCCTGGGGGCAAGCCGCTTCCTCCTGCCAGGTGATGCTAATGGTAGCATTGGCATTCAGCGTGGCACCACCGGAAGTGCTGGAGTGGCAGACAGTGATTGCTAATGCATCTCTGTGTAATTACAAAGCCCAGAGAGAGAGAGAGAGATGCAGATAGATGAAGAGAGATATAGAGAGATGAGGAGAGAAAGAGGGAGATGGAACAGATAGAGAAATATTAATTATTTTTCTGTTCGCGTTTGTAGGCAGTCAGACAGCGTGACCTGAAAGCCTTTGTTCTGAAAGAGCCCTGCTCAGCTCAACTAGTGCTTCTCCTGCCCAGCTCTCAGAGCCTTCTCATTAACATCATTTTGCTTTGGCAGCCTCACCTTCCCAAACCATTACCTCTCTCTCTCTCTCTCTCTCTCTGTCTGTCTGTCTGCCTGTCTGTCTGTCTGTTTCTCTCTCTCTGTATCCAACGAATCATTCATATGAAAATTTAATTTCCAGGGTTTCATACTTCATATCGGGTGGCCCAAGTCTTTATTAATTGTGCATGCAATTTCTATTAGCATTTTTTCATAGCCTTACCATTCTGACACATTTCCACAAGAAAGAGAGTAGGTGGATTCGGGCGGCCGACACATAAGGATAAGTGTAACACATTTTAAGTCATTCTGCATCTAAGAGAGTATAGGCAAACACAGCAAATGTAATATGTAACTCTCAAAACCAGATACACTAAGAATCTGACAGGTGATGATTTACAATTTACTTCAAATAATTAACATCAGTAGTTTACCACAGTACAACAATCAGTTCATGATACTTAACAGTGAAGCTAATGACTTATTCATTTAGCATGTGATATGACACCATAGCTATATCAGTAGATATAAACAAACCACTATCTTAAAAACTGAATATAAGTAATTGCTTCTGAAGGTAACAGGTGCATTTCAATTTGCAATAACTGGGACCTTATTCAAGGTTCATGGTGTCTTCATTATCAGGAGACCTAATTTTGCAGCTTTGGTAAAAAGTTGCAAAAAAGTTTTGATTTCATATTTATTTTTTCTTTATTATTTATTTATGTATTATGTAAATTATACTTTACTACTTATAGTTATCATATGTACATCTTTATGTATGAATGCATTTATGTGAGTTGAATAGGTTTGGATTGGGCTACTATTTCTTTATTTTGTGTTATTTATTCTTTATATTTGTGAAGAGCCCTCTCTGAAATGACTTTTGCAGGTTGGTATTTCTGTAAATGTCAGTCGAGGCAAAGTGTTTCCCATGCTCTAACAATATTGCATGCAGTGCAAAATAGTTTTATTCTGCTTTCATGAAATATGCAAGGGATACTATCTGTCATGGGTATTGTTAGTGAGCAGAAGAAACCCAGATTTGCAGTGTGTTCAGGGCAGTGAATCAGAGGAAAGCTGCTGTCCACCAGTTCACCAGATTATTCAATCTCTCCCTATCACAAGCCACCGTGCCCCACTGCCTGAAATTAGCAACAGTAGTCCATGTCCCCAAGTCCACCACCATCGCTAGCCTCAATGACTACATCGCTCCAACACCCACGGTCGCAAAATGCTTCAAGAAGCTGGTCCTAAAGCATATCAAGGACTGCCTGCCCCCCAGCTTCAACCCCCACCCCCGCCTACAAGGCAAACAGGTCCACTGAGGACGCCATCTCTACCACCACTCTGCCCTGCACCACCTGGAGAATCGTGAGACCCCAGTAAGCATGATCGGGCCACAATCGAGAGCGTGCTGGTGCACACCCTTCCTGTGTGTATGTATGTATGGTGTCCAATAGGAAGAGATTACAGAGGGTCATCAAAACTGCAGAGAAGGTGATCAGTTGTCCACCCCCCTCCCTGAACACCATCGCTAGTTCAAGGTGTCTCACCAGTGTCAGAACGATCATAAGACACCCCCTTCATCCTAACCATCACCTGTTCAACATGCTGCCATGCTGGGAGGAGGTTCAGATCCATTAGAAGCATAACTAAAAAACAGCTTTTTCCCATGGGCAGTCAGAACTCTAACCGCACCAGAACAGTGACACTGCTTTTCAATTAGTCATGTTGTCACTTCACTGCTGCTGCTGACTAATGTTGGCTAATGTCAAATTTGTTTTTGTCACCTCACTGCTGTTGCTGATTACGTTCAATATGGGTTTGCCCCGCTACCTCTTACTGTGCATCACCTACAGCATAATGTGCTATACCTATTATGTGCAATATTATTATTCACAACTTCTGTACGTAGACCATTCCTTTTACTATTTATTATTTATTCTTTGCATGTTTCTACAATGCTTCCTCGCATTGACACTTTTCCCTTGCACGTTTGTAGCCTAAGGTCTTGCTATCTAATTTTGTTATCAGGCAACTGTTCAATGACAATAAATATCTTGAAGTTGAAGTTAAACAAAGCAAGGAGACTTACTTTCTAGCAACACATGATGTTGATAGGACAAACGTTGCGGGAAAGGTGTGGTGTTTTGTGAAAGTTGCAAGGTTGAAATGAATACCAGAAAAAGTAAGAATAGATTCAATAAAACATTCCTAGAAAAGTCCAGTCCGCAATGAAATTTATGGTAAAAATTATATACAACCCCAATTCCAATGAAGTTGGGATGTTGTGTTACATGTAAATAAAAAAGAAATGCTATAATTCTCAAATCATACAAGCAATGTATGCGATTGAGAATAGTTCAAAGACAACATATCAGTTATTGAAGCTGGAAATTTTTGATGTTGTATGGGATATTAATGGTCATTTCAAATTTTAGGCCAGCAAAGTGTCTCAAAAAAGTTGGGACAGTATCAATAAAAGGCAGGAAAAGTTCAGTAAGACTAAAGAAAAAACACTGGAAGAAACTTCACAGTTAATTTTGTTAACTGACAAGATGATTTTCTATAAAAAAGGGCTTTCTTCCTCGTCTTTGACATGATTTCAGCAGCCCAAGTTGGTGTCTTCATCATGTTTTCCTTTTTGTTGTGCTTAAAATGTGACAGATCTGGGCAGCACGCCAGCCCTTTTAGCATCTGGTTGCCCTTATGATAGAGCCACACTGTTGGAATTTTGTATAGAATGCAGTTTGACCTCATTATCTGGTAATATTTAAGGTCTACCCTCAAAATATAATGTCTGAGTGCCACTTTGTGTTGTTTAAAACTTATATATATATGTATCATTCAGCATTAATTTTAATTAACTCTGCAGATGAATAAGCACACCATAACCAAGGCACTACTGCACCCCCATACCATCATAGATGCTGCCCTTTGAACTTACGACTAAAACAAGAAGGATGATTTGTCTCCTCTATAGCTTGAAAGATGCAAGCATTCATTATTTCAAATTGAATGACACATTTTCAACATTTGTAACAGAGGACAGTTTTTCATGTCTTCTGGGTCCATCTCAAATCACAAATGTCCCAACTTCATTGGAAATGGGGTTGTAAAATAAAAGTCCATTCATTAGTGAACTTTCTTCCATACAATGTCCACATGTTTCTTAAAGTATATTATCAGTCATAGTACCAAGACATTTGTAGTCTTACAACACAACTTTCACTACATGTCTATCAGTAATCACATAGGGAGATGGCATTCTTGCTAACAGTGGAGATGACATGCTTGTTATTGATACATACTTGTCCAGACTGATGATTATAGCTTGTCTTTTGTGTATCTAGCACGTTTTTTTCTGAACAAGCTTAGCACAGTGAAGTCACTGTGTGCTTAGTGTACGTTCCTAGTGTGCTACCTCTGGGTTGGTCAGTCGGTCTGACCACTGAAGGTGTTTGGCCTCTGCTTAGAGCATCTGTCTCATTTATTTTTCATAACCTCCTGGCACCGCTGTGTTCTGCTAAATTTAAATTCATCTCATGTCCTTGCCCACACAGCATCGGCCCCGGCATGTGCCACATATTCAAGAATCTTCCCGGCTCTTAAACAGACAACCATGACAATGCCAGTTGTTATCTCGCCATGGTGTGGGACACAGAGGTGGGCATCACCATGACAACGTGGGTCATGCCATTTACATGCCCTCCACTGCACCAGCACACACACACACACACAGATGCATGCACTCACACACACACACTCTCTCTCTTCCTTTCTCTGTTTACGGGCTCATGTGCAATGTCATGAAGTGGTCCCTGTGTCATCTCCTTTAGGATTGTCATACCTTTATGACTGTGAAGTGTCAGCAATCAGCCTCTAAAGGGCAATCTGTTTTTTTCACCGAAGTAGATCACGCGATTCCCGCTACTACTGCCCTGTTTGCTGTTTAATACACTGACACCGACATAGTTCCTTCACGTCACCACTGAAGTGTTTGTGCTTGTTTGGGTGTGTGTGTGTGGGGGGGGGGGGTGTGAGAGACAGAGAGAGAGAGAGAGAGAGAGAGAGAGAGAGACGAAGGTAACAAGGGTTGGTTTAAGGTGAGACGGACGATGAGCGTCACACGAGCAAAAACGTCAACAGTGACGTCAAGGCAGTCTGAAAGTACGCTTGACCAAACCACGCTGTGGATGAGTCTAATCCAAGATTATGATCTCTGACACGCATGCACACACAGCCACAACACACACACACGCACTCACACACATTCCTTCACTACCAGCCTCTAAAATCGAAGCCATACTTCTCTGGGTAACTTTTTTGCCCAATTACGTGCTGAAAACTGGATCGAATCAAAGTGTCACAAATAATTTATTTGTGTTGTGCATTGTGGTTGCCTTCTCTTGCGCATATCTGCAGTGTCAAAATTGTGTAGTGCACTGATAGACCATCCCCCAAAATTTGTACATGTGTTCACACACAGACATACACAAACACACATGCATGCATATGCACACACACAGTATTGTACACCCACACCGACATACACCAAACACACACACACAAACGCGCGCACACACACACACACACACACACACAATGCTCTGATGAGCACTTCTCCATCTCCTGTAAATGAAGAGTCTGCATGGACACACATTTGCGTCTGTGTCTGTATCTGTACCTGTCCATGTGTTATTCCTGTTCAGACTATTTTTTCTCTTCCTCTGCACAATGTGAAACTCTGAGAACGGGCATGAGTGGATTCCTTTTATCATTTTTCTTGAATGTGAATGGACAGCCCTGTTTGGATGGCTAATGATGCACAGTAGCTCAAATAAATCACTGTGGTAACTACCGCTATGACGAAAGCATTCCAAATATGGCCGCACGTTTTTCCGGCCGTTTTATTATATTTAGTGAAGGACAGGACTTTGTGCGGGCTGACTCATCTGTCTCTCCGCCTCCTCATTTCTCTCTTTCTTCCTATCCTCATGTCTTTCCCTCTACATTTAAGAATGAAAAACCTTCTGTTTCCCTTAATGTCTTTGCTCAGGAATGTTTCCTGGGTTAATATTTGTGTCTTGAAGGCTGCGTGTTGTGGTTCAATGTCATAGGCTGGTTTTTATTTCCGATGACCAGATTTGGCTAAAATGTGTTCCTGTGCAGACCACTCCAAAGCCTACATGCCTAAGGCTTCTAAACTCTTAAGTGAGCAGAGATGGACGTATGCATCATGTAAGGCTATTTCTCAACCTTTGTTATTTTGCGGGATGAAATCCTAATTGAAAGAAAAGGCTATAAAAAAGACTGCGGTGTTGTTATGTTCTGTGGGCAAGACAAAATCACACAGCTATTTTCCATCTAACTTTCTAACTTCTCAAAGTCTCAATGTGCAACTACATCACATACAAGATATGTTTCTCAGCATCCTCCAAAACTACCCTACCTCAAAACTTTGGTGCCTATTATGGTAAGGGTGACTGGGTGTAGCCTGCATACATCTTGTTTTCTACCACTGCAAATGTAAGTGTACTGTATATCAATCAAGTGTTGTAGTCCTTTTTGGCAGGCATCAAGTCGCTCAAATGACTATCGTCCACTGCGCCCTTTGTGATGAAGTATTTTGAGCAATAGGTGCTGGCGAACATCAAAGCCAACGACATTAACCTAGCCCTGAACTCCAAGAAGACCCCAGAGGGGATTTTGGACTTCAGATGACTTCGACAGGATGACATCAACCCATCAGCAACGGAGGAGAGACAGTGGAGGTAGTCCAGAGCTTAAGGTTCCTGGCAGTGCACATCAGCCAGATCCTGTCATGGGCCACCAACACTTCTGCAGTGGCCAAAAAGGGCACCCAGAGACCCCACTTTCTGAGGACCGTGAAGAAGGCCCAGCTACCGCAAAAGCTGCTCATCAATTTCTACCGGTGCACCATCAAATCTGCTGTCACATACTGCATTACGACTTGGTACTCTAGTTGCTCTTCTGACAATAAAAAGGCCCTACAATGCATAATCGAAACTGCCCAGTGGATCATTGGTACCCAGCTCCCTACACTAGAGAAGATATACCACACACAGTGTGCGGGCAGAGCAAAAAACATAATCAAGGACTATACGCACCTGGGTCACAAGATCATTATTTTGCTGCCATCCAGCAGGCACTTTAGGACATTGTGCACCTGCACAAGGCTTAAGAACCATTCCTACCCCACCGCTATCAGACTCTTGAACTCTGCACGCCACCTGTCCCCCCCTCTCGACCCCAGGACTTGCTGAACCTACTCATCCACTCCCTTATATACAATATGTCATGCACACCACTTTTGCTGCTGTGTGTACTCTGCACCTTATTTATTTATCTATATCTTGATACTGCACATTTCTCTTTAGGTTTGTATCACATTAGCTGAGAGTCCAAATGCAGCGTGACAGCACTAAAAGTCAATCTCAGAGGCATATAACATGTTGATACATAAGCGTGATACAGTCAGAAAAAAGGGACTACTTCATACAGTAGGTGTGCGTATATAGAAAATGTATTGCTATTATAAGGAACGCATCACAATGGGAAATTGAACAAAGCCGTGGTATACTTTATATAATGATTGTACCATGTATTCAGGATTAAATCAATAAACCAATTCCTGACTCATCATCAGTCCTTCTTGTACAGCTAACAATATACATTGCCACACAACTCACACAGATGAGCTTGTTGCAGAGAAGGCCAAGCAGGTACACTAATTACATGAAGCACAGCGTGATATGAGAACATCCTAATTTCTGCAGTTGGGATATTGGGATTGAACAAAGATGACTGAACATTCTGAGACCTTCTGTCACATACTTATTCTGTCTGTCTCCTCCTCTGTCTATCTTTAATTACGTACAACATGTTAAATTGCAAGTTCACATTGTGTGCTCAAAAAACATAGTGCTTTAATATTTGTTAATAATTCTCTCTCTCTCTCTCTCTTGCTCTCAGTTTCATTCTCGTGTGTGTGTGTGTGTGTGTGTGTGTGTGTGTGTGTGTGTGTGTGTGTGCGTGCGTGTGTGTGTGTGTGTGTGTGTGTGTGTGTGTGTGTGTGTGTGTGATCCTTTTCAGAACAATTACCAGTCCAGTGCTGTCCATCACAGTTTCGGCTTTGTTCTACATGAGGTGTTCCTGCAATTTCAAAAGTCTCCTATTTAATGAGTCATATACCGCTTTGTTACAACATAACTGCCACTCATGGTACATAGAGTCTGTGGCTTTGGCGTTTCTACTGGGGTGCTCTCTCTCTCCCTCTCTCTCTCTCTCTCTTTCTATCTCTCTCTCTCTCTCTCCCTCTGTATGTGTTTGTGTGTGTGCGTGTACATGTGTGTCCATATGCTGCTGTGAGAATATCCCCTTGCCCAGAGCCTTTGTGTTCAGTTGACATGCTGTGCGTCATCATTCGTGCAAGAGCTTGCTCCCCCCAGGTGCCAATGTTTATTGCAAACGGGTGTGAGTGGTACTGTATGTGTGTGTGTGTGTGTGTGAGAGTCTGTGTGCAAGGGTGTTAGTCTCTGTGTATACACGTGTGTGTTTCTAATATACTGCACAGCAGCATCACATACTGAATCACAGCCTTCCAGTAGAATCCATTTCGCTACAACAAAAGCCTGATGTGGCTGATGTGGGAACAGAGTCACTGTAGTGGCTACTGCTCAAAAAATATAACATTGTTTCATCCTTTGCAAGGTTGTGCTGTCTCTAATGCACCACCTTTACACAGGAGGGTGACCTTGTGTACAAGCATAACATTTGCCCCCGTCATTAGTGGAGGTTTAAGGTAAGATAGTTGCTTAGGGTTGTTCAAAAGTAGTACACAGGAAGTTCAGACATCAGACATGGATGTCATGGTCATTCTGAGGTTTTGAACATGTTCCAAACAGTTGCATAAATCTCAGTAAGGAGCCTGGTGGCTTAAAGGTGGCTCAAAAGAGCCATAAGGAAGGTACGAGCTTTGCTGTGGTTGTAGAATGGAGGCACAGTGTTCCTCCAATGGCTGCAGGGATTAGACGCATCCTGCAGCAAAAAAAATCCATCAATTAATTCAATGCTTTTGCCTGCCTTGTGCCCTCCTTTGGTTGACCAGTAGTATGAAAGTCAAAGTCAATCCCATTGGTCATTGTGATCACACAGTACATCACAACACACAGTGCACACACGGAAGTTCAACCTCTGCATTTACCCATCACTCACATGAGCAGGGGACAGCCATGAGAACGGCGCCCAGGGAGTAGCGTGTGTTAGGACGGTGAGGACGGTGCCATGCTCAGGATACCTCAGTCATGGGGGAGGATGGAGGAGAGTCATTCCCTACACCCACCTGTCGGTGTCAGGAATTCAATCTCAGACCTGTAGGCTGCAAACACAATTCTTAAACCGCTAGCCCATGACTAAACAATGATTGTGGCAACAGTTGTGGCTCCATTCAGCAAAAACGCCAACCCTTGAGCCACCATTGCAATGCGTCCGCCTCCCTTCTGTCTCCTGTGGAGGAGTTCCCTGAGCATTGCATTCAAAGGTGCAAGTAACCTTCATCTGCCAGCCACAGTTCTTGAATCTGTTGGCATTGCCAAAGCATAACAGCATAACAAATCAAATCATAATCAAATCAAAGCATAACATACAGTACATGCAGTGTGCATACATACAGTGTGTGTGTGTGTGTGTGTGTGTGTGTGTGTCTGTGTGTCTGTGTGTGTGTGTGTGTCTCTGTGTGTCTCTGTGTGTGTGTGTGTGTGTGTGTGTGTGTGTGTGTGTGTGTGTGTGTGTGTGTGTCTCTGTGTGTGTCTGTGTGTGTGTGTGTGTGATAGCAATGTTGTGGTGTGGACAGGTGTACATTTTCTCTCATATTCTCTCTCTCTCTCATTCTCTCTCTCTCTGTCTTTCTCATTATCTCTCTCTTTCTCGCTCTCTCTCTCTCTCTCTCTCTCTGTCTCTCTCTCTCTCTGTCAGAACTGCAGAGAAGGTGATCAGTTGTCCACTCCCCTCCCTGGATCGCCAGTTATAGGTGTATCATTACAGCCAGGGTGATCATAAAAGACCACCTTTATCCTAACCACCCTCTGTTCAACATACTGCACCCAGGTTGGAGGTTTAGATCCATCAGGTGCAAAACAAATAGACTAAAGCACAGCTTCTTCCCATGGGCAGTCAGAACTTTAAATGCACCGGAACACTGCTGCTGTTGACTAATGTTCAATACGCGTTTGCTCCACTACCTTTTAATGTGCAATACCTACCTCAAAGTGCAACATTATTATTCACATTCACAGCCTCTGTACATAGCCCTTTTATTACTTGTTATTTATTATTTGTTAGGGCGTTCTATATACTCCCTTCTTCACTTGACACTTCACTTGACACCAGCTAATTTTATTGTATAGGCAACTGTTCAATGACAATAAAGGTCTTGAGTGTCTCTCGCTCTTCTCTCTCTCTCTGTCTCTCTTTCTCACTCTCTGCCCCCTCCCCTTTGTTCTTTTCTAGTTATGACTCCAGTCTGTTACCAACGTAAATGTAACCAGTTGCTCCTTGAATGCAGTGGTCTGCTTCTTTAGTTTACATGCAACACGGAGGGGTGTGGTTAAAGGGTTCAACCACAAGTAAAAGCAATAAACTAGAGGGGGAGAGGTGCATGGCTGGGGGAATATACTGTAGACACACAGACACAAGTGCCCTCAGGTTCAAAGCTAAACAAAGTCAAATGCCTTCAGTTTTATAACAGTGCTCTTAAGACCCAGTTTCATCCCTGTCATCTCTCACCTCCATTTACCACAACCAACTACCACTCTACAACTACCTCTCCACACACACGCACACACACACAAACACACATGCACCACTTCTCAGCCCACCCTCAGTATTTTCCCTCCGTCCTTTTATCCTCATCCTACCTTATTCCCACTCGGGAGGGACTGCCCTTTGAATGCGGTCGCAAAGCCTTGAAGACTGGTCTGACAGACAGACAGACCTCTGTCACTCCTGTTATCACTCTTTTGTGCAACTTTGTTGGCTGCACTGGCCTGACCCCCATGCTGAAGGCCTCCAGTTACACACACACACACACACAAACACGCATATACACACACATACACACACACACACACACAGAGTAAAAAGAAATTATTTTCGGGGTAGCTTGACAGAAGAATGACTTTGGATGATATTTTTTTTTACAGACACCTACTGCATGAAAACAATTTTAAGCAAATGACACCATCTTGCAGTCTGACAAAATTTTTCTCCTGTGGAAAAAGACAAAAGAGTAGCACTGCTAGTTTAAATGACTTTTTCATGCTTGACTTTTTTGTGTTTTACCCTGTAGCGCATAGAGACATTTCTTTACCATAATAAAGACGAATGTGTAATGCTGCATGTTTAAGCAGCATTTACCTACTTGACTCTTTGCGCTTTGCTTTGTTTTATGGTCTATCCATCAGATCGGCTTTTTGTACTGCATGAGAATCTCATTTCTCCTCCTCTCTAAATCACCGTTAGTTGTGGCTGCCTCTCAGTGATTTGCATCTGAAGCCTGTAGCACGCACTCAGTGATAAGTGCGTGGCTAACAGCAAGGCTGGATTGTGCAAGCACCAGCAGTGTGTGTGTGAGTGCGTGCTTGCGGGCTTGCATGCGTACGTGCGTCTGTGTCTGTAAGAAAGAGAGTGTATGTGAATGTGAGTGTGTATGTGTGTGTGTCTATCTGTGTCTGTGTGCTTGTGTGCGTGTCCAACCAATCAACTTGTCCTATCCACGCCATTGTACCCAGGCCGAGTGCATCACTTGAGCCGCTCGTAATTGACAGACTGGCAGAACTGGCCCTTGCCAGGGTCAGGCCAGAGGGAGAGCAATCAATGGGAGCTTATTAGGGAGTGTGGAGTGGGGTATGTGGGTCTCATCATCCTCCCTCCCGCCTCTCTTCACCTGTTTGTTTGCATGTTTGAGTTTTTTGTTGTCCACTTTGTCTCCTCTATTGCTCTCTATCTCTCTCTCTGTCTATGTCTCCCTCTCTCTCTCTCTGTCTTTTCCTCTGTCTCCTTCTCCATATGCTGTTATGACCATCAGGAAGTCATGGTGACTGATGCTCATGGATTCCCCGACACTGCTGCAAGGCAGGCAGGTTGCCCCTCCCCCACACACACGCACACACACACACTCCTGTGACTCTCCTGTGCCACCTCACCCCTTATTGTTTCCCCATGCTGTCTGACCACCCATCAGCGCCCACTCCCTTCCCTCAGGGTGCAACAGGTGTGAGAAGGACGCTGGTGCCTGACGTCAGGTTCCATCACCCCCTGGGGAGGATCAATGATTAGCAGTGGCCAGCAGCCAAACCTAATGATTCTCATCGCCACCTCCTCGTCCCCTGTCGCTGTCCCTTCCTCCCTCCACACGTACTGGCTCACCCCCTTACATGCCATCAGGTCCCTGAGTTTTCTTTCTTTGTCATCATCCTCTCATTCCATTTTTTTTCTTTTTCTCCTCTTTTCATTTTCTTTCTCCCTCTCTCAGTGCCTCCCTAGCTCCATAGCTTTTTTTTCTCCATCAGCCCTCTGCAGCCCCCCATAGCTCCCCTCCCCTCCACCCCCCAGCCACTGACGTCTGTTTCTGCACAATCTGTTAATGTGCTGTCATTCAGACTGACTCTGCACTCAATAACTGCTATCAGCCCACTCACTGTTCTTTGTATGTGTGTGTGTGTGTCTGTGTGTGTGTGTCTGTGCGTTTCTGTGTCTGTGAATAAGTGGATGCATATATGTGTGTGTGCATGAGAGAGAGAGAGAGAAAGAGCAGAAGAGAGGGAATATGTGTGTGTGTGTGTGTGTGCGTATTGTCTTGCAGATTCTGTATGCTTGAATGTGGTTGAGTTTTTGTGTTCTGAGTTGTGCATGTGTCCATATAAGTGTGTACCTTTTTGTTTATGAAAAGGTATAAATGTGTGCATCTGAGAGTGTGTGCATGTGTGTGCGTGTGTGTTTGTGTCTGTGTGTGTCTTTGTGTCTGTGTGTGTGTGCAGGGGGGGAGCACTTGCACAGAATATGACTGCTTGCTCACTCACTCACTGTCTTTCTCCCTCCCTCGCCCTCTCGCTTCCACTGACGTCAGAAAGATTTTAGAGGTGGTCGGAAACGGGAGAAAATTAACACCTATGGCAATCACTTAAGCAGTGGCTTACCGCTGCAATTAAAGTGAAGTATTGAATGCCAGGACCTTTCAAGCTACATTTTTTTCTCTTTCTTTCTCCCTCTATCCCTCACTTTCACCCTCCCTCTTTCCCTCCCTCTCTACTTTTTTTCTGCAGACTCACATGGAAGACCTTTCCGGAAGTCTAGCAGCCTTAGTGGCTCAATGCCCATATATGGCTTTCCTGTCTGCAAGGACAGCAGTCTCTTTTTTTCGATGTTTTTTTTTATATAATTTTTTCTCTTACTGCTGCCCTCCTTCACTCTCCTCTCTCCCTTTCTCTGCTTTTCTCTCCTCTTCTCTATGCTCCCTTTTCTCCTTTCATGCAGAAACCCTGTTCTGTGCTTTATTGTGTATTCATGCTTTCTCATTATCTTTCTATTCATGATGGGTCTATACTCATGCAAAACTACTTCTCCTTCTCTCTCTCTCTCTCTCTCTCTCTCTCGATATTTTTTCCTCATGCAGTACAGTGTACATGTGGTTGCTCCTGGTAAAGATGCAGTGGATAGAGGGTAGCAAAAGCTGTAGTGCAAAGCAATGCTTATGCATCATCTGAGATTGCTAAGAGGGATGCATGCATGCTTATATTTCCAGTTGCATTCAGAAACCTGTTGAAAATGTACAAGAAACACAACATATCTGCTGTTTGTTCTTTGACATAAAGTAAAAACAACAATGGGAGCAATTGAAAGGGAATGCCTTTTGTTTCCTGTGGGTATGCACTGCAGAACAAAGACACTCAGACCACCATTTTTACGACCCTTTTCAACAGTACTGTTCCCTCTTCGAGAGATAATAGCAGTTCTGAATAAAACACACACGACAAAAAATGACATCTGCTTCTTTGAAGACAAGGAATTTCACAGAAACATATCCCTTCCTTCCTTCTCTGTCAGTCATTCCCCTTCTCTGTAAATGGTGTGGAGTGGAGTGGGGTGGGGTTGGGGGAGTATTCAGGCTCCTGTTTCAGTGATGCTTTCACTGAATGAAGCACTTCACAGAACACAGAATGAACTTCCGGTTACTTCTCTGCCAGTCAGTGGCTATGCGCCATCTGAAAAGCCCTATTCTTGCAAACACCCTACTGGGTCATAATTGGATTGAGGCTCCTATTGTGTGTATGTATGTCGGTATGTATATGTGTGTTGGGGGAAGGGGTGGGGTGGGGTACATCTGTTATGTCTCTTAGGCTTTCCTTTGTGTTTTAGTTTTTCCTGTATTTGGTTTGTAAAACATCCCATACAAATGCAATTACTTGATCTAGACAACCGAGAGAAAAATGATTTATTCTAGCGGGAGAAAAAAATAAATGTTCTAGCCCTTTCTTTCTAGCTCTCTGCCTCTGTCTCTTTTTCCCTCTTGCATACACAAATGTAAACACGCGCACACACACACACACACACACACACACACACACACACACACACACACACACACACACACAAACACACAATCAGAGCACCAAGCCATCATTTCACCCCTGCTGGCTGTGACCTTTACATTTTGTGCCGCAGATTAAAGTTCCCCTGTGTGCTTGGCGGCTGCAGACATCCTCAGAGGTGAGGACAAATAGGAGTGACAAGAACACTTGTAGCTGTGGAAACACAATCAGCTTAAGAGGGGCAGGGGAGGAAGGAAGACTAAGACACACACACATATGAGGAGAGCTGGTGATGATGGTGGTGGTGGTTAAGTGACTCTGAGCAATGAAGGAAGGGTGGGCAGAGAGAAGGAGAGAGACAGACAGAAAGACAGACAGAGAGAAAGAAAGAGAGGGGAAGAGATGTCAGCTTGTCTCATCTCACTGGAAGAAAATCCTTCCGGAAGTGCCATGCAGAGAGCGGGATTGCTGTCCTGGCAAGGCGCTGATCCTGGATCTCTTTTTCTTTTCTTTTCTTTTCTTGAGGCCAAGGTGATGATGTGGGAGGTGGAGGCAGTGGAGGGGTGGGGGTGGTTGTAGGGGTGGTGGTGGAAGAGAATGTCGAGGCCATAGCCAAGCGGCTGACTCAGAGGTGTGCACTGAGTATGCGTGGACTCCATCGACTCCCCTGGACTTCATGTGTGATTGCTTGATGATATACAGTTTTGTATTACAGTTTTTTTATGATTGCTTAAACTGAATTTAAAAAACTAGGCCCATTTTGTCTAAACACTACACACAGTTAGGATAACCATACACTACATGAACAGAACACCCCAGATCTATTGCAAAATGTTATTCTTCTTTCAAAACTATACACTTATTTGTAAAAATGCTATTTTGTTGCCAAATCACACACACATGATTCATATGATCTGTTTGTGTTTGAGTGAGTTACACACAATGATAATCAATCCTAAACACTTCTGTAACATTCTGACTTTTCTAATGACACAATCTGGGTTTCATTTTTTTCAGAAATAGTGACAAATGACATACATACATTCATGAAACACAACACATATATACATAAATTTATTTCAACTGACAAAAAAAAATTACTTGCAATACAAACTCAGACAGTGTGGTCAAGTGTTTGATTGCATATGGTTGCATATTGAAAATTGAAACACAACCATTTCTACAAAGAACAATGTAAAAAACTAGTAGGCATTGTCTCTTTCCATTTTCAAGGAAACCTTGTTCCCTCAACCTATTGTTTTTAAGGCAGTCAACCAATGTAATTTGCATGTGATAAATTTAGTCCTTATCTTTTTTGTTCATGCTCTGCTCCACATGTACCTTACAGTAACAGTCTTGCTACCCCTCTTCCTCTTCAAGCTCACTTTCATCTTCACTGTCCCCCTTTCTCTCTCTTATGCTACAACACTGCCTTACAATTCTTTTCAAGTCTGGGTAGCTCCCCCATTTTATAGTGTTTAAGCCTGATTGCTGAGTTTTGCATTTTGGCCCTTAGTGTTCTGGCACCTGACGATTGTGTTTAACCAGTTGGCTGCAAAGTTGTGGTCAATTGATAGCTAGTGTTTAGAAATTGAAAGAATGTGACATTACATTACAATATATTCACGTGTGTAAGGTATATAAGTGTGTTTAATGTTTTGCAAATCACTGTGTGTAGTATTTTGCAAAAAGTGTGAAGCTGAAAATGTGCTTAGAGTGGTGCCAACCTGAGTCGATGTTTTCTTACTTGAGTTTTAGGTTTCATTAATTGTGGGAAACTTTACATTTTTGTGTGTAAGCAAACATAAAAAAACTGTAACAGATTATGATTCAATACCAGCTGATATTTAGAGCTAGCCATTGGCTAAAGGTAAGTAGGTGCCATAGGCCATCCCACCAAGAGGTACACTGCATTATCCATTGCTTTCATCATTACAGACTAATTGGAGAAGTGAGATTGCATCATCTGTGTCCATGTGCGACTTCTCAAGTTCATTCTCATCTAGTCACTACACTATAGGAGTTGGAATTAGCACAGCTGCTGGCACCCATGGGGTTAGAATATTTTCATTTCAATTACAGCGCCTGAACCTGAAATCTACAGTATTTTGCTATTTGCTATTTCTTCATCACTTACAGGGTTAGTAATGGGTAACTTGTGTGCCTACTTCTATCACTCCTTGGATGGATGCAGTGGTCATTTTTTGGCTGCCTTGGCCTTCTATAGTTTCACCGTCTCTCCAGAATGGAACCCTGACTCCCCATTCTGCTTTGTTGGCTTGTGGGTGCCAACAGCACTGTCAAAAGACCCTGCTGAAAAGACCATGTCAAAAATGGTTTTATATGTATATCTAAACCAATTTAACAACTTATGGACATCGGGAAATCATAAAAAGTGATGCAGATTTCAGCAGGCCTGCTGAGGGGTAAGACTCTCACTTGTATTTCAGCTGTGGGTTTATGTTTTAGTGTAATGCAATACAGAAGTGTGTCAATGGGTAGTTGCCAGATTCTCGAGAGGACACAAACTCATAAATTCACACAAAGTCGCATTTGGCCCTGAAAGGCCTCCCAGATTCTATATCACATGCAGTAGTAACACACTGAGGAGTGGATATGTACACATCCAGGTGTTCAGTCACCATTCATTCGCACCCACCAACAGGAGCCTGTGTGAATTTGTGTGTCTGTGTCTGTGGCCAACCATCATAACCACCATTTTATCTTTCTCCTCTTTCTAATCACTCTTCCTGGTAGCCATGTGCCGGGGAAACACGTTTTTCAAAGTGGGGCAGACGCCACAACAGCGTTATTTGGAACAACAGGTGGAACTGGCCAAAACATAGTGGTTTTAGGCAGGCGAGGCCAAACAGAAAGTGTACCGTATATGTATTTGTGTTTGTGTGTGTTTTGTGTGTGTGTGTTGGGGGTGAGAAAGACTTTCTGTTTGCATGTGTATAGTAGTATATTTAACAGTCTGTGTTATTGTGTGTGTGTGTGTGTGTGTGTGTGTGTGTGTGTGTATGTTTGTGCATGCGCACATAAGCATGTGTCTGAATATGTGTGTGTGGCACACACAGCACAAACACGCAATTATTGTTGCTGTGTTTTGGTTGTTTTGGGGGTGTGAACTCTTCCTAAAAATCTTTATTTTCTCTAAATGTGATTTTGTGGCAACAATTTACTGTATGATGAGTCAAAGGAGAGAGCAGAGGAGAACAAAAATATCAGAGGGCAACAAGTACAATGGTAGCTAATGAGAGACAAAATTCTCCCTTCTCAAACCCAAGCTTGAACTGAAGGTGGCAAGGGGAGAGCAGGAAGGAAGCAGTCAGACGGCCATTTTGGATTCATGCAGGTTACTTGGTCAGGGAGGGGGTTCCTGTGAGCATGCTGTGGCTGCGCTGGTGCGATCGCACCTCCATCACATGCAGATGAGTGACGCACAGCCCAGCTCTGAGTGACGGAAAGGTCCGGCTGTCAGTGACTCTAGGGCAGACTTTTATGCGCACTTTCCTTGGTTTTGGAGCCTTTTAAATAACGGCCTTTGGCTGAAAAGGGCCCTCCCTTAAATAAATAAATAAATAAATAAATAAATAAATAAATAAATAAATAAATAAATAAATAAATAAATAAATAAATAAATACAGGATTTAGGTACACATTGCTAAGGCAGAGTGTTATGCGAACATGCTTATTAGTAATAGCCTAGGGCTGATGTTTGAAATCCTGCCTGTGCACTCCATTTTCATAATGTTGAGAATTATTGCATATTTTCTATCATCACACATTTAACCAATCAAAAGTATTATCACAGACATCAAAGATGTGCTTTTAGTGATGTCTGACTAAAGTTTTTCAGTGCAATAGAGCCTAAGGACTTAATGTGTTTAGTTACATTATTTATGTGTGATCATTTGATCCAAAGAAATTTACATTAGAAAATCACGAAAAATATAAATTCATGGTAAAACACCTGATTAATTGTACAATAGTAAATAAGGAAGCCTTGACGTTAGATGATAGCTTTGCTAAACTCCACATTATCATGCAGGAGTCACCATGCAAGCTTCTCTGGAGCCCCCTTATGATAAATCTGCTCTTAGAAACCCAGAACACATTTCTGCTGAGTATTACTCAAGTTTGGGAAAAGAGTGTTTGTGAGTGTCTTTGTGAGTGTGTGTGCCTGCGTGTGTGTGTTTGCTTGAAGTCATACCACCTCATTATGTTTCAGATAGTGCTGGACACAATCTCCTCAAGAGTGCATCAGGCCAGCCCTGAAGTGTCCTGAGGAATGAAACAGATCAACAGGGCCATGTCTGCTGCATAATCAACCTGAGGTGACGCACACCTCAATTCACCAGAATTCTAATTCCACACAAGTTTGACAGATGGTTATTTTTGCTTATTAGCTACTAACATGGCTCATACTAATCAATAAGTGTAAACCAATAAAATCTGTATTGTCATCTTTTCTCTTTATTGTCCTAAGATCATAAATTGATCAATGTTTCATCATTATAGCATCATCCTTTATCCCGTTTTCAAGTTTAGTTTTTCATTTGACCAAGTTTAATTTTGCCAGATTTTCATTCTTACCATGTCGTTGTTTTTTTTACAGAGGCCCTAAAGCAATGTTTCTGGTGCACACATGAAAGTTTTTGGTGAGCTTGTGAAACTTTTTGATGCACACATGAAACTTTATGATGCACCTCGAAACTGCTCACCGCTCACCACAAGGCCAAAGATGCCCGTTAGTAATGTTATACTGCTTACTTTAGGTTTTGTAAGCATATATGGCTAATGTTAACATTTTAAATCTTCACCCTGTGATCCTTTAGTTTGTCTGTGATATGTTCAGGAATATAACACATTTTTAGGAAAGACAATAAATCATCCTCTGCACACATGTTTACCACAAACATTTAACATGTTTTTTGTTCTTTCCTATGTCATTTAAGATGCTCTTTTTCTTTTGTTAATGCATGGCAGTTTAAAGCAAAGGTGTGATGAGATGTTCACTTCAGTACTGAAACCTTTTTTTTAAGCTAGATAAAAAACATGTTGCACCTTCAATGTTTTCCGTCTGTCAAGACGAATTGCTCAGTTACATCATTTATCTCATATCAACAACACAATGTGAGAAAACATAACCAAAGACGACAAGTGTGCTCTTGCCTGTTAATATATTAATGTATTCAGGCATCTGAGTCAGGGAGAATCATTAATAAATACTGACGCATCAACAGTGTTGGTCAGCTCATCACACAGCTAAATAAGGGATGCTTCCGGCTAGCAATGAACTCAGTGTTATGTCCTTGTGAAGCATATCAATTAGCCTGCTAGCCTAGTCGAGGCTGGGCATGAGTAATGACTGAGACCAAACCTGTTGGAGACACTCACTCTGGTGAAAAAATTGCAAGAAAAATAATGTTCAATTTTTGAATCTAGTTTAACATGATGCAAAACAGTGAGTCTTTCTCGCACAGCTCACCTCAGCCTGAGTCTGGAAAGTGCTGCCACTTATTATATGACCCAAGCAGTCATGCAATGCATGGTTTACATACACAAACTGTTTTGTTGTTTTATTGGTGCTGGTATTGTTTTTCCCAGGCTGTTAAATAACTGCAGTACAAAATGGTATCCAGTTGTACCAGAAGCAAAATGGGAAAAGGGAAAAATAGAAATTAGACAAGTGAGGGAAATGCTTCTTTGGACTACAGTTACTACTTCTGGTGTGTTTGTACAAAAGCTACGTGGTAAACAAAAGACATGGAAAACCCTTAAGGAGTACAATTGCTATATTATTACCATATCATTATGACATCCTAATGTAAACAGATTGAGAAATGGGAGTAACAAATAGCAGTGATGTGGTTGTTGGGAAAAACGTTGATTTTATGACTTCTTTTGAAATTTCTGCCATATTTGTCAATCAGTCAGTGTCTCTAATCAGGGATGTCCCTTCTCCTTTAGATGTAGGTGTACTGTTGAATCCTGTCCTGATGTAGTTGCCCACCTGTGTTAAGCCAGGCATCTGTGAATTAGTTGGTTAGTTTCTCCAATATACAGATCTGGGCACTCCTCACTGCATTGTACTGCAAAACCACATTGTTGAGTTTTGTCCTTGGGGTGGACCAGTCTCTGTCTTAGTGTGTTGCCAAGCTTGAAGTATACTGCTTCCTGAAGATTCTTCTTAGTTTCTCAGATGATCTTGATAGGGCACCACCAGGTGATTTATTCTGTGGCTTTTCTTTGTGTCAGTTGGTGTTTTGGTTTCTTTTTCCTGTCTTTTTCTTGTCTTGATGAATGCCCAGTTGGGGTAACCACAAGTTCTTAGTGCCTGCTTGATGTGCACATGTTCCTTTTCTTTTCCTTCTGTTCTGGATGGGGTGCTGTCTGCCCAGTGTTGTAGGGTCCTGATGACGCCCAGTTTGTGTTCCAATGGGTGATAAGAGTCAAAGAGTAGGTATTGGTCGGTGTTTGTGGGTTTTCCGTAGACCTCTGTGACAAGGCCTCCATCATCCTTGCCAAGTATCTCACAATCCAAAAATGGTACTTTCCTTTTTTTTGGTATCCTCCCTGGTGAACTTGATGTAGCTGTTGACTGAGCTGGTGTGTTAAGTCAGTGGTTCCCAAAGTAGGGGTCCTGACCCCCAGTGGGGTCGCAGGGGGAGTGGCGGGGGGTCGCAAGATGATTTTCAGAAACAATGCTTTTGCCTGTTTGCTAACCAGAGGACCATCACCCTCCCATTAGCGAGCATCAAATGTGTGATTTGTGCCCGATTAGCATAGCTATCAGCAGACCCTCCTCTGGCAATGACCTACTGTTTAAATCTGTTTAAAAACAAGTGCTGCTCTCTGGGACTGTCTCCCGCCGCATCTCCCACAACCTCTCAACATTAAGCATAATTAAACAGCGCCCATCCATCACATTGATTTTTTTCTGCATACATAACTTTATAACTGTTCAATGTTACTTGCTTGTTCGTAATATGTCTGTATATGCTCAGCATTATAAGTTATGGTGGGATGTTGCCTATTTGTTTTCGCTCTTGAGTTTGGTAATAAAATACACCAGCTCAGAGATCATGTTCAGTTTTGTTTTTGCTCTACTACCTTGCGTATGTTGCATAAAACAGCCACATTATGAGAGAGGAAGGGGGGGGAGCGAACGAGATAGAAAGCGAGAGCGCGCACGCGTGTGACAAAGAATGGTCACGGGGGTCGGGGGTCGTCAGCAGCCTAAAACTGGGGGTCACGGTCTGAAAAGTTTGGGAACCCCTGTGTTAAGTGGAGGCCTTCACTTCCTGGCTTTTGATCTTGCATGTGTCATCCACATACCTAAACCAATGGCTGGGTGTTGCCCCTCTGAGTGAGGTCAACATGATGTCATTCCAGGAAGTTTAGCTGCTCTTCGCCATCGGAGCCATAGACATACTATACAGTATGTATAGTATGTCTATGATCGGAGCAGTCCCCATTGTCTGAGTCCTGTGACCACAATGACTCTCACTCCAATTCACACCTTGGGTGCCTCGTGTGACACTTTTGTGACATGATGAGGGGTGTGGTCTACAGCTCCACCTACAGTGGTCCAGAGATAAAGCTCCTGGTTCCGCATCATCAGGCCAGACCTGAAGAAGCTTTTTGGATGAAAAGTGAAACGTCTTCAAGCTCCAAAAAGAAGTCCAGTTCCTTACAACTTAGCTCCTTTGACTACCATGACCTGGATGAATGAGAATCTCCAGACACATTCTGCCTTGTTGCTTTACAATCTAATTGACACACAATGCAATCAGTACTAAAGCCATAAACTATTTTTTATTTCACAAAACTGTTGCTAAATGCTGACCATAAACATGCTCTCAAAACACTGAGCTTCCTCGTCTTTATGCAGTAGCTCAGAGAATGGCTTTCATGGGGCATGTGAGGCACTCATGAACTCCCCTATCTGTATTAATGCCTCCAGTCAGTCAGCATTGAATTCGGCATGGTAATTAAATAACCCCTGAGACTGGATCATTCTATCCTTCACTGTAGGCACCCTGGGGAGACCTTGGGTTATTTTGTTGATAACTGCTGTGTTAGGAAGCTATTTCATAATTTAAGACTTGTTTAAAACATGAAAACGAGACAGACTCAAGGACATTCCTGAGACAACAAAGAAAAGAAAAGTGCCAATGTTAATTGGAGTGGACGGCAAGTCAATTCAAGCACTTACCATAACCCCCGAAAAATAAACGAAAATGGCACTACAAAAACAAGATGAAAAGAAAGGACAGAACAAGATTAAATGGAAGGCAATGGGTTTGCTTTTTGGCTTATTCAGGCAGGAACCGGAAGTCAAAACTGTTCTGTGCAAATTCCAAATGTTCATTGAGAAATATTTTTTGTTTGAAAAATCTGTCGCTCTTTTGTTGGACTTGAATAAAATCCTCAGTATTGTACAATATTAAAATAAAATTATCTGTATCTATCTATTAAAACTGACTCACTCAGTATCCATTTTCAGTGCTTTCTCAAGGTTCCTATAGAAAGCTATGGTAGATGCGTTGTGCACACTGCCCCACAGCATGATAGTACACAGTGGTACACGCTCGTCTACTCAGGCTGATACCACCCTGTGGTGTAGGATTATGTACATAATTCAAAGAAAGGATACCACTGTTGCCAGGACTAAGTAATACAGTAATAAAATATAACAGTATTTTGTTGTCATTTCACTTAAAGCTTGAACTAAAGCCAAACCCTGATTTAAAAAAGAAGAAAGAAACATGGAAATGCTGTGAGTACAAGGAGGCTGTCCTTGCCTCCAACTCTAAATAAGACAAAATCAGAAGACATTTAATTTTGAATATCAGAAAGAGAAAGTGTTTCATGGTCACCAGTTGCTTGTGATGACTGACTGCTGATAAAAGATCAATTTGTGGAAAACTTAAAAACACCTTTGTTTTATGAGGTCTTTTGATCTCTCCACTGATATTCAGTCTTGCCAAGATTAATTCAGCCTATTCAGCATCCAGAACAGTGCAGTATCTGTGGTAATAGGATGTCAACAGGAACTCTACCTGGGAGGTTTTTTATTCATGCGCTGCTTTGCCTCCAACCCAGGACTCAGATCTGAAATTTGTGATTGTGATGCTGCTTCAAGCATGATGAATGGGCACACTAGACTGAAGATCTCATAGAGAGACACTGTTTTCATGCAAGGCTTTATTAAGAGGTTGTTTTTGACAATGTTGACAGACATTTAAACTAGTGACATGTTATTGTTATTATTAAGGGTGTCATTGTTCTAATTAACAAGCTTACATCACTTTGTTTGCCTTTTTCTTATTCGCTCATTTTTCTGCCTAAGTTCTTTAATGGAGGCAATTGGCATAGAAGAATATTTTCACATACAGCATGCATATGCAACTTGGAGTGACCTGTTGTATTTCAAAAACAGCAAGTACTAAATGGTTTCTCGCTGAATGACACCTTTAAAGTGCAACTAGAAAGACAGGAGGGTCAGACTCTGCACGTGAGCTGTGAGTTGTATAGGAAGAGGGAAGGAAAGGAAAAGATTAGGTAGGTAAAGCCTGACTGAATCAATAAGCTTAGGTAGATTCCAAATAGCTGTCAGACACTGACACCCATAAGCTATGCTGATTGTGTGGACTCTTGACCGAGTTCTACACATTATGCACACACTGATCCTGAGCTTTGTCTCTCTCTCTTTCTATCTCTCTCTCTCTTTCTTTGTCTCTCTCTGCTGGACTGTTTGTTCAGACTGCAGCACTGACACCATTATTAGTGTCGAGAGCTCGATGGTGGGCGGTAACAGGCCCCAAAGGCTCCACGGCGGCCATTCTAGAGTCATCCTGCAGCGCACCGCAGCTCTCTCTACATTTGTGAGCCTCCACACACAGCCGTGGGCACGTTGTTTTTTATTTATTTTTTATTTTTTTCCTTTAAAAAAGGTTGAATGACGCACAAGGCTTCCCCAGCACCCCGGATGCATATTCATCAGCAGATGAACAGGAGGCATGATAATTACAGGAGAAATTGCTGCAGAACTAAAGCACTGTCGGAATTAACATGGTAATGTATGCTCTTAGCCGACTGGGGCTTGTTTAACGTGGTTTGGAGAAAACATAATCCCTCAGGGTATGTTTGCAGTGACCATATGCTATTACGGGTATGTTCACCTTGACACATATGACAGTTATATTGCTAACAAATGGCCTACATACATACTTTATTCATGCCATGAAAATATCAGTGGGTTAAAAAAAAAAACCCGAATTGCATGAAACAGTTTATTATACAAAGTTGGATATTCAATGTATTATTTTCTTTATTTATTTGGTTTGATCGTGTGCCAGTTGTCGTTGGGTCATTCCATGCCAAACCAGTCAATTTTTTTCCGCCCCCCCCTCCGATTTTGATGAAATTTGGCATACTCATGGGTATCCTTGAGAAATGACAACATACCAAATTTTAGCTCATTTGGACCAGCTAATTTTTCACGAATCTAGAGAGTTTTGAAAATGTCACAGTTTTTGCATCGATTAGTGACTATAAAACAGAAAATTGGCTAAATTTTCCAAACCCATCACTCGATTTTCATAAATTTGGTATCATTACAAAGGGGAAAAATTCCCATTTCAAATGATATATAACACGATGACCTTTCAAGGTCATTTGATGTGAGCTTGACCTTTGACCTAATTGATGTGAGCTTGACCTTTGAGAATGAGTATCGATCAATTTTGACGAAATGTTATTATCTGTTAGGCAAAGAAGTATCAATTATGCATGCAAAGTTTCAGTTTGGAGAATCAAATGGTTTGGGAGATATTCAAGGAAGACTTTTTGATATACAGGGCTGCAGCCATGGCGACAACAATCGGGAGATATTTCACAGGTTACCCATGCTTGATAAGGACACTTTGCAGCAGTAACTGGTCTTGCAAATCGTCGTGAAGACGCGCCCACAGGCTGAAACAGATTATCGTGTCTGTAGCCTGCATTTCAACCAAGATGATTACATTGTCCCAGCAACGGCACCTAACCCACAAAAAAGGCTACATCTGAAGAGGGGTCATTCGGAGATCTGGTGGAGATGTATGTCCAACAAGAAAGTCAAGAGAGAGCTGCAGCCATGGCAAAAGTCCATTTGCAACGACTTGTTGGTGACGATATCCTGCCATTTTGTACAAGAGACTGAAGAGGCCCATTCAAGTGTCGTTTCACTTAGGACTGAGTCTCGCGTGCTGTTGTTGACGGAAGTCGTGCTGTGCACGTGAACAGGGATAACACGATTTGGAAGACCAGCTTCTGCTGCAAAGTGTCCTTATCAAGCATGGGTAACCTGTGAAATATCTCCCGATTGTTGTCGCCATGGCTGCAGTTCTCTCTTGACTTTGTTGTTGGACATACATCTCCACCAAGTCGCACAGGTTTCCGAATGGCACCTCTCTTCAGATGTAGCCTTTTTGGTGGATTAGGTGCCGTTGCTGGGACCATGGCTCTGTTAAATGGGCACAATGACTGGATATTGTCACGAACAGATGAAATCCCTCCAGTTTCACGGAATTAAATTGCACTACTTCTCCTCCTATTCTGACCGCTGGTCCTTGTTCGACAATCGGCTATGTGGACGTCCAACATAGCGGCGACGAGAAACTACAGCAAGGTACTGCCTATCAAACCTGTTTTATTAATAGACGTTGTGTACACTTACAAAGTTCTCAGTGCCTCGTTTTTAATGTCAGGGCCTTTGTTGTACTACCGATAGAGTGTGGAGTTTGTTCGAGCTGTTTTAATGGTTTAAAAATAGCTTTGTCGTCGTGCTTCGTCTAAGGGCACCTACCACTTCCATTGTTAGCCTTCTGGGGCAAACGATAAAAAATAGTTTAACTCTGAATGCAGTGGGCTGAATAATTTTTGCTCCTCGGTACACATACCAACTCGGGATGATGTTTTAACAGGCAAATTTTCATTTTACACCGAAGTTGTCCTTTAAGAAGGATCTCTAAGAAGTTCTGGAGCCTTCTTAACACCCTTCTTAGCGGCAAAACAGTGAAAACAGCACCCCCCTCAGGCAGGTAAAGCAATGTGACACTAAGCAAGGAGATATTAATGCAGTACGTCCATTTCTCCTGATCGTGTTTTCCCCCTTTTCCCTATCGTTCATGACAAGGGGACGCCAATTTCTCAGTTTTTCACATATTTACTCCTCATATTGCGGATTTATATCAGACAGATAAGAATATACACATTAAATGACATTACGGACTGATTTCATTTTGTGTTTCACTTTCTATTTCCCTGGTTTTTGTGTGTTTTGGTAATTATATGTGTCAAATTGTTTTTGTGCGCACGTGACGACAAATGTCTTATTTTTAGCCGGTATTTTATTGATGAGTTCAGTCGGACGCCACGTGTTGTACCACTTCAGTTGGGAGCATTTTACCAAAGATTCTGGAGTAGGGCTCTAAAATATTTGATTTTGCTATGGTAACTATGCGCTCCAATCGGCCATTCTGAGATCGATTGCTCATTGCGCTCCAGTTAGGAAGGCAGATAAGAAGGTTCTTAAGACGTTGGTAAGAAGGGCATTAAGAAGGCGTCTGGGAAACACTCTTATCTTAACGCTTCTTCTTGGTCGACCTCTTCTTAAGAGCCTTTTTAACTCGTTAAGAAGGTTCTTAACTGGGAAACCCGGCCAATGTCGTAGTAGTAGTAACATTTATATTTACATTTAGGCTGTTACTACTCCAAACTGAAACTTTGCAGGCATAATTGATACTTCATTGCCTAACAGATAATAAAATTTCATCAAAATTGATCGATACTCATTGTCTGAAAAATTAGATCAAAGGTCAAGCGCACATCAAATGACCTTGAAAATGCAATGACTTTGAAAGGTCATCGTGTTATATATCATTTGAAAGGGGAATTTCTCACCTTTGTAATGATACCAAATTTATGGAAATCGAGTGATGGGTTTGCAAAATGTAGCCACTTTTCTGTTTCATGGTCACTAATCGATGCAAAAACGGTGAAATTTTCAAAACTCTCTAGATTCTTGAAAAATGGCCCAAATGAGCTGAAATTTGGCATGTTGTAATTTCTCAAGGATACTCATGAGCATGCCAAATATCATCAAAATCAGATGGGGGGCGGAGAAAAATTGAGTGGTTTGGCATGGAATGACCCAGTTATTACCTACATTCAAATCACCACATTAATATGCTGCCACGATGACAATCAATGCTCTTTGCTAATGAGAGATTGGACTGATGTGATGTTAGGTGTTGAGAATGTCCCAGAGGGAATGCAGAGATGATTATTTTTTTCCATCTTTGTTCAGTGCTGGTTAGTCACCGTTAATCACCCGTCCACCTTCCTGACGTGACCATGGCGCTTCACTGACGCATGAAGCCAGAAAAAAAAGGCGCCATGAACACAGCATGAGGACGGCAGGTTTGCTGCTGCCTTCTTGTCTCGCCTGAGTTTTCCAGGAGAGTGAGCATTTGGGTAAAATTATCCCTGGCGCCTTTTTAGTGGGCAGAAGTGAAGCGGACTGGGGGGTGAGCAGGTGTTCACAGGCAGGTCTGTGCGTCTGGCACATCACTGTTTTGCGTCAAACCACAGCAAGGCATGTCAGCATGGAGGAGCGTCTTTGGATGTGTTCCAGATGGCTGGGCTTGAAGTGTTGGACACTGAGACTGTTTTTATTTACTTGTGATTCATTCATGGGTTTATAATTATTATTGTGAATGAGATTAAATCTTCTCTGTTTCATTGTAAATCTGAAGTGCAGAAAAGACACAAATACTGGTTTCGATTGTTGTGCTCTCAAAATTCTCATCTACTGATTTTATGTTCCACACAAAGCATGCAAGAAACATTATCTAAGGATTTATCTACACATTTTAATTTACTGTCAAGATTGTTGTACTGATTTTGTGTTACAAACAAAACATGCAGGAGTTTAAAAATTAAGCACAACAGCAAAAACTATAAAACCCATCTTTATTTCATTTTAAATGCCTCTGTGGTGTTTGCAAAGGTGTAAAGATGTATCTTTAATAACGCTTTAACGCTTTGCACTGCAGCATGGCAGACAACGCATCATTAGTGTGACTCATCAGCACACCTTGCTATGTATGACACAGGGTAAACAAGCCAGCTGCTGCAATGGCAATCTTTTGATGCACCCCTGGTATGTAGCAGAAGAAAGCAAGGCGATAGCATTTAGCCCTCGTCACTGCATACCTGAAGCACTGCATCTCCCTACCTGAGTAATTACAGACTACCTCCTGTGCCGTCTCCTCATTGGCTCAGGATATATTTAGACAGTGAAAGAAATGATGGTAATCAATAGCCAAGCCTGTCATTATTGTCACAAAAGGAATGATTGTGGAGCTTTAACACCACATGTCCCCATTCAACTGCATTCCTGCAGGTAGCAAAATATGGGGCAAAGGGATAGAGAGGGTGATAGCAAGGGGTAAAGGTGGAGAACTAAGAATAGCAGGGGCAAAACCTCAGCCAATCACATCTATAGCATGTGAAACATCAAGCCATTGTTATCAACACAATACTGAGGTTATCTATGTCTGGACATAGATGTTTTACATAAAAGCTAACATAGGTTACTGTTTATAGGTTTATCATCAGACTGATTGGGGTCAGTGCTTAGTGGGAGCACTCAATGCATTTCTCAGATCGCCTTTCTTGGGCCTGTCAGGATTTTTTTAATGGGTGATCACACACTATTTAGAGAACTGTTCTTGCTCTCATACTTTGTTGAAACACAATGTCTGGTT